>QRDG01000483.1:186501-322008 GCA_012064385.1 Puccinellia tenuiflora | reverse complement strand
AATAACGACAGGAATAAGACTACACTAATTTTTTGGGTTTTAAAATTTTGAACTGAAAATAAACTAAACGAGATATAAAGCAGCAAGACAAAAACAAAGTAAAGAGATTGAGAGTATGAGACTCCCCTTGCTGTAGCTCCAAAGTACCCCGGCAACGGCGCCAGAAAAGAGCTTGCTGCTGTATTAAAATAAGTTGGGTGGTGCCCCAAGCGAAGGCGGAATTGCAGCTAGTAGCAGTTTTCCCTCGTTTCACGAACCGAGGTTTATCGAACCAGTAGGACTTTGAAATCAACAACGAGGTGAATGTTGAAGATCTCTGGCGCTTGACCTTCAATAGACGTGGACCTGCACACTCAACCAAAATACTTTGCCCCAATGGCGGAAGGTTGTCAATCTTTTCGGTGTCGCAGAAAAAAAAGCGGTTAATTATATGATGAAATAGATAAAATATGAAAGTGACCAGAGGAATAATGATAATTAATAGCAGGTAAATGAGGTTGTAAACAATGTAAAAAGATGGACCGGGGGCCATGTGTTCACTAGTGGAGTCTCTCAAGTAAATAAAATATGCATGTGATGGTGAACGAATTACAGTTAGGCAATTAACAAGATCATGACACAAACCCAATTTAGCTATGACAAAAGGACATGATAATATTTATGGAGGTCATCAGGACAGGAACAAAGACCATTGAGTCCAACTGTGTCATTGTCTAAGAAGTCCACCGTGGGATCGCTATCCAGCCTATCACCCAACAGTATTAAGTTGCAAGCAACAGACAATTGCATTAAGTAAAGTTGCATGAGTAAGCAATACTAATATCAAAAGAGACATTAACACCGCGGTTTTACCCTTAGTAGCACAGCACACCCTCGCCCTTAGACGTTTCTGTCACTCGTGCCCAGGAACAAAAGGGGGCATGAACCCAGTATCTAGCATAAATACCCTCTCTTGGAGATACACAGAATCACTTGGACAAAGTAACTAAGCACATCGGAGACCATGCAAGAACATAAATTACTCATATAAGAATCATGCACAATCTAAACATAACTTCATAATCCATCGGATCCCAGCAAACACATCGCATAGCATTACAATAATCGATCTTGATCATGTTAGGCAGCTCACAAGATCATAAGACATGAAGCACAAGAGAGAGAGACTACCAACTAGCTACTGCCATGGACCCGTAGTCCAAGGTGAGACTACTCACAAATCATCCCGGAGGAAGGCATGGCGATGAAGAGCCCTTCGGGATCGATCTCCCCTCCGGCAGAGTGCCAGGATCAACTTCAGATTGGACCCCGAACTAGGGTTTTCGGTGACGGCGCGCCGGGGTCGAGTTTCTGGAAAATAATGGCCGCCTTCACGTTTTTAGGTTATTTTTTATTTTATAGGCGTCGGAGGGGGCCGAGGAGGTGGCCCACAGGCAGGGGCGGGCCCCACCCATGGGTCCCTCCTAGTCCGCGGTAGGAGGCCGCGTGCGCCCTGTGGGCCGCCTCCAAGGCTCCCCTTCGGACTCCGTGTTCATCTTGGCGTAAAAATAATCCCCATAAATTTTGGTCCAATTCCGAGAATATTTCCAGAAGTAAATTTCTGAAACAAAAAGACAGCAGAAATAGGGAACTGGCACTTGCCATCTTGTCAATAGGTTGGTCCGACAAAATGCACAAAAATGATATAAATGACAGTAAAAACATGTGACAATAACACAAAACTAGCATGGATCGCTCAAAAATTATAGATACGTTTGAGACGTATCACCCATGAGACCATGTCTCCACAGCGTCCACGCATACAGCCACGAGGCCACAACTCTACACGCGTGCGGCCGCTCCCTTATCTCCTCCCCATCGCCCTGCTCGGTCACTCTGTTATCTGCGCCGCCGCTGCCGCTCTTGCGCATGTCTGCACTGCCGCTCGCGCACGCACGCAGGTCCGTGCAGCCGCTCTTGCGTAGGTTTGCGCTGTCGTTCTTCCTCGCCCCTGTTCCCCTCTTGTGCCACCGCCGGCCAACGTCAAGGTCCCCGCCGCTGCTCGTTCCTCCCCTGCCCCCTCTTGCACCGCCGCTGGTCGAGGTTGACGACCACAAAGAGGGGAGCGGCTCCAGCGACCGCCAGCTCCAGGGGAGATGCCCAGAGCCTTAGATCGACTCGATTTCACGGGTACCCATCGGGTCCCTCGAACCTGGCCGGGTGGCGGGTCTGGTGGAAACATGTACCCGTCGGCGGGTATGGGGCCGGGTCGCGGGGGCGGGGAGGAGGGTCGGGTGCGGGTATGGGGAGGCCTGACCCGGCCCCGAACCCGGTGGGTGCCATCCATACCTGAGAGCATCTCCACCGGGTGCCTAAATTGTGTCCGGCCCCACTCATTTGGAGGCCCAATTGCAGGGTGCCGGACACATGTCCGGCGTTTTTTTCCCTCCCCCATCGGCATACCCTAAACGGCCGGACACCAAACAAAATTCAGAAAATCAAATTTGAAAAACAACTTAAATTTCATTCAAATTTCGTTATATATTACAATATTTGAACAAAATTTAAACTAAACCTAACCTAAATCTATTAGAGATTATCCCAGTCGATGCCGTCCCTCTCCTCCTCGTCGGTGTCGAGGACGATGACATTTGGCGACGACGAGCCGGCGCCGGAGGTAGAGGCGCCGACACGGGAGGTAGAGGCGCCAGCCGAGGTGGAGGCCTCCATTGCCGCCGTCCTCTAGAGGGTCTGCATTAGCCCGGGGAGTCCCTCTCGAGCTCAACGGCCGATCTTCGCCTCTGGGACTTTCAGGGTGGCGCCCTTAGCGGGGATGTGGTGTGGATCGGCATTCATGGTGGAGATCGGGAGCGGGCGGCGATGGAAGATGAGAGGGAAGGAGATCGCGGAGATGGGGTGTTGATCGCCATCGCCACCCCTCGGCCTCTATTTATTCACGGGCGGAGGACGAGCGGGGAGGCGAGGCGTCCGAGGATGAAGGCGTGCAGACCGATGGGAGCACCGCCGCGCCGGCGCGTGGCCTGGCGGGCGGGCTGCCGCCGCGTTAATGCGCCACGTAGCCGTCCAGTCCCATCACCTGCCGCCTGCTGATACGTCTCAAACGTATCTATAATTTTTGAGTGATCCATGCTAGTTTTGTGATATTGTCACATGTTTTTACTATCATTTATATCATTTTATGCATTTTGTCGGACTAACCTATTGACAAGATGCCAAGTGCCAGTTCCCTGTTTTTGCTGTCTTTTTGTTTCAGAAATTTACTTCTGGAAATATTCTCGGAATTGGACGAAAATTTACGGGGAATTTTTATTTGCCACGACGAAGTACTAGTCCGAAGGAGAGCTGGAGGGGTGGCCCACAGGGCAGAGGCGCCCCCCTGCCGCGGCCTGGGGGTCACCTGCGGGTGGGGCCCACCCCTGCCCGTGGGACCTCACCTCGGCCCCCTTCGATGCCAATAAATTGCCTTTTACCCTAAAAACGTCGAGGCGGCCATTATTTTCCAGAAACTCGACCCCAATGCGCCGTCACCAAAAACCCTAGTTCGTGGTCCAATCTGAAGCTGATCCTGGCACTCTGTCGGAGGGGAGATCGATCGCGGAGGGCTCTTCATCGTTATTCCTTCCTCCGGGATGATTTGTGAGTAGTCTCACCTTGGACTACGGGTCCATGGCGGTAGCTAGTTGGTAGTCTCTCTCTCTTGTGCTTCATGTCTTATGATCTTGTGAGCTGCCTAACATGATCAAGATCGATTATTGCAATGCTATGTGATGTGTTTGTTGGGATCCCATGGATTATGAAGTTATGTTCAGATTGTGCATGATTCTTATATGAGTAATTTATGTTCTTGCATGCTCTCTGATGTGCGTAGTTACTTTGGCCAAGTGATTGTGTGTATCTCCAAGAGAGGGCACGAGTGACAGAAACGTCTAAGGCGAGGGTGTGCTGTTGCTACTAAGGGTAAAACAGCGGTGTTAATGTCTATTTTGATATTAGTATTGCTTACTTCATGCACTTTACTTATGCAATTGTCTGTTGCTTGCAACTTAATACCGTTGGGTGACAGGCTGGATAGCGATCCCACGGTGGACTTTTTAGACACAGACGCAGTTGGACTCAACGGTCTTTGTTCCTTGTCGTGATGCCTCCATAAATATTATCATGTCCTTTTTGTCATAGCTAAATTGGGTTTGTGTCATGATTTTGTCAATTACCTAGCTGTAATTCGCTCACCCATCACATGCATATTTTAATTACTTGAGCGACTCCACTAGTGAACCCATGGCCCCCGGTCCATCTTTTTACATTGTTTACAACCTCATTTACTTACTTTTAATCATTATTACTCCTCTGGTAACTTTTCATATTTCATCATACAATTAACCGCTTTGTTTTCTGCGAGATCGGAAAGATTGACAACCATTCCGCCGTTAGGGGCAAAGTATTTTGGTTGAGTCTGTGCAGGTCCACGTCTGTTGAAGGTCAAGCGCCACAGATCTTCAACATTCACCTCGTTGTTTATTTCAAAGTCCTACTAGTTCGATAAACCTCAGTTCGTTAAACGAGGGAAAACTGCTAATAGCTGCAATTCTGCCTTCGCTTGGGGCACCACCCAACTTAGTTTAATACAGCAGCAAGCTCTTTTATGGCGCCGTTGCCGGGGACTTTGGAGCTACAGCAAGGGGATTCTCATACTCTCAATCTCTTTACTTTTTTTTTCTTGCTTGCTTTATATCTCGTTTAGTTTATTTTCCTGTTTCAAAATTTTAAAACCCAAAAAAATTAGTGTAGTCTTTATTCCTGTCTTGTTATTTTATCTTATCGTTTTGTCTTCTACTGAAAACACCAAGTTGTTTGAATTTACTAGCACTAATAACAATGATTTCATATGCTCTCCAATTGCTCCACCCGCTACTAAAGCAGAATCTTATGAAATTAAACCTGCCTTGCTAAATCTTGTTATGAAAGAGCAATTTTCTGGTGCTAGTACTGATGATGCCCCCTCCCATTTAAATAACTTTGTTGAGTTATGTGATATGCAAAAGTATAAACAGGTAGAAAGTGACATCATAAAACTGAAACTTTTCCCTTTCTCTTTGAGTGGAAGAGCAAAAGAATGGTTATTGTCTTTGCCTAAAAATAGCATTGATTCTTGGATTAAATGCAAAGATGCTTTTATTGGAAAATATTATCCTATAGTGCCCTTGCTTAGAAAAGCAATGACATTCGGTGAAATATGCTATTCCCTGGATCGAGTATGGATAGCAAGTCACAAATAGATGTAATACCATGCATCAATGTCAAATAATTATTACATCGCGAGATTCATAAATAAAATATTCTTTACAAATTGCATAGACAAAGGCTAGCTTCAATGCAAAGTTTGGCAGCGGAAACATAAGTAGCACAGAGAGCTTCATCATCTTCATGTGCCACTGGCATACATGTTGGTTGCAAGCTCGAAAGGTAGACGTCCTCACGCGTCATCATAATAACCTGCAACATTAACGTTGCAGCCCATGGAATTTGGGTCAATACCTTGTAATAGGCCGGCAAGTGATACTTTGGTGGAATATAAAATGGCAAGTCCAAATCTATATGCATATCTGGCTGGTGGAGTTGTAGGCTATTGCATAAAGCCAATTTTGTCCTACTTTTCATAAAGCTTTTTCATTTCTCAACTTTCTATAAGACGAACCAGCATGAAAACCAGTGTCTCTTCTACTCTTGTTCACCCATCAAATTTTATTTATGAAATTGGAATGGGGAGATTTTCCATCGACATCCTTGTCCAGCTGCTCAGAATTGTCCGTAACCGGGGACACGGCTATGATCATAGTTTTAAACTCTCGAGAGGTTGTGCACTTTCACCATGAGACTTCATCAACCCATTCTGTCCTTGAACTTCTTGAAGTGAAAAGGAAAGGTGAAGATGAAGACGAGACCTTTGGGAAACAGTCCCATAGCTCTCCATGCAATTATAATAAAATAGTAGGTCTTTCATGAAAGGGTGTATGCACTTGCCTTTTGGAACTTGTCGTTGCTCACACACTCTTTTTCAACGTAGCTCATAGCTCTCCGTTCAATCTATACAATACAAACATATGGCAATAAGCAACAATACAACAATCAAAAGAAACAAACATAACAATAAACATAGATAGAAATAAACATAACTAGGTTGGTGGTCTAAGTTCAATACATGATTCCATATGCAAAAAGAATCAATGCATTTAGGTTTGAGGTGTGCCATTTGGTCACGGTTGGTCTCAATTCAAATTTGAACAATTCAAAATTGAATAGGTTGCAGGGGTGTTACAAAGGTTCTAAAGATTGGTCTTGATCAAAGTGATCACACAAGAAAGTTGGTCAAGAGTTTTAAAACATTTTGAAACTATGGTTTACAAAACATTAACATTTCAATAGCCTTTGGCACACTTTCAATGTTTATGTTTCAAAAAAGAGTATTATGGGCTTGGTCTTGGTCTCTCTGGACAGAGACAAATATTTGAAGAAGTTTTCTAAAAGAAAACAAAATAAAAGCATTTATAGAGATTAAACTATATCAGAAATACTCCAATTTGAGTCTCTGATTTTTAAAACACTTTAAAGCTACCAAATTTTATTTATAATAGTGGGATCATGTCATTCATGTTCCAAGGTTTCCAGAAATATTTTATTTGCAAAATTTGGACTTATAGAATTAAAACTATGTCAAATTTACTCAAATGACTCATTTGAAATTTAAATTTGGATTTGTCACACTGAAAACTAACAGTGCCAAAAAATTCTACAAGTCCAGAGCTTTTCAAAAAGATAAAATTTGTTAAATTTGGCCAAAGGGTTTAAAAGTTATAAAGGTTTGAAGGTATAGGGTCTTTTTCTGCAAAAAGGCCATTTAAACAATTCGGGAAAAAATCCCAGAAAAGGCTTGGCTCGGCTTGAGCTCGGCTTCGGCTCTGGCTCGGGCTCGGGCTCGGCTGGACCAAATCGGGACCGTTGAAGGTAGATCGGACGGCTGAGATGCTAGAGTTTTTACCCCGGCGGCTCGGGCACCGGCGATGGGTGAGGATGGCGGCGGCACGGCACGAACGGGGACGTACTCGTCGCTCCGGCGATCCCAGGAGATGGTGGAGGGGTTGACGAGGAGTAGCACGACACGGCGAGGATGATGGTGACCACTGCGCGCTCGTTTGCGTCCTGGCTCGGCGAGGAGGCGTGGTCGGAGATGCGCCGGAGGCGGTGACCTTCCGGTCGAGGATGAACTCGACGTTCCCCTGGTCCTTGGGCTCGGCGAAGTCAACTACGAGATGCAGCGGGAAGAGAGGAAGAGAATGGTGCGGATGGCGTCTAGCGGTGCGTCCTGGAACGACAGGGAGGAGCGGCCGGAGTTGTGCGGGCGCCGGCGAGCTTCGGTCGGGCTCGATCTCAACGATGGAGCTGCGGAAAAAATTAGACAAGCACATGAGGAACGTGCGCCAAGATAAGGGGAAGAGGAGAAGACCAAACAGAGGTGGCGGGGACCTTCGATGGCGTCGGACACATCCTCTAAACGGCGGCGGCAAGGTCAACTCCGGCGACCAAATTGTCCGTCCACGAGGAGTTTTGGATGGGGAATTTGGGGGGAAATAGATGGAGGAGGTCGAGGGCTTTCCGTAGGAACGAACGGCGCTTCGATTGGTGCTGTAAAACTCCCACAATCAAGTCGGGAAGAAACTGAAGCGTGAAACGTAACTCCCGTCCTGGAGCTTGAAGATGACGACGTCATCGCCGACGTCATCGATTTTTATTTTTTTTCTATTTTCTGTTTTCTTATATAGATTTTGATTTAAGCCTCCAAATAAAGTCAAATAAATTTGTAAAAATTTGTAAAATTCCAAATAGTCAAAATAGACATTTAGGAACTATTTTTGGCCAAAACAAAATTACCAAAATACCCTTTTGGTCAAATTTTCCTTATGTGGCTATTTGGGAAATTACCAATTTTAGGTTTATAAATATCCCAAAATATTTAATGAAAAACCAGAGGATAATATGAGTAATATAATTCAAAATGATAACTCATTTTCATATTCAAATAATTTAAGATAAAACATTTTTATAAAACAAAGCTTGCAAAAGTATTTAAATTATTTCCACAAATGAAATAGGGTTTATAATATCCCCATATTATTTATTTTAAAACAATAAACCAAAGGGGAAAATAATATTTGAAAACCCCATTTAAATATTTTATTTCCAAGACTTTAAAATTGAGATAGGAAGATAAAGGAATATTTAATTTAAAATATAACTTTGAAGATGTCAAAACAATCTTCTAAAAAAGCTTTTCTTGATTTTTGGAGACTTTATTTAATTATTAATAAAAGTTTTAAATTTTTGTGATTTTTAAAACATTTCAAAATTTGGGATGTTACAAACCTACCACCCTTAAAAGGAATCTCGTCCCCGAGATTCGAAGAGGCTAGAAAGAAAGATGGGTTTGGGACAACTAGGTTTAGGCAACTGGGTGGGCTACCACCCTTAAAAGAAACTTTTGTAGGCAGTCTTGAACTCTTGTTTTCAAGCAGGGCGCACATCGGGCGATCATGAATCCTTGCTTGATCAACTTTTATCTTTGACTGTTTGAGTTATGCTTCATCCTCTCTAGTTATGGATATAGCATGTACCAGCTCTTCATAAGCATCGTAAGCTTCAATTCCAATAGGTGGGTGTCTCTTCAAGATGGCTTGAAATATTACGTCCTCCATCCATGTGATGTCTTCGGCAATATTTCTTCTCTAGGTTGGCATCCTTCAGTGTAACACTGCATCAATTCTAACGAAACTCTCATGGTAGGTCAAGACTTTCATTGTTGGATCTCTTCTTCTTCATGAGAGCTGGGGTTATCCTCACCGAAAATCTTACATTTCGGCAACTTTTGACTCACATAGGGTTATAATATTCCGTTGGTTCAGGCTTTACCCACGTCGTCTCTCTTATAGGTATGTCACTCAGATTTACCAATCCAAATAGTGAGGGGAATAACATGAGTAGTAGGAATGGTGATCAATCCATCCCGCACCCGTATTATTTCCTCAATATGTAGATAGGTGAATCACGTAATCTATCTCTTGGGCTTCCTCACTTGTCTAACAGAAAGTTTCCCATCTGCAAGACAACCTGAACTAAACTATCGGTCCTTTAAAACTATTGGGTTGCGTAAGCTCCTGCACACGTTAGCTCACAAGCTAAAGCTTGGTTTCTGATTCTTCTCCTTGGAAAATATGCCTTCACATCATCTTAGCTTGTCCATTTTCAGTGTCATGTCTTCATCCCTGATATGACGAACAGGCTTCACAACAATAGCTATTGTTTCATTTAAGTTTTGGTATAAGATAGTCGATACTAGTTTCATTCATCCTCATATATTGTTGTTCTTACATCATCCGTACATCAAAGTACTTACTTTCTCACTTGAATATAACTAGTGGTACTTATTACAACCTTAAAACATTCACATTGACTCTGGTCCTCCTTGGCTAACTCCTCATGAAGTCTCAGTTGGTGTCTTCGTTTCTTGCTTACACTGATGTCTGATCCGCTTCTTGTCTGGTGTAGTGAGGGTGACCACTTTACTGGCATGATCTATCTGACCTTCATACCTGGACATCCAGTCCTTGCCTATGATTATATCAAAGCCTTCCAAGTCTAGCACAAACAACTCGCTTGGAAACTTGTGTGTCTCAATTTCCAAGGTCATGTTTTGGCATACCGTGTTTGCTGGTCTCTTCCCTTTTGTAGAGCTTACTCTGATGGGTCTTCTAATCCCTTGATAGGATATCTTATTTTTACTCACAAAGTCTTTTGATATGAATGAATATGTAGCCTCAGCATCGAAAAGTACTAGTGCAGAACATGAGTTGATCAACAATTCCTCAATAACCGGGTTTGGTCTCTTGAGAACTCTCTCCATGTTTATAGAAAACACATGTCCCTTTCGGAATTGAGTTGGCTTGGTCCCAATACTAATCTTCTTTTCTGGACAGTCCCAAGAATAGTGTCCCATTTTCCTGCATTTGCAACACTCCACCTGACTGAGGTCTTTCCTGTGGGGTTTGGGGTGGGTGTTCTGACTACTATTTTCTCCCATAAGGTGCTCATTTCCGAGGTCATAAACCTCTTCAGTATGGACGGGGCTGTGGTGTCCATGGTTGATGTGGTGATCAATTTCTCCATGAAAGTCGTGTCTATGAATATTATGACAATGGTGGTTATTGTCTCCATGATAGTTGAACTCAAAATGATTACGTTCATCATCTGAAGTGTGCAATTCCTGCTGTGATTCCGAGTGATGCTCTTCCACATTATGCTTTCGCTTCTTGTTCGCAACTTGCTTCAGTTTGCTCTCCAAGGTTATCGCTTGGTCAACCAGTGACTGGTAGTTTGGGGTATATGCAACTGTCAATAGAATGGATAGTTCGTCATTCAGACCATTTAGAAACCTTTCTTTCCTCTTAGTATCTGTATCAACATCATCCGGTGCGTAGCGCGACAGATTATTGAACTCATTCATGTATTCTATTACGTTTCGGTCGTCTTGTCGAAGATCGAGAAATTCTTCCCTCTTCAGCTTCATCACTCCTGATGAAACATGTGCAGTACGGAATCCTTTTTGAAATAAATCCCATGTCATCTCTTTAATGGGGTAAGTGATCTGGTAGCTGTCCCACCAGTCTGCTGCAGGTCCTTCTAGTAGGTGTGCCGCGAATCTAACCTTCTCAGCATCTGTGCATCCGATGGTCACCAAATCTTTATTCACTGATCGTAGCCAATCGTCGGCCAAAATAGGTTCTGCAGCTCTTGAGAACTTTTCCGGTCGAATTTTTAAGAATCTGATCAACATATCCACTTGAGTAGGAGGTGGTGCTAGAATGTCCTTGTGGTCTTCCTGGTTGTGGGTCATCAACTGATTCAACTGTTTCTGTGCATCTAGTAACTCTTGTAGTGTAGGCATCACCGGGTTGTTGGGATTTGGCTGGGACATCTGTTTAGTTTAGCATGGATGAGTAGAGATAGAGGGATACTAAGGGAAGCATTAATACCCATGCATAGCAGATCAAGACAAATCATCTTACAAGCAACATCTAGCAAGCATCAATCAACAGTAAAACAACCAATAGAGATAAAAACAACTCCTCCTACTTAATTTTCGAAATTATAGTTTGGATAACAAACAAACACAACAAGGTTTTTCAAAATAGACACGATAGTACTGCCATACCACAATTTGGTAAGTCAATACAATATTACTATAACGCTATTAGGGTAAAATGGTGGTCTAGTCTATCTCTTCCTTCAATGCTTCAAGATTCTCTTCTATCTTTTTGAGTTCGTCGAGGTACTTCTGGTGTTGTGAAGTCTAAATTGAAGTCTTCTATCAAGGCACTTGATGGCTTCTCATACTTGTCATGTTGATCTTCAACGCCTTCGGAAACATTTCTGTGTTATGGTCGTCTATAAATAAGATATGATAACTTAGAAAGCAATTAGTTGAGAAGGTTACAAGAAGATATTAGGAAAGATTTGGACAAGAAGAAAATAACTTTTGTTCCTATGGTCATTCTTATTTCTAATCCAAACCTAAGGTTTTCGAGCCTACAGGCAATATTACGCTCTGATACCATCTGTAGTGCCCTTGCTTAGAAAAGCAATGACATTCGGTGAAATATGCTATTCCCTGGATCGAGTATGGATAGCAAGTCACAAATAGATGTAAGAGCATGCATCAATGTCAAATAATTATTACATCGCGAGATTCATAAATAAAATATTCTTTACAAATTGCATAGCCAAAGGCTAGCTTCAATGCAAAGTTTGGCAGCGGAAACATAAGTAGCACAGAGAGCTTCATCATCTTCATGTGCCACTGGCATACATGTTGGTTGCAAGCTCGAAAGGTTGACGTCCTCATGCGTCATCATAATAACCTGCAACATTAACGTTGCAGCCCAGGGAATTTGGGTCAATACCTTGTGAAAAGCCGGCAAGTGATACTTTGGTGGAATATAAAATGGCAAGTCTAAATCTATATGCATATCTGGCTGGTTGAGTTGTAGGCTATTGCATAAAGCCAATTTTGTCCTACTTTTCATAAAGATTTTTCATTTCTCAACTTTCTATAAGACGAATCGGCATGAAAACCAGTGTCTCTTCTACTCTTGTTCACCCATCAAATTTTATTTATGAAATTGGAATGGGGAGATTTTCCATCGACATCCTTGTCCAGCTGCTCAGAATTGTCCGTAATCGGGGACACGGCTATGATCATAGTTTTACACTCTCGAGAGGTTGTGCACTTTCACCACGAGACTTCATCAACCCATTCTGTCCTTGACCTTCTTGAAGTGAAAAGGAAAGGTGAAGATGAAGACGAGACCTTTGGGAAACAGTCCCCTGTTCGTCAGACAGACCCATACAAGACATTCATCCGCTGAGAACTGTCGGAATCAGGTTCCTAGAACTTACTTAGTCAAGGCAGAGCCATAATACCAAGTGGCTGCACTGGAAGCAATCTAAACTTGGAGTGACTTAAATCTCTTTGTTCCTGGGTGGCCGTTCACAAGTGCACGTACTCAGGTACCCGCAGAACTGGGTCTGAGCAGCCACTCAACTTTAAACCACCAATAGAGCAAAACCAATTGCCACCCAGGTAGTTCATTGACTTAGTAGAGTTTTTAACCTTTCGTACTACAATAAAACATTTCAGCATAGCAGTTCTAACTTCTACCAAGTGAATGGGTTCCTAAATCAACAGCAATAAAGGGTGATATACTAAACAGGTCTGCATAGCAATATAGTAGTACACCTATCATGCATACTACTGAAATAGTCTACCATGCAATTATAATAAAATAGTAGGTCTTTCATGAAAGGGTGTATGCACTTGCCTTTTGGAACTTGTCGTTGCTCACACACTCTTTTTCAACGTAGCTCATAGCTCTCTGTTCAATCTATACAATATAAACATATGGCAATAAGCAACAATACAACAATCAAAAGAAACAAACATAACAACAAACATAGATAGAAATAAACATAACTAGGTTGGTGGTCTAAGTTCAATACATGATTCCATATGCAAAAAGAATCAATGCATTTAGGTTTGAGGTGTGCCATTTGGTCACGGTTGGTCTCAATTCAAATTTGAACAATTCAAAATTGAATAGGTTGCAGGGGTGTTACAAAGGTTCTAAAGATTGGTCTTGATCAAAGTGATCACACAAGAAAGTTGGTCAAGAGTTTTAAAACATTTTGAAACTATGGTTTACAAAACATTAACATTTCAATAGCCTTTGGCACACTTTCAATGTTTATATTTCAAAAAAGAGTATTATGGGCTTGTTCTTGGTCTCTCTGGACAGAGACAAGTATTTTAAGAAGTTTTCTAAAAGAAAACAAATTAAAAGGATTTATAGAAATTAAACTATATCAGAAATACTCCAATTTGAGTCTCTGATTTTTAAAACACTTTAAAGCTACCAAATTTTATTTATAACAGTGGGATCATGTCATTCATGTTCCAAGGTTTCCAGAAATATTTTATTTGCAAAATTTGGACTTATAGAATTAAAACTATGTCAAATTTACTCAAATGACTCATTTGAAATTTGAATAAAATTGGATTTGTTACACTGAAAACTAACAGTGCCAAAAGATTCTACAAGTCCAGAGCTTTTCAAAAAGATAAAATTTGTTAAATTTGGCCAAACGGTTTAAAAGTTATAAAGGTTTGAAGGTATAGGGTCTTTTCTGCAAAAAGGCCATTTAAACAATTCGGGAAAAAAATCCCAGAAAAGGCTTGGCTCGGCTTGAGCTCGGCTTCGGCTCTGGCTCGGGCTCGGCTGGACCAAATCGGGACCGTTGAAGGTAGATCGGACGGCTGAGATGCTAGGGTTTTTACCCCGGCGGCTCAGGCACCGGCGATGGGTGGGGATGGCGGCGGCACGGCACGGACGGGGATGTACTCGTCGCTCCGGCGATACCCGGAGATGGTGGAGGGGTTGACGAGGAGGAGCACGACGCGGAAAGGACGATGGTGACCACTGCGCGCTCGTTTGCGTCCTGGCTCGGCGAGGAGGCGTGGTCGGAGATGCGCTGGAGGCGGTGACCTTCCGGTCGAGGATGAACTCGACGTTCCCCTGTTCCTTGGGCTTGGCGAAGTCAACTACGAGATGCAGCGGGAAGAGAGGAAGAGAATGGTGCGGATGGCGTCTAGCGGTGCGTCCTGGAACGACAGGGAGGAGCGGCCGGAGTTGTGCGGGCGCCGGCGAGCTTCGGTCGGGCTCAATCTCAACGATGGAGCTGCGAAAAAAAATTAGACAAGCACATTAGGACGTGCGCCAAGATAAGGGGAAGAGGAGAAGACCAAACAGAGGTGGCGGGGACCTTCGATGGCGTCGGACACGTCCTCTAAACGGCGGCGGCAAGGTCAACTCCGGCGACCAAATTGTCCGTCCACGAGGCGTTTTGGATGGGGATTTTGGGGGCAATAGATGGAGGAGGTCGAGGGCTTTCCGTAGGAACGAACGGCGCTTCGATTGGTGCTGTAAAACTCCCGCAATCAAGTCGGGAAGAAACTGAAGCGTGAAACGTAACTCCCGTCCTGGAGCTTGAAGATGATGACGTCATCGCCGACGTCATCGATTTTTATTTTTTTTCTATTTTCTGTTTTCTTTTATAGATTTTGATTTAAGCCTCCAAATAAAGTCAAATAAATTTGTAAAAATTTGTAAAATTCCAAATAGTCAAAATAGACATTTAGGAACTATTTTTGGCCAAAACAAAATTACCAAAATACCCTTTTGGTCAAATTTGCCTTATATGGCTATTTGGGAAATTTCCAAATTTAGGTTTATAAATATCCCAAAATATTTAATTAAAAACCAGAGGATAATATGAGTAATATAATTCAAAATGATAACTCATTTTCATATTCAAATAATTTAAGATAAAACATTTTTATAAAACAAAGCTTGCAAAAGTATTTAAATTATTTCCACAAATGAAATAGGGTTTATAATATCCCCATATTATTTATTTTAAAACAATAAACCAAAGGGGAAAATATTATTTGAAAACCCCATTTAAATATTTTATTTCCAAGACTTTAAAATTGAGATAGGAAGATAAAGGAATATTTAATTTAAAATATAACTTTGAAGATGTCAAAACAATCTTCTAAAAAAGCTTTTCTTGATTTTTGGAGACTTTATTTAATTATTAATGAAAGTTTTAAATTTTTGTGATTTTTAAAACATTCCAAAATTTGGGATGTTACAAACCTACCACCCTTAAAAGGAATCTCGTCCCCGAGATTCGAAGAGGCTAGAAAGAAAAATGGGTTTTGGACAACTAGGTTTAGGCAACTGGGTGGGCTACCACCCTTAAAAGAAACTTTTGTAGGCAGTCTTGAACTCTTGTTTTCAAGCAGGGCGCACATCGGGAGATCATGAATCCTTGCTGGATCAACTTTTATCTTTGACTGTTTGAGTTATGCTTCATCCTCTCTAGTTATGGATATAGCATGTACCAGCTCTTCATAAGCATCGTAAGCTTCAATTCCAATAGGTGGGTGTCTCTTCAAGATAGCTTGAATTATTACGTCCTCCATCCATGTGATGTCTTCGGCAATATTTCTTCTCTAGGTTGGCATCCTTCAGTGTAACACTATGTCAATTCTATCGAAACTCTCATGGTAGGTCAAGACTTTCATTGTTGGATCTCTTCTTCTTCATGAGAGCTGGGGTTATCCTCACCGAAAATCTTACGTTTCGGCAACTTTTGCCTCACATAGGGTTATAATATTCCGTTGGTTCAGGCTTACCCACATCGTCTCTCTTATAGGTATGTCACTCAGATTTACCAATCCAAATAGTGAGGGGAATAACATGAGTAGTAGGAATGGTGATCAATCCATCCTGCACCCGTATCATTTCCTCAATATGTAGATAGGTGAATCACGTAGTCTATCTCTTGGGCATCCTCACTTGTCTAACAGAAAGTTTCCCATCTGCAAGACAACCTGAACTAAACTATCGCTCCTTTAAAACTATTGGGTTGCGTAAGCTCCTGCACACGTTAGCTCACAAGCTAAAGCTTGTTTTCTGATTCTTCTCCTTGGAAAATATGTCTTCACATCATCTTAGCTTGTCCATTTTCAGTGTCATGTCTTCATCCCTGATATGACGAACAGGCTTCACAACAATAGCTATTGTTTCGTTTAAGTTTTGGTATAAGATAGTCGATACTAGTTTCATTCATCCTCATATATTGTTGTTCTTACATCATCCGTACATCAAAGTACTTACTTTCTCACTTGAATATAACTAGTGGCACTTATTACAACCTTAAAACATTCACATTGACTCTGGTCCTCCTTGGCTAACTCCTCATGAAGTCTCAGTTGGTGTCTTCGTTTCTTGCTTACACTGATGTCTGATCCGCTTCTTGTCTGGTGTAGTGAGGGTGACCACTTTACTGGCATGATCTATCTGACCTTCATACCTGGACATCCAGTCCTTGCCTATGATTATATCAAAGCCTTGCAAGTCTAGCACAAACAACTCGCTTGGAAACTTGTGTGTCTCAATTTCCAAGGTCATGTTTTGGCATACCGCGTTTGCTGGTCTCTTCCCTTTTGTAGAGCTTACTCTGATGGGTCTTCTAATCCCTTGATAGGATATCTTATTTTTACTCACAAAGTCTTTTGATATGAATGAATGTGTAGCCTCAGCATCGAAAAGTACTAGTGCAGAACATGAGTTGATCAACAATTCCTCAATAACCGGGTTTGGTCTCTTGAGAACTCTCTCCATGTTTATAGAAAACACATGTCCCTTTCGGAATTGAGTTGGCTTGGTCCCAATACTAATCTTCTTTTCTGGACAGTCCCAAGAATAGTGTCCCATTTTCCTGCATTTGCAACACTCCACCTGACTGAGGTCTTTCCTGTGGGGTTTGGGGTGGGTGTTCTGACTACTATTTTCTCCCATAAGGTGCTCATTTCCGAGGTCATAAACCTCTTCAGTATGGACGGGGCTGTGGTGTCCATGGTTGATGTGGTGATCAATTTCTCCATGAAAGTCGTGTCTATGAATATTATGACAATGGTGGTTATTGTCTCCATGATAGTTGAACTCAAAATGATTACGTTCATCATCTGAAGTGTGCAATTCCTGCTGTGATTCCGAGTGATGCTCTTCCACATTATGCTTTCGCTTCTTGTTCGCAACTTGCTTCAGTTTGCTCTCCAAGGTTATCGCTTGGTCAACCAGTGACTGGTAGTTTGGGGTATATGCAACTGTCAATAGAATGGATAGTTCGTCATTCAGACCATTTAGAAACATTTCTTTCCTCTTAGTATGTGTATCAACATCATCCGGTGCGTAGCGCGACAGATTATTGAACCCATTCATGTATTCTATTACATTTCGGTCGTCTTGTCGAAGATCGAGAAATTCTTCCCTCTTCAGCTTCATCACTCCTGATGAAACATGTGCAGTACGGAATCCTTTTTGAAATAAATCCCATGTCATCTCTTTAATGGGATAAGTGATCTGGTAGCTGTCCCACCAGTCTGCTGCAGGTCCTTCTAGTAGGTGTGCCGCGAATCTAACCTTCTCAACATCTGTGCATCCGATGGTCACCAGATCTTTATTCACTGATCGTAGCCAATCGTCGGCCAAAATAGGTTCTGCAGCTCTTGAGAACTTTTCCGGACGAATTTTTAAGAATCTGATCAACATATCCACTTGAGTAGGAGGTGGTGCTAGAATGTCCTTGTGGTCTTCCTGGTTGTGGGTCATCAACTGATTCAACTGTTTCTGTGCATCTAGTAACTCTTGTAGTGTAGGCATCACCCGGTTGTTGGGATTTGGCTGGGACATCTGTTTAGTTTAGCATGGATGAGTAGAGATAGAGGGATACTAAGGGAAGCATTAATACCCATGCATAGCAGATCAAGACAAATCATCTTACAAGCAACATCTAGCAAGCATCAATCAACAGTAAAACAACCAATAGAGATAAAAACAACTCCTCCTACTTAATTTTCGAAATTATAGTTTGGATAACAAACAAACAAAACAAGGTTTTTCAAAATAGACACGATAGTACTGTCATACCACAATTTGGTAAGTCAATACAATATTACTATAACGCTATTAGGGTAAAATGGTGGTCTAGTCTATCTCTTCCTTCAATGCTTCAAGATTCTCTTCTATCTTTTTGAGTTCGTCGAGGTACTTCTGGTGTTGTGAAGTCTAAATTGAAGTCTTCTATCAAGGCACTTGATGGCTTCTCATACTTGTCATGTTGATCTTCAAAGCCTTCGGAAACATTTCTGTGTTATGGTCATCTATAAATAAGATAAGATAACTTAGAAAGCAATTATTTGAGAAGGTTACAAGAAGATATTAGGAAAGGTTTGGACAAGAAGAAAATAACTTTTGTTCCTATGGTCATTCTTATTTCTAATCCAAACCTAAGGTTTTCGAGCCTACAGGCAACATTACGCTCTGATACCATCTGTAGTGCCCTTGCTTAGAAAAGCAATGACATTCGGTGAAATATGCTATTCCCTGGATCGAGTATGGATAGCAAGTCACAAATAGATGTAATACCATGCATCAATGTCAAATAATTATTACATCGCGAGATTCATAAATAAAATATTCTTTACAAATTGCATAGCCAAAGGCTAGCTTCAATGCAAAGTTTGGCAGCGGAAACATAAGTAGCACAGAGAGCTTCATCATCTTCATGTGCCACTGGCATACATGTTGGTTGCAAGCTCGAAAGGTAGACGTCCTCACGCGTCATCGTAATAACCTGCAACATTAACGTTGCAGCCCAGGGAATTTGGGTCAATACCTTGTGACAGGCCGGCAAGTGATACTTTGGTGGAATATAAAATGGCAAGTCTAAATCTATATGCATATCTGGCTGGTGGAGTTGTAGGCTATTGCATAAAGCCAATTTTGTCCTACTTTTCATAAAGATTTTTCATTTCTCAACTTTCTATAAGACGAACCGGCATGAAAACCAGTGTCTCTTCTACTCTTGTTCACCCATCAAATTTTATTTATGAAATTGGAATGGGGAGATTTTCCATCGACATCCTTGTCCAGCTGCTCAGAATTGTCCGTAACCGGGGACACGGCTATGATCATAGTTTTACACTCTCGAGAGGTTGTGCACTTTCACCACGAGACTTCATCAACCCATTCTGTCCTTGACCTTCTTGAAGTGAAAAGCAAAGGTGAAGATGAAGACGAGACCTTTGGGAAACAGTCCCCTGTTCGTCAGACAGACCCATACAAAACATTCATCCGCTGAGAACTGTCGGAATCAGGTTCCTAGAACTTACTTAGTCAAGGCAGAGCCATAATACCAAGTGGCTGCACTGGAAGCAATCTAAACTTGGAGTGACTTAAATCTCTTTGTTCCTGGGTGGCCGTTCACAAGTGCACGTACTCAGGTACCCGCAGAACTGGGTCTGAGCAGTCACTCAACTTTAAACCACCAATAGAGCAAAACCAATTGCCACCCAGGTAGTTCATTGACTTAGTAGAGTTTTTAACCTTTCGTACTACAATAAAACATTTCAGCATAGCAGTTCTAACTTCTACCAAGTGAATGGGTTCCTAAATCAACAGGAATAAAGGGTGATATACTAAACAGGTCTGCATAGCAATATAGTAGTACACCTATCATGCATACTACTGAAATAGTCTACCATGCAATTATAATAAAATAGTAGGTCTTTCATGAAAGGGTGTTTGCACTTGCCTTTTGGAACTTGTCGTTGCTCACACACTCTTTTTCAACGTAGATCATAGCTCTCTGTTCAATCTATACAATACAAACATATGGCAATAAGCAACAATACAACAATCAAAAGAAACAAACATAACAACAAACATAGATAGAAATAAACATAACTAGGTTGGTGGTCTAAGTTCAATACATGATTCCATATGCAAAAAGAATCAATGCATTTAGGTTTGAGGTGTGCCATTTGGTCACGGTTGGTTTCAATTCAAATTTGAACAATTCAAAATTGAATAGGTTGCAGGGGTGTTACAAAGGTTCTAAAGATTGGTCTTGATCAAAGTGATCACACAAGAAAGTTGGTCAAGAGTTTTAAAACATTTTGAAACTATGGTTTACAAAACATTAACATTTCAATAGCCTTTGGCACACTTTCAATGTTTATGTTTCAAAAAGAGTATTATGGGCTTGTTCTTGGTCTCTCTGGACAGAGACAAGTATTTTAAGAAGTTTTCTAAAAGAAAACAAAATAAAAGGATTTATAGAGAATAAACTATATCAGAAATACTCCAATTTGAATCTCTGATTTTTAAAACACTTTAAAGCTACCAAATTTTATTTATAACAGTGGGATCATGTCATTCATGTTCCAAGGTTTCCAGAAATATTTTATTTGCAAAATTTGGACTTATAGATTTAAAACTATGTCAAATTTACTCAAATGACTCATTTGAAATTTGAATAAATTTGGATTTGTCACACTGAAAACTAACAGTGCCAAAAGATTCTACAAGTCCAGAGCTTTTCAAAAAGATAAAATTTGTTAAATTTGGCCAAAGGGTTTAAAAGTTATAAAGGTTTGAAGGTATAGGGTCTTTTCTGCAAAAAGGCCATTTAAACAATTCGGAAAAAAAATCCCAGAAAAGGCTTGGCTCGGCTTGAGCTCGGCTTCGGCTCTGGCTCGGGCTCGGGCTCGGCTGGACCAAATCGGGACCGTTGAAGGTAGATCGGACGGCTGAGATGCTAGGGTTTTTACCCCTGCAGCTCGGGCACCGGCGATGGGTGGGGATGGCGGCGACACGGCACGGACGGGGACGTACTCGTCGCTCCGGCGATCCCTGGAGATGGTGGAGGGGTTGACAAGGAGGAGCACGACACGGCGAGGACGATGGTGACCACTACGCGCTCGTTTGCGTCCTGGCTCGGCGAGAGGCGTGGTCGGAGATACGCCGGAGGCGGTGACCTTCCGGTCGAGGATGAACTCGACGTTCCCCTGGTCCTTGGGCTCGGCGAAGTCAACTACGAGATGCAGCGGGAAGAGAGGAAGAGAATGGTGCGGATGGCGTCTAGCGGTGCGTCCTGGAACGACAGGGAGGAGCGGCCGGAGTTGTGCGGGCGCCGGCGAGCTTCGGTCGGGCTCGATCTCAACGATGGAGCTGCGGAAAAAAAATTAGACAAGCACATGAGGACGTGCGCCAAGATAAGGGGAAGAGGAGAAGACCAAACAGAGGTGGCGGGGACCTTCGATGGCGTCGGACACGTCCTCTAAACGGCGGCGGCAAGGTCAACTCCGGCGACCAAATTGTCCGTCCACGAGGCGTTTTGGATGGGGATTTTGGGGGCAATAGATGGAGGAGGTCGAGGGCTTTCCGTAGGAACGAACGGCGCTTCGATTGGTGCTGTAAAACTCCCGCAATCAAGTCGGGAAGAAACTGAAGCGTGAAACGTAACTCCCGTCCTGGAGCTTGAAGATGATGACGTCATCGCCGACGTCATCGATTTTTATTTTTTTTCTATTT
The DNA here is from genome assembly GCA_012064385.1 of Puccinellia tenuiflora. Taxonomy (NCBI): domain Eukaryota; kingdom Viridiplantae; phylum Streptophyta; class Magnoliopsida; order Poales; family Poaceae; genus Puccinellia; species Puccinellia tenuiflora. The sequence continues at coordinate 300,400 of QRDG01000483.1, read as the reverse complement.
TCTGTTTTCTTTTATAGATTTTGATTTAAGCCTCCAAATAAAGTCAAATAAATTTGTAAAAATTTGTAAAATTCCAAATAGTCAAAATAGACATTTAGGAACTATTTTCGGCCAAAAAATTACCAAAATACCCTTTTGGTCAAATTTGCCTTATATGGCTATTTGGGAAATTTCCAAATTTAGGTTTATAAATATCCCAAAATATTTAATTAAAAACCAGAGGATAATATGAGTAATATCATTCAAAATTATAACTCATTTTCATATTCAAATAATTTAAGATAAAACATTTTTATAAAACAAAGCTTGCAAAAGTATTTAAATTATTTCCACAAATGAAATAGGGTTTATAATATCCCCATATTATTTATTTTAAAACAATAAACCAAAGGGGAAATATTATTTGAAAACCCCATTTAAATATTTTACTTCCAAGACTTTAAAATTGAGATATGAAGATAAAGTAATATTTAATTTAAAATATAACTTTGAAGATGTCAAAACAATCTTCTAAAAAAGCTTTTCTTGATTTTTGGAGACTTTATTTAATTATTAATAAATGTTTTAAATTTTTGTGATTTTTAAAACATTCCAAAATTTGGGATGTTACATATCCACATGCTAAAATCATACAACTAAGGAGTAACATTATGAACTTTAGACAATTTGATAATGAACATGTTGCTCAAGCTTGGGAGAGAATGAAATCTATGGTTAAGAATTGTCCCACGCATGGATTAACTATGTGGATGGTTATCCAAACTTTTTATGCAGGTTTGAATTTTTCTTCAAGGAACCTTTTGGGCTCAGCCGCGGGAGGCACCTTCATGTCCACAACGTTAGGTGCATCAACTAAACTCTTGGATGAGATGATGACAAATTATTCACAATGGACACACCGAACGAGCTCCAAGTGGTAAGAAGGTAAATTATGTCGAGGAAATCTCCTATTTGAGTAATAAGGTTGATATGACTATGTCTATGCTTGCTACCAATCAGAATAATATTGATCCCAATAATGTTCCACTTGCTTCATTAATTGCCCAAGAAAAGGATCAAGTTGATGTTAATTTTCTTAATAGAAACAACTTCAACAATAATGCTTATCGAAATAATTTTGGTAGTAACAACTATAAGCCTTATCCTCCCAATAATGGCAACTTTTATGGTAAAACCTATGATCAAGGAATTAGTAATAGTAGATTGGATGAAATAGAGAGGTCTACCAAAAAATTCATGCATGAACAATACGAACAAAATAAAATTTTCTCTAGGCAGATGAATGAGAATTCTTTTATATTAAAAAATATAAATGATCAACTTGGTGAGTTAAATAAAGAAATCTCTAAACTTCAAACAAGGCTTGTTAATACTGAAGCTTGCATTTCAAACATATCCCAAACTCAAGCTACTTTGATTAACCGAATGGCTACCAAACCTGAGTTAGTTGCTCCTACTGAAACTGATGCCTTTGCTGTCCTTAAGACTGCTGATACTCCTGTTGCCTCGACTAATATTGATGGAGATTACAAAGCTTTGAATAGATATGAGTGTCCTACTGATCCTAAATTTTTTGATACAACTCCTAGCTCATTTTCAAAGGATCATGGAAAACTTGAAAAACTGGATAGTCTAGTCTCTAAAGTAGACGTTCTTGCTCATGATGTTGAAATTTTGAAAATTAGAACCACTCCAAATCAAGACAAACATACTGAATCTTTAAATGCTATCTCTCTTCAAATTAATGAAAATGAAAGGATGATGGCTCTCTTGAAAGCTAGGTGGGCTAGAGAGGCTGAAGAAGCTAGAATTGCTGAAATGAATAGGAATTAAAGTTTATACTATCCAAACCACTAAAGAGGATCCTCCAAGTTTATTTAAAGATGATGAAATTGATTTTGATAATTGCAATTTTACTAAAGTCACTAAGTTCCTACAAAAACTTGCTAAGACATCGGATGCTAGTAAAATAAATCTTGCCTTTACCAAACACATTACCGATGCTCTTATCAAGGCTAGGGAAGAAAAACTAAAGCTTGAAACCTCTATCCCTGGGAAGTTAGAAGATGGTTGGGAACCCACTATTAAGATGAGAATAAATGACTTTGATTGCAATGCTTTACGTGATCTTGGTGCAAGTGTTTCTGTTATGCCTAAAAGTTTCTATAATATGCTTGATTTAAATCCTTTGGAAGAGTGCTATTTAAATGCTCATCTTGCTGATTCTTCTAAAAACAAACCTTTGGTAGAGTTGATGATGTCCTTAGTGTTGTTAATGATAATTATGTTCCTGTTGATTTTATTGTTATGGATGTTGAGTGCAATGCTTCTTGTCCTATTATTTTGGGAAGACCGTTTTTGAAAACTGTTGGTGCTATTACTGATATAAAAGAGGGAAATACAAGGTTTCAGTTCCCCCTTAAAAAAGGGATGTGTTAGCACTCGTTTTTGGCAGGTCCCGGGTTTAGGAGCACTCAGGAGGAAATGGCGACTCGGTGGTGACCCGGCAGGAGCCAACCCAGCATGCCTAGGACTCGGCTTAGTCACAACCCGGATCACAGGTTCAAGCACTTACTCGGAAGGAAAGATGACTCGGAAAGAACCTGGGGTCATGACCCGGCAGGAGTTGACCCGGCATAGCCAGAACCCGGTTAGACAGAACCCGGCGCAGGCTAGACTTGAGTTTCCTAAAGATTCCAGAAGCCGCGTCGGAGAAGCCGGACACGAGGAGGTTTAACGCTTGCCAAAGCCCAGAACAAAGGTCGGATGGCGATAGAAAGAGTTCGGGGTCAACCCGGAAGGTGACTTTCCAAAAGGAACCGGAGGTGACGTCTGCGATTCGAGTCCAACACGAATCCGGCTGGGAGTCTTACCTAGTTTAGAAATAGAAACCGACCTATATCATGAGTTGTAATCCTTGTAGAAGTACAATGCTTGTACGGGAAGTCCAGCCGCCTCGCTGTATATATGTAGGAGGTGACGGCCGATTGAAATTAAGCAAACAATCGACAATCAATACCAAACCCTGCTCTTTACCCTCAAACCGTTGTTCCTGCTTCCGTTATTCATCGGCGACTCCGCTGGGGACAGATTTCTAAACCTAAATTGGGCAACAATGACCGGTTCTAAGGTTACAGATCTGTCCGGCATCACCGCTAACAACATCATCAAGCCTACTCTCAAGGATTTGTCGGAGGCACAACGCCAAGGTCTGGATGAGTGGAAGAAGAAGAGAAGCGAGGAGTTCGAGGCACTATGACTCAAGCGGGAGCAACAAGATGAAGAGTTGTACTTGGCCAGTTTCAAGTTGGATCGGCAAGGCATGACCGCGCCGATCAAGGAACCGGAATATGTACCTCTGAACATCAACACCGACACATCCGCTGTAAGTAACAGTATCTTTTCTCCTGAACAAATAGCCGAAATCCAGTTTCATGTTTCACAAGGTACGAATACTGTTTATAATGCTGTGCTGGAACATGAGAAGGCTAAGAAAAACACCATCCAAGCCCAAACATCGGACACACAACCGATGAGCCCGAACAGGGAAAACCGGATTGTTAGCGCATTGCCTTGTCCGACTCCGATCCGAAGTTCACCCTACCCGGCAGGTCAGACGGGACCAGCGGTGCAACTTCCGGGACGTGAGTCAATGCCGAATTCAAATTCGGCTCCTTGGATGCAATCCGGCCCTGTGACCAATTCTGCTCCTGGTCCGAGTCAATCGGCCAATATGGACGATTTAGTGGTAGAATTCAATAGGAAATTGGACCAGATAGCATACGACAAACTCGGGGTTAGGCTGAGACCTAGGACCTACACTAAACCCTATCCCGAGTATTTTGATTTACAACCCTACCCACCTGGCTATAGAGTTCCCGAGTTTTCTAAGTTTAATGGGGTGGATAACAAATCGACATGGGAGCATATTAGTCAATATTTGGCTCAATTAGGCGAGGCTAATCACTATCACATAAAAGTTCGCTTATTCTCTTTGTCATTAACTGGGTTGCTTTTTCTTGGTTTTCGGCTTTAGCTCCTAATTCTATACACACTTGGTTTCACTTGGAGCAAAAGTTTCATGAGCACTTCTATGCCGGAGAGATCGAACTAAAGTTGTCCCATCTTACGTCGGTTAGGCAAAAACATGATGAATCGGTATCCGATTACATCAAGAGATTTAGGAACACCAGAAACCGATGTTATAGCTTGGTGATAACCGAGAGAGATATGGCCGACTTAGTTTTTAACGGGTTGAAAACGTATCTAAGAGAGAAGCTAGAAGGACACGAGTTCTCCTCTGTCGGTCAGGTTCAGGAGAGAGCTCTGGCTCATGAAAGCCGAGTTAACAAATCCAAAGATTCACATCGGATGAGCAGGGGTCGGCTTAACGCTGTCGAATATGACGCCGACTCCGGTGATGAAACCGATGTCTACGTAGCCGAGTTTGTTTGGCCGAGTAAGGCCAAACCCTTTGTGTGTGATGACCTAAAGCCGGTTCGTAAAAACTGGGATGATGAGGTAAAGTGTAGCTTTGACGTAGGCAAATGTGATAGAATATTTGATGCCTTGTTAAAGGATAAAGTGATCCGAGTTAATCATCTTATACCGTCACCCGATGAATTAAGGCAACGTGCTTATTGCAAGTATCACAATTCTTTCTCTCATGCTACTAATGATTGCAATGTCTTTCGTCAATAGATTCAATCGGCCCTCAATGATGGACGATTAAGCTTTGCCTGGCATGGCCATTAACACACAGTCGTTCCCAATGAACGTGCTATATCTTGAGGGAAAGAAAGTTCTTCTTCGGCCAGAAGCGGCCGAAAGCGCTAACAAATCTAACGTGGTTATTGGTCAGCCCAGGAAAGAAGCCGGTGTCAAGGGAGCAAGGAGAGAGATCATATTGACCCGACAACCCGATGGAAAGGAGGTTATCAAGATCACCGTCAAGAACTCCACACTCGGGGGGCAACAACCACAAGAGAGAGAATCCGGAATCTAGAATCCAGAACTCGGGGGGCAACCTCGGTTCATAAAGCCCAAGAACCCGGAAGTCGGCAAATGGAAGACAAATCAGGTTGAATACAAGCCGAAGAAAATCAAGCCGACCTTCGATATGTTGCTGAACAAATATGTGCATCAGGCCGGGTCTAAGGTAACCCGGTAGCATGGGAAGCGACCGAGGTCACCATCTACCGAGAGAAGCTACCGGCATCAAGAATCGGTTGGGGAGTCCAAGCGTCAAGTAACCCGACAAACCATCCAAAGCAGACTCATGTATCCGGGAGATTCCTCTTATTGGCGAGTCAAGGAGCAAGGAGCCAAGGCAGCCGACATAGAGAAGAGGTTGATCCCGGGCAACTCATTGGTCATTGGGACGCATGTGTTGAAACTGAAGGACCCGGTTACAGAGCCGACAAATGACAAGCCGATACTTGCTATCGTGCCTAAAGCAATATCCAGTGACCATGAAGCCGGATCCAGCCAAACCGAGGTAGCTAAACCCCGGGATCCAAAATATACCCAGCCAAAGTGGTGCCCGCCGGGTATAACAAAGACACAGAAGCGGAAACTGCAAAGGGCAAGGAACCGGGAAAAGGCAGAAAAGGAAGCCGAGCAGGCCAGAGATGCTAAGTTCAACGCTGAGAGACCGATGGTGTCGGCTCAAGTGTGGATACCGAAGCCGAATCCTCCGACGATTCCTTTGATAATTGCACCTAGTTCTGCTGCAAACAGCGAAACAGGGCCGGTTTCTGTACCGGCCATCACTTATTCATCATGGGCGGATGAAGTGGAAGCAGCAGATTTGGAAGAAAAGGACAAGCCGACATCAGACGAGTCGGATACCGAGTCAGCCAATGAAGACTCGGCAGATGATTCAATGGGCGAGGAGCCAGCAGGAGACTCGGGGTTGGCGATGAATGACTCGGAAAATCCACCAGATGAAGAGCTACCGGATTACGAGAGCACGCCGACTCGGGTAGGTATGGACATTAACATGGTATATTATTTGCCTGCTGAATTTCGTGCTGTAGAAGAAGAAGGCGAGGTAGCGCAGATTAACTTCGGACCCAAGAATGCTATCTTCGAGAAACCTGAGGGACCGGTTAAGCACCTTACACCTTTGTACGTTAGAGGGCATATCAACGGGAATCTGGTTACCAGGATGATGGTTGATGGAGGTGCTGTGGTAAACCTAATGCCGTATTCTGTCTTCAAGAAATTACAATTGGATGATGATGATCTCATGAAGACGAACATGGTATTGAACGGTTTCGAAGGAGGAGAAGGAGTAGAAGCCAAAGGAGTTATTAGTCTGGAGCTCATAGTGGGAAGCAAGACTTTGGCTATTGCGTTCTTCATTGCCGAGGTGCAAGGGAATTACAACGTGTTACTCGGACGAGATTGGCTCCATGCGAATCAGTGTGTGCCATCTAACATGCACCAGCAACTTGTACAATGGATCGACGATGAGATTGAAGTCGTTCATGCTGATAACTCGGCATGTAATGCTTTAGCCGAGTCCATTGTTGATTGGCAACGCTCAAATGCTACATGTCTCTCGGGGCGTGATTTATCCGGGTTCAATTTCCTAAGTGCTACCAGGGATAGATTCGTGCCAGTATCACTAAAGCCGATTGGAAGCAATCGGCTACGGCTCAAATAAATGGATCCCAACAACAGTGAGTGGCTGCAAAAGCATCTGGACAAGTATCGGGCAAAGAGGAATGATATGTGTGAAGCAATTGAAGAAACAGACGACATGGACAAGTTGGGACAAGGCTTTACGTTGGCCGACCCACTCGAAGAGGTGCACCTCGGGGATGACATTTGTAAGTCGGAATTTAGAAGCCGATTATAAATCCGAGTTAATCGTGCTAGTGAAGGAATACGTGGACTGCTTTGCTTGGGAGTACCACGAGATGCCCGGGTTAAGCCGAGAGCTCGTTGAGCATCAGTTACCAATAAAGGCCGGTTTCAGACCATATAAACAACCGGCTCGTAAATTTAACCCGGCAATATATGACCGGATCAAAGAAGAGATTGGCCAGCTTCTAAAAGCCAATTTTATCCGGCCCTGCAAGTATGCCGAATGGATTTCCAACATTGTGCCGGTCGAGAAGAAAGAATCCGGTAAAATCAGAGCATGCATAGACTTCCGAGGTCTAAACCGAGCTACGCCCAAAGATGAATATCCTATGGCAATAGCTGACATGCTTATCAATGACGCCTTGGGACACCGGGTCATCAACTTTCTGGACAGAAACGCAGGGTATAATCAAATATTCATGGCCGAAGAAGACTCGGCCAAGACAGCTTTTCGCTGCCCCGGGTTCGTTGGTTTATTCGAGTGGACGGTAATGACCTTTGGATTAAAGAATGTCGGAGCCACATATCAGAGAGCGATGAACTTGATATTTCATGATCATTTGGCCGACTTACGACTCGCGTTTGAAAGGACGAGGAAGTATGGGCTCAAGATGAATCCATTGAAGTGTGCTTTCGGCGTGTCGGCTGGGAGGTTTCTCGGTTTTATCCTACATGAATCCTTCATAGAAATTGATCCGGCGAAGATTGAGGCTATTGTAATGCCCCAAGATCGGTACTATGCAGACTTGAGCGTTCCAGCCAAATCCGCATAATAACGATCCTAAAGGACGCCCACCAGGCATAACGTGCACGTCGCAACACACACGTTATACGGGTGGAATTGTGATAACATTACAACAGTTCTCGACAGAACCCACAAAAGAACATATATACAACAACGACTCACAGAGTCAAGAACAAAGATACAATACAAAGATCCAATTAACAACGGAAGCGGGTAGCGTCCGACTACGGACAAGATACAAATTGGACTAAGAGTCCTGAAGATAAGCAAAGGCACCATATCCCTGCCCAGGCCAAGCCGGAGGGATTCCCAAGCTAACGTCGTCAGACTTCAAACCTGTTTGGCTGCATTGGAATAGCAGCCCCGAAGGGGTCAGTACTAGTAGAAGTACTGGCAAGTAATACTCACAAGATATCAAAGCTGGAATTCCGAGGAAAAGGGGTTAGCGATTGAGGCGGCAGCAAGCAGCACTAACAACCTATAGAGACACACTACAACAATCGTCTAATAGAGAGGAGGTAAGAGAGCGCATAGGTAACCAACTATACTAACACCAAACATACCCAGCCAATTCCTTACCAGCCCGTTTATCCTACGAGCAGCAAGCCCAAAGGCACTCACACAGTTGGCAATTTTATAATTTATTATTGAAGTAGCTCTATCTTACTAATCAATTTATTAACATCAGGTGTATGTTGTCTATGATCTTGTTAGCCAGCATCATCACCAAGTCGTCCATAACCGCGGACACGGCTTTTCGAAAAGATTTAACCCTGCAGGGGTGCACAAATGTAACCACACGCACTTCCACCCTTGTTGCCATGCAATTAGCACACTTCCGGGGTATGCTGGCAGGGTATCCGACGCTACACTTTCCTTCACTACCGCACAAGTCCAGGGAACCACCTAGCTAAGTCTGACCCACCTTGAAAGTCCGGCCGAAGCTCCGAGGTGGACTCAGCCGATGCGTGAACGGCTTCGGGAGGGAACACTCATACGATTGCCCCTCCTTCCACATGCGATTAATGCCCATTCCGCAACCCTACCGTAAGTAACCATCATCGTATCGGAGGCGTCCCATCCGTGTACCTGCAACAATATAATATAGCGTCGCGCAAATGGAAACACCCGAACTACTTGTGGCGCCCTGGACAAGGCTGCAGATCCGGTACTAGGTCGAGGGGAGTCCCATTTCCTCCCACATGTGGGTAGTGCGCTCAGTCTTGGATCAGAGGACAAGAACTTGGGTCCTAGGCGACACTAGCAGAACAAATCACCACGATTGGCCTTCCGCCGGTGCCTTATCTTTATTAATTATTCCCATCGCCAAACATTATAGATTATTGTGTAAATTAGCCCAACTATCAAATTATAACAAGACTAGAACATGACTCGAGCAAAACAAGCCTAAGCATGCACTACAACTCGCAAGGCCAACAAGATAAACAAGCAACAGGGTAGTAGGATGTGGGGGTGGTGGCATATCAGGGCTGCAAGGGAAACATGCATATAGGATCGAGACACAAGCATCGCAATATAAGGCTAGCAAGGAACAAAAGATAGGAGGTGTAAGAGACAGAAAACAAGAAAAGATAGCAAGTGAGTATCACTTGCCTGCAGTCCGGTAGAGGTAGCAGAACTTGTCGTTGCTCACATCAACTCAACGTCCTATTCCCGAAGAAGCAAGAAACACTGAACAACGGAAAAGATGCATTTTACTACTATGGCAAAGGAACCGGCATGTTGATGACATGATGCATGACAAATTAAATGCGATTCAATTTTATCCCTAACACATGGCAAAACATTTTAAATGGGATCGATGCACAATATAAATGCACCGGACAAATCCCATAATTTAGTTGATTTAGTTCGACTAAATGGATAAAGGTGCGATGTTAATTAAGCATGCATGATTTTATAAGATATCGCATATAAGGTATAGGGTTAGGGTTGGGGTCACACATCGGATTCGGGGAAACTTCGGATTCGGGGCCACCGTCTTCAGATCGGAGAGGAAGTAGTCGATGTCGTCGAAGTAGTCGAGGTAGTCGATGTCGGGGAAGTAGTCGTACTCGGGTCGTCGGGGTTGCAGACCTTGGTGTTCCGGTCTTCGGGGTTCACGGTGGTCGGGGTACTCGGCATCGGAGAACTCGGCGGTTCCGGTCGGGGTACTCGGTCTTCGGGGTTCACGGTATCGGAGCACTTGGCGTCGGGGATCTTGTCGGTCCACGTGTCGGGTTGCCGGCTTCACGGAGGCGGGCATCGGGAATGGCTTCAGCTTCACGACGGGAAACGGCATGGGAAAGGTTACACGACGGGAACTTCCGGGAACCGGCATCGGGAACGGAAACGGGAACGCTTCACGACGGGTCGGGGAATGGCTTCACGACGAGAAACGTCGGGGAGAGAAACGGGGAACCGTCGGGGAACCAAAAACGGGAAGCATCGAGGACGGGCTTCCCGACGGGGACAACCAGGAAACTCTGTCATCGGGGATTACTCGACACGGAGGCGGGAACATGGGGAAACACCGCCGCAGCAGCTTCGGGGACGCATAGGTCGTCGGAGAAGGACGCAACACGGAGACGGTGACACACAACGAGGCACGGAGCCAACACGGGCAGCAGCACGGCAACACCACGGCACGGAGGAGCAGCGGGGCAAGGAGCTCTGGAATCGACCATGGAGCTGGGCGGCGAGGAGGAGGACGCATGCCGCGGTTGTAGCCGTGCAGGAGGGGCGGCCGCAGATGGGAAGGAGGCGAGTAGGCAGGGGACGACCGCGGCTAGCTCGGGGGAGAGGCCGGAGCAGAGCTCGGGCAGGGGCCGGAGCTGCTGGGAGGTGCTGGTCGACGGGGAGGGGCGAGGTGGAGCCGGCCTGGAGGAGGGGAGGAGAGGAGGAGGAGCTTCTGCGGGAAAAGGAGGAGGTTGGGGAAGGGTGGCTCGGGGCGGAAGGGACACGGCGTGGAGAGGGGAAGGGAGAGGGAGAGCGCCGGGGAGCAGGGGACCGACGGCCGGCGGCGAGCCGGGCCGGGAGGAGGGGAGAGGAAGCACGTGCAGGGGAGGTTGGGGCAAGCTCGGGAGAGGAAGGGGAAGGAAGGGCGGCCGGGGAGAAGAAGAGGAGCAGGGCGGCGTGGCCAGGGCTGGCCGGGCTCGGGTGGAAGAGGAGCCGGCGATGGGGAAGGTGGAGGCGCAGGTGCGGGTCGGGATGGGGAGAAGCAAGCCACGGGAGAGAGAGAAGAAAAAGAAAAGAGAGAGAGGAAGAAAAAGAGAGAAATAAAAGAAAAGGGAGGGAAAAAAAAGAGGTGGGAGGGCGTCTCCGCGAAAAGGAAAAACGAGGGGAGGGTGGCTGCAAAACACAGGGGGTGGGAACAGAAAACAGTCAGGGCAGGATTAGGGTTTAGAGGCTAGGTGGGCTTGGGCCAGGATTGGGCTACTCTCTCGCGATTCTCAAAACTTTTATTTTTCTTTTGCAAATTAAATTGGCAATTAATTTTCAAAAACGGAGACGACTGTCTCGATAAAAATATTTTCCGACAATTTTAGAAAAATAAAATAGGGTTTAATAAAAATAATTTTTGTGTACAAAAACATGCGATGCGATGATGCTGATGTCATGATGATGCAAAAACAAAAACAAGCAAAAATCTAATTTGGGTAAAAACCCCGGGCATTACAGCTATCCAGAAAATACAGGCGCCGAGTTGTAAAAAGGACATGCAGAAATTCCTAGGCAAGGTAAATTATTTGAGAAGGTTTATTACTAACTTGTCTGGAAAAGTTGATGCATTCACACAGATACTTCGGCTCAAGAATGATGACGAGTTCACCTGGGGGGCAAAGCAGCAAGAGGCATTTGATAGAATAAAAGCTTGCTTGTCTAAATCTCCGATTCTGAGGAAGCCGAGTCGTGGTCTACCATTCCGGCTTTACATTGCCGCCGAGGAAAAGGTGATTAGGAGCAGCTTTGACTCAAGAAGCCGAAGGACAGGAGTACGTCATCATATACCTAAGCCGGCAACTGCTGGATGCCGAGTCAAGGTACAGCTTTGTGGAAAGGTTGTGCTTGTCTCTTTATTTTGCTTGCACCAAATTGCGCCGTTATCTTTTATCTAGTGAGTGCAAAGTTTTTAGTCAAACCGATGTCATCAAACACATGATACATAGGACGATTCTCAGTGGACAAATCGGTAAATGGGCCTATCGGTTAATCGAGTATGATTTGGCTTATGAATCTCTTAAATCCGTGAAAGGCCAGGTTGTAGCCGATTTCATTGTTGAACATCGGATTGATCTAGAGCAAGAAGCAGACTTACATGTTGTGTCGGCTGTACCGTGGAAACTTTATTTTGACTGGCTCAGTTTGTAGTAGTGGACAAGGGGTCGGCATTGTGTATATTTCACCCCACGGTACTATCTTTGAGGCCTCTTGTCGTCTCGATTACTTTTGCACTAATAATGAAGCCGAATACGAAGCTATTCTATTCGGTTTGGAAATTTTAAAGGATGCAGGGGTAACTCATGTCGAGGCATATGGTGATTCACTGCTTATTGTCCAGCAAGTGGCCAAGATCTTCCAATGCAATAGTGGATCACTCAACACATATCTCGACAGGTGCCTGGATATCATATCAACTTTGGATTATTTTTCTATATCTCATGTTTCCAGGCAGGACAACTGGCTCGCCAACGAGTTGGCACAGCAGGCATCAGGCTATCATGTCAGTAGAGGAGTATTTTTCACAGCAGAGAAGCCGATGCTAGCTGTCGTCAATGACTCAAAAGCTGGAGGAAAAGCCGGGTCATCTAATTCGGTTCCAGAGGAATCTGGTGGAACTCGGTTAGCTGATTGGAGGACACCTATTGTTGATTATCTGAAGAATCCGAGTCAGAAAATAGATAGGTCAGTTCGACGGCTTGCTTTTAAGTATACTCTGATAGATGACGAATTATATCGCCGAACAACTGATGGTCTTCTTCTTAAATTCCTGGATGAAGATCAATCTCGGGTTTTCATGGGAGAAGTTCATGATGGTTTATGAGGGACTCATCAGTCGGACTCACAAAATGAAGTGGATGCTCAGACGAGCCGGATTCTATTGGCCAACGATGATCAATGACTACTTCCGATACTACAAGGGATGCGAAGCGTGTCAGAGATTCGGAGATATTCAGTTAGTATCGGCTTCACTTCTTAATCCGGTAATAAAGCCGTGGACTTTTCGAGGATGGGCATTGGATTTCATTGGTATGATTAACCCGGCGTCATCCAAAGGGCATCGGTTTGTGTTGGTTGCTACTGATTATTTCACCAAGTGGTCCGAAGCAGTACCCCTACGGAATATGACCCACAAGGAGGTAATTCAAATATTATCCACAGATTCGGCATCCCGCAAACTCTCACTACAGATCAAGGAACCTCCTTCATGGCCAAAGAGGTGAAACAGTTTGCCGAATCACTCGGGATCAAGATGCTCAGTTCATCTCCGTATTACGCTCAAGCCAATGGACAAGCCGAATCAAGCAACAAAATTCTGATCAAGTTGATTAAAAAGAAAGTACAAGACTACCCGAGGAGGTGGCATGAGGTATTGTCCAAGGCATTATGGGCTCACCGGATCTCAAGGCATGGTGCAACCAAGGTAACTCCTTTCGAGTTAGTTTATGGGCAAGAAGCCATTTTACCGGGTAGAAGTAAATCTGGCTGCTTTGAGGTTCGCTAAGCAAAACGATTTGTCGGCTGAGGATTACCATAATTTGATGATGGATAACATAGACGAGGTAGCCGACAAACGTATGAAGGCTTTGAAGGACATTGAGAAGGAGAAGTTGTGGGTAGCAAAAGCTTATAACAAAAGTGTCCGGCTTAAGGATTTTCAAATCGGCGACTTAGTCTGGAAAGTTATATTGCCAATCGGTTCAAAAAGCCGAAGATTCGACAAATGGTCGCCGAGTTGGGAAGGGCCACTACGAGTCGTAAGGATTGTACCCGACAACTCATATCTGTGGAAACGTTAGAGGGCAGCATATTGCCTCGAGCTATCAATGGGAAGTACTTGAAGAAATTCCACCCAAGCGTGTGGCAAACTGCATAAGCCGCACATATGGCCGATGAGCTTAAGCATCGCCCTTAGACAAATCTTCTACATCGAATATTTTCTAGTACGCAAGCTTTACTATAAAATAGGGGGGGCATGTGTTAGCACTCGTTTTTGGCAGGTCCCGGGTTCAGGAGCACTCAGGAGGAAATGGCGACTCGGTGGTGACCCGGCAGGAGCCAACCCGGCATGCCCAGGACTCGGCTTAGTCACAACCCGGATCACATGTTCAAGCGCTTACTCGGAAGGAAAGGTGACTCGGAGAGAACCTAGGGTCACGACCCGACAGAAGTTAACCCGGCATAGCCAGAACCCGGTTGGACAGAACCCAGTGCAGGCTAGACTTGAGCTTCCTGAAGATTCCAGGAGCCAGCATCGGAGAAGCCGGACGCGAGGAGGTTTAACGCTTGCAAAAGCCCAGAACAAAGCTAGGTCGGATGGCGATAGAGAGAGTTCGGGGTCAACCCGGAAGGTGACTTTCCAAAAGGAACCGGAGGTGACGTCTGCGATTCGAGTCCAACACGAATCCGGCCGGGAGTCTTACCTAGTTTAGAAATAGAAATCGACCTATATCATGAGTTGTAATCCTTGTAGAAGTACAATGCTTGTACGGAAGTCCAGCCGCCTCGCTATATATATGTAGGAGGTGATGGCCAATTGAAATTAAGCAAACAATCGACAATCAATACCAAACCCTACTCTTTACCCTCAAACCCCTGTTCCTGCTTCCGTTATTCAGCGACTTCACGAGAGTTCGACGAATATCGACAATCGAGTTGAGAGCGGTCTAATCCGGCTTAACTCAGCCAATCGTCGCCGGCTTCCTCCGACAGGGTCCCTCCCGAGGGGCTGGGGCGTCTGGTTCTAAAAGAACCGGCTTGCTGTCTTGCGTATCGCGCTGCAGGTCGGTCTCCCGCGGGGCGAGTTGCGGAGTATCTCCCCCGGCACCGCGGGTACACGAGGACGTGTTCGTGTGACGCATTTTTAGCGCAACAGGATGGAACACTTCCCTATAAAGAGAAAGAAGTTTCCTTTTGAATCAATCATAAGGTCAAGCTATGCTCTTGATGTTGCAAAGGGCTCCGAAAAAACTTGATATTTGGCATTGCGCCTAGCTAAAAGGCGATAAAGAAAAGCGCTTGTTGGGAGTTAACCCATCTTTTATTTTCAGTTTGCTTTTTTCTTTTCTTGAGTCATGAAGTTATTACCTCTGTAGCAACTTCATTGTATATTTTTCTTTTGGTTTTTTGTTCCAAGTTTAGCCTCTAATGCATTGAAAGTGCGAGGTATTGTGTTGCTGTCCAAAAACAGATTCTGTGCGCCTGTTGCACGAAAATCCTAAAATCGCCAGAATTTTATCTTTTTCTGATAATTTTTTACAGAAATCCTGATTCTTTTATCTATCTTTCGTTTGTTTTAAATTTTTTGATTTCAGCTGCAGAAGTGCCACGAACAATTCGATCTTTACAGACTATTCAGATTTTGACAGATTCTGCTTTTATTTTGCATTTGTCTCTTTACCATCGTCATATGTGATACTCTAGGGGTAGAGTGCCACATTGAGGCTTAGTAAACAGTAGCTAATGTCTAATGAAGTTTGTTTGCAATTTTTCATGAGTTGAACACATGTGCATTTTAATTTATGAGCACTAACCCTCTAATCAAATTATGAGAAGTTTTGTGTGAAGAGAGTTTTTAAGTTCCAAAGGAGAGGAATATGAAGAAATCGAGGATGGATCAGAGCTCAAGCTTGGGGATGCCCCCATGGCACCCCCTCTGAATATCAAGAACTATCAAGAGTCAAAGCTTGGGCATCCCCTCATCTTCATCGACTATCATAAGGTCGTCTTCGTTGAACTTCGTTTTTATCACTTTACATATTATGTGCTATGCTTGGAGCGTCTTTTTACTTTCAGTTTTGTTTGTTTGTTTGCTATTCATATCTTTGTTGGATCCTAGCTTTTTCGTTTGAATACTCCTTTGCTTCGCTTATATCTTTTTCAGTATTCTTAGCTACTGTCTGTTTTCTAGTAAGCTCTCAATTTTAGCTTTTATCTTGTTTAGAGCTGCTAGTTGTTAAGTTAAACTCTCTTGTTCTTCACTTATACTTGTTGGAGAGTTGTTGTTGAAAAATTGCTTGAATTGTCAATGCGACAAAATGTTGTTTGTGTGATGATAGAATAAAATGAAAAGCCTGCATAGTTTTGTAGATCATGGTGTGGATACTTGATGCTTCTCAATTGTTTTGAGATGTTAAGTTGAATGCTTAAACTTGCTGGTTATTTGAGTGGAATTGATTAATAAATAAATATGGTTGAAAGCTTGTGGTTTTTCACAGTTGTTAATTCATAGTGCTAATCTTTCCATCAAAAGAATTGTTTGGTCAACAAGGGAGACGGTGTAGAGTTTCTATGGTTATGACCGGTAAATGTCTTATGTTGTTCTGTTACCGGTTATTGTTAGATGTTTGCTTCAAACACTTTTTTTTGCTAAGGCTAAAAATTCGTACTGAGTGTATGGTTCACTCGTGCATCCAATCCCCAAAGCCAAAATTTCTTGCCAACTGAGTCCACCATATCTACCTATGCATGGTATTTCCTACCATTCCAAGTAAATTTTTCATGTGCTACCTTTAAAAATTCAAAATACTTCTTCTTTGTGCCTCTGTTTTTAAGCTCATGAGGGAGCAGTAGAGAGCTAGATATAACTTGTGACAAGCGAGGTCATTTCCCCCTTTCACCCGGTGTTGATGGATTACGTCTTCACTTGAATCAACCCGAGTGCAGCTTAAGCAAAAATATAAATATAACTCACAATTCTCCTCCGCGCAATGCAAAACTGAGAAATCATCCCAAACATTGGACAGTGGTGAAACCAAGGAGAAAGAAGAGCATACTCGCTCTTCTAAGAACCAGCTGCTCTCACGAGTCTGAAAACCTTGCTTGTCATGAGGGGCTAGATAGTTTCTTTGTTGTTAAGTCGTTGACGAAAGCATGCATACCTTAAAATCATTTTACTTCTGTTTTAAAAACCAAAAGCTCTAGCACATGACTAATCCCTGCTTCCCTCTTCGAAGGGCCTTTCTTTTACTTTTAATGTTGAGTCAGTTTTCCCTTTTTCCTTCTATCTCCACAAAAGCAAACATCTAGCATTGACCCTGGGTATCGTTGAGCATATTACATTATCAAGATTAAACATGAATCTTTATATTGACTTTATCTATAAGATAAGCCGTTGGAAGTTGAAGTTGTTTGCTAATGCTTACATCTTCCGTTGTGTTGATTCTCAAAAACTTTTGTCATGGAATTATTATCCTTGTGAATTAGTCAAATATGTTGAAAGTCCGGCCGAAGCTCCGAGGTGGACTCAGCCGATGCGTGAACGGCTTCGGGAGGGAACACTCATACGATTGCCCCTCCTTCCACATGCGATTAACGCCCATTCCGCAACCCTACCGTAAGTAACCATCATCATATCGGAGGCGTCCCATCCGTGTACCTGCAACAATATAATATAGCGCCGCGCAAATGGAAACACCCGAACTACTTGTGGCGCCCCGGACAAGGCTGCAGATCCGGTACTAGGTCGAGGGGAGTCCCATTTCCTCCCACATGTGGGTAGTGCGCTCAGTCTTGGATCAGAGGACAAGAACTCGGGTCCTAGGCGACACTAGCAGAACAAATCACCACGATTGGCCTTCCGCCGGTGCCTTATCTTTATTAATTATATCCCATTGCCAAACATTATAGATTATCGTGTGAATTTAACCCAACTATCAAATTATAACAAGACTAGAACATGACTCGAGCAAAACAAACCTAAGCATGCACTACGACTCGCAAGGCCAACAAGATAAACAAGCAACAGGGTAGTAGGATGTGGGGGTGGTGGCATATCAGGGCTGCAAGGGAAACATGCATATAGGATCGAGACACAAGCATCGCAATATAAGGCTAGCAAGGAACAAAAGATAGGACGTGTAAGAGACAGAAAACAAGAAAAGATAGCAATTGAGTATCACTTGCCTGCAGTCCGGTAGAGGTAGCAGAACTTGTCGTTAATCACATCAACTCAACGTCCTATTCCCGAAGAAGCAACAAACACTGGGCAACGGAAAAGATGCATTTTACTACTACGGCAAAAGAAGCGGCATGTTGATGACATGATGCATGACAAATTAAATGCGATTCAATTTTATTCCCTAACACATGGAAAAACATTTTAAATGGGATCGATGCACAATATAAATGCACCGGACAAATCCCATAATTTAGTTGATTTAGTTCGACTAAATGGATAAAGGTGCAATGTTAATTAAGCATGCATGATTTTATAAGATATCGCATATAAGGTATAGGGTTAGGGTTGGGGTCACACATCGGATTCGGGGAAACTTCGGATTCGGGGCCACCGTCTTCAGATCGGAGAGGAAGTAGTCGATGTCGTCGAAGTAGTCGAGGTAGTCGACGTCGGGGAAGTAGTCGTACTCGGGTCGTCGGGGTTGCAGACGTTGGTGTTCCGGTCTTCGGGGTCGTCGGGGTTCACGGTGGTCGGGGTACTCGGCATCGGAGAACTCGGCGGTTCCGGTCGGGGTACTCGGTCTTCGGGGTTCACGGTATCGGAGCACTTGGCGTCGGGGATCTTGTCGGTCCACGTGTCGGGTTGCCGGCTTCACGGAGGCGGGCATCGGGAATGGCTTCAGCTTCACGACGGGAACGGCATGGGAAAGGTTACACGATGGGAACTTCCGGGAACCGGCATCGGGAACGGAAACGGGAACGCTTCACGACGGGTCGGGGAATGGCTTCACGACGAGAAACGTCGGGGAGAGAAACGGGGAACCGTCGGGGAACCAAAAACGGGAAGCATCGAGGACGGGCTTCCCGACGGGGACAACCGGGAAACTCTGTCATCGGGGATTACTCGACACGGAGGCGGGAACACGGGGAAACACCGCCGCAGCAGCTTCGGGGACGCATAGGTCGTCGGAGAAGGACGCAACACGGAGACGGTGACACACAACGGGGCACGGAGCCAACACGGGCAGCAGCACGGCAACACCACGACACGGAGGAGCAGCGGGGCAAGGAGCTCGGGAATCGACCATGGAGCTGGGCGGCGAGGAGGAGGATGCATGCCGCGGTTGCAGCCATGCAGGAGGGGCGGCCACAGACGGGAAGGAGGCGAGCAGGCAGGGGACGACCGCGGCTAGCTCGGGGGAGAGGCCGGAGCAGAGCTCGGGCAGGGGCCGGAGCTGCTGGGAGGTGCTGGTCGATGGGGAGGGCCGAGGTGGAGCCGGCCTGGAGGAGGGGAGGAGAGGAGGAGGAGCTTCTGCGGGAAAAGGAGGAGGTCGGGGAAGGGTGGCTCGGGGCGGAAGGGGACACGGGGTGGAGAGGGGAAGGGAGAGGGAGAGCGCCGGGGAGCAGGGGACCGACGGCCGGCGGCGAGCCGGGCCGGGAGGAGGGGAGAGGAAGCACGTGCAGGGGAGGTTGGGGGCAAGCTCGGGAGAGGAAGGGGAAGGAAGGGCCGGCCGGGGAGAAGAAGAGGAGCAGGGCGGCGCGGCCAGGGCTGGCCGGGCTCGGGTGGAAGAGGAGCCGGCGATGGGGAAGGTGGAGGCGCAGGTGCGGGTCGGGATGGGGAGAAGCAAGCCACGGGAGAGAGAGAAGAAAAAGAAAAGAGAGAGAGGAAGAAAAAGAGAGAAAGAAAAGAAAAGGGAGGGAAAAAAAGAAGAAGAGGTGGGAGGGCGTCTCCGCGAAAAGGAAAAACAAGGGGAGGGTGGCTGCAAAACACAGGGGGTGGGAACAGAAAACAGCCAGGGCAGGATTAGGGTTTAGAGGCTAGGTGGGCTTGGGCCAGGATTGGGCTACTCTCTCGCGATTCTCAAAACTTTTATTTTTCTTTTGCAAATTAAATTGGCAATTAATTTTCGAAAACGGAGATGACTGTCTCGATAAAAATATTTTCCGACAATTTTAGAAAAATAAAATAGGGTTTAATAAAAATAATTTTTGCGGACAAAAACATGCGATGCGATGATGCTGATGTCATGATGATGCAAAAACAAAAACAAGCAAAAATCTAATTTGGGTAAAAACCCCGGGCATTATAGCTATCCAGAAAATACAGGTGCCGAGT
Source organism: Puccinellia tenuiflora (assembly GCA_012064385.1). Lineage (NCBI taxonomy): Eukaryota > Viridiplantae > Streptophyta > Magnoliopsida > Poales > Poaceae > Puccinellia > Puccinellia tenuiflora. The sequence continues at coordinate 280,547 of QRDG01000483.1, read as the reverse complement.
TGTAAAAAGGACATGCAGAAATTCCTAGGCAAGATAAATTATTTGAGAAGTTTTATTACTAACTTGTCTGGAAAAGTTGATGCGTTCACACAGATACTTCGGCTCAAGAATGATGACGAGTTCACCTGGGGGGCAAAGCAGCAAGAGGAATTTGATAGAATAAAAGCTTGATTGTCTAAATCTCCGATTCTGAGGAAGCCGAGTCGTGGTCTACCATTCCGGCTTTACATTGCCGCCGAGGAAAAAGTAATCGGAGTAGCTTTGACTCAAGAGGCCGAAGGACAGGAGTACGTCATCACGTACCTAAGCCGACGACTACTGGATGCGGAGTCAAGGTACAGCTTTGTGGAAAGGTTGTGCTTGTCTCTTTATTTTGCTTGCACCAAATTGCGCCGTTATCTTTTATCTAGTGAGTGCAAGTTTTTAGTCAAACCGATGTCATCAAACACATGATACATAGGACGATTCTCAGTGGACGAATCGGTAAATGGGCCTATGGGTTAATCGAGTATGATTTGGCTTATGAATCTCTTAAATCCGTGAAAGGCCAGGTTGTAGCCGATTTCATTGTTGAACATCGGATTGATCTAGAGTAAGAAGCAGACTTACATGTTGTGTCGGCTGTACCGTGGAAACTTTATTTTGATGGCTCAGTTTGTAGTAGTGGACAAGGGGTCGGCATTGTGTATATTTCACCCCACGGTACTATCTTTGAGGCCTCTTGTCGTCTCGATTACTTTTGCACTAATAATGAAGCCGAATACGAAGCTATTCTATTAGGTTTGGAAATTTTAAAGGATGCAGGGGTAACTCATGTCGAGGCATATGGTGATTCACTGCTTATTGTCCAGGAAGTGGCCAAGATCTTCTAATGCAATAGTGGATCACTCAACACATATCTCGACAGGTGCCTGGATATCATAGCAACTTTGGATTATTTTTTTATATCTCATGTTTCCAGGCAGGACAACTGGCTCGCCAACGAGTTGGCACAGCAGGCATCAGGCTATAATGTCAGTAGAGGAGTATTTTTCACAGCAGAGAAGCCGATGCTAGCTGTCGTCAATGACTCAGAAGCTGGAGGGAAAGCCGGGTTATCTAATTCGGCTCTGGAGGAATCTGGTGGAACTCGGTTAGCTGATTGGAGGACACCTATTGTTGATTATCTGAAGAATCCGAGTCAGAAAATAGATAGGTCAGTTCGACGGCTTGCTTTTAAGTATACTCTGATAGATGACGAATTATATCGCCGAACAACTGATGGTCTTCTTCTTAAATTCCTGGATGAAGATCAATCTCGGGTTTTCATGGGAGAAGTTCATGATGGTTTATGAGGGACTCATCAGTCGGCTCACAAAATGAAGTGGATGCTTCGGCGAGCCGGATTCGATTGGCCGACTATGATCAATGACTACTTCCGATACTACAAGGGATGTGAAGCGTGTCAGAGATTCGGAGATATTCAGTTAGTATCGGCTTCACTTCTTAATCCGGTAATAAAGCCGTGGCCTTTTCGAGGATGGGCATTGGATTTCATTGGTATGATTAACCCGGCGTCATCCAAAGGGCATCGGTTTGTGTTGGTTGCTACTGATTATTTCACCAAGTGGTCCGAAGCAGTACCCCTACGGAATATGACCCACAAGGAGGTAATTCAAATATTATCCATAGATTCGGCATCCCGCAAACTCTCACTACAGATCAAGGAACCTCCTTCATGGCCAAAGAGGTGAAACAGTTTGCCGAATCACTCGGGATCAAGATGCTCAGTTCATCTCCGTATTACGCTCAAGCCAATGGACAAGCCGAATCAAGCAACAAAATTCTGATCAAGTTGATTAAAAAGAAAGTACAAGACTACCCGAGGAGGTGGCATGAGGTATTGTCCAAGGCATTATGGGCTCACCGGATCTCAAGGCATGGTGCAACCAAGGTAACTCCTTTCGAGTTAGTTTATGGGCAAGAAGCCATTTTACCGGTAGAAGTAAATCTGGTTGCTTTGAGGTTCGCTAAGCAAAACGATTTGTCGGCTGAGGATTACCATAATTTGATGATGGATAACATAGACGAGGTAGCCGACAAACGTATGAAGGCTTTGAAGGACATTGAGAAAGAGAAGTTGTTGGTAGCAAAAGCTTATAACAAAAGTGTCCGGCTTAAGGATTTTCAAATCGGCGACTTAGTCTGGAAAGTTATATTGCCAATCGGTTCAAAAAGCCGAAGATTCGACAAATGGTCGCCGAGTTGGGAAGGACCACTACGGGTCGTAAGGATTGTACCTGGCAACTCATATCTGGTGGAAACATTGGAGGGCAGCATATTGCCTCGAGCTATCAATGGAAAGTACTTGAAGAAATTCCACCCAAGCGTGTGGCAAACTGCATAAGCCGCACATATGGCCGATGAGCTTAAGCATCGCCCTTAGACAAATCTTCTACATTGAATATTTTCTAGTACGCAAGCTTTACTATAAAATAGGGGGGGCATGTGTTAGCACCCGTTTTTGGCAGGTCCCGGGTTCAGGAGCACTCAGGAGGAAATGGCGACTCGGTGGTGACCCGGCAGGAGCCAACCCGGCATAGCCAGGACTCGGCTTAGTCACAACCCGGATCACATGTTCAAGCGCTTACTCGGAAGGAAAGGTGACTCGGAGAGAACCTGGGGTCACGACCCGATAGAAGTTAACCCGGCATAGCCAGAACCCGGTTGGACAGAACCCAGTGCAGGCTAGACTTGAGCTTCCTGAAGATTCCAGAAGCCACGTCGGAGAAGCCGGACACGAGGAGGTTTAACGCTTGCCAAAGCCCAGAACAAAGCTAGGTCGGATGGCGATAGAGAGAGTTCGGGGTCAACCCGGAAGGTGACTTTCCAAAAGGAACCGGAGGTGACGTCTGCGATTCGAGTCCAACACGAATCCGGCCGGGAGTCTTACCTAGTTTAGAAATAGAAACCGACCTATATCATGAGTTGTAATCCTTGTAGAAGTACAATGCTTGTACGGGAAGTCCAGCCACCTCGCTATATATATGTAGGAGGTGACGGCCGATTGAAATTAAGCAAACAATCGACAATCAATATCAAACCCTACTATTTACCCTCAAACCCCTGTTCCTGCTTCCGTTATTCGGCGACTTCACGAGAGTTGGACGAATATCGACAATCGAGTTGAGAGCGGTCTAATCCGGCTTAACTCAGCCAATCGTCGCCGGCTTCCTCCGATGGGGTCCCTCCCGAGGGGCTGGGGCATCTGGTTCTAAAAGAACCGGCTTGCTATCTTGCGTATCGCGCTGCAGGTCGGTCTCCCGCGGGGCGAGCTGCGGAGTATCTCACCCGGCACCGCGGGTACACGAGGACGTGTTCGTGTGACGCATTTTTAGCGCAACAGGATGGAACACTTCCCTATAAAGAAAAAGAAGTTTCCTTTTGAATCAATCATAAGGTCAAGCTATGCTCTTGATGTTGCAAAGGCCTCCGAAAAAACTTGATATTTGGCATTGCGCCTAGCTAAAAGGCGTTAAAGAAAAGCGCTTGTTGGGAGGCAACCATCTTTTATTTTCAGTTTGATTTTTTCTTTTCTTGAGTCATGAAGTTATTACCTCTATAGCAACTTCACTGTACCTTTTTCTTTTGGTTTTTTGTGCCAAGTTTAGCCTCTAATGCATTGAAAGTGCGAGGTATTGTGTTGCTGTCCAAAAACAGATTCTGTGCGCCTGTTGCACGAAAATCCTAAAATCTCCAGAATTTTATCTTTTTCTGATAATTTTTTACAGAAATCCTGATGCTTTTATCTATCTTTCGTTAGTTTTAAGTTTTTTGATTTGAGCTGCAGAAGTGCCTCGAACAATTCGATCTTTAGAGACTATTCAGATTTTGACAGATTCTGCTTTTATTTTGCATTTGTCTCTTTACCATCATCATATGTGATACTCTAGGGGTAGAGTGCCACATTGAGGCTTAGTAAACAGTAGCTAATGTCTAATGAAGTTTGTTTGCAATTTTTCATGAGTTGAACACATGTGCATTTTAATTTATGAGCACTAACCCTCTAATCAAATTATGAGAAGTTTTGTGTGAAGAGAGTTTTTAAGTTCCAAAGGAGAGGAATATGAAGAAATCGAGGATGGATCAGAGCTCAAGCTTGGGGATGCCCCCATGGCACCCCCTCTGAATATCAAGAACTATCAAGAGTCAAAGCTTGGGCATCCCCTCATCTTCATCGACTATCATAAGGTCGTCTTCGTTGAACTTCGTTTTTATCACTTTACATATTATGTGCTCTGCTTGGAGCATCTTTTTACTTTCAGTTTTTTTGTTTGTTTGCTATTCATATCTTTGTTGGATCCTAGCTTTATTTGTGTGGGAGAGATGTAACACCCCAGGATTTCATCCCTAATTTTTGTGGTGTTTTCCGACACCTGAATTTTTTTTTTTCTAAGTGTTCCTCCAAAACTTTTGAGGATGATTTGACTATGGAATTGCTCTCTCAAAATTTTTCCCGGTAATCCACGAACCACTCCAGCACCCGTGATAATTTTTGTGCTTAGGTTTTCTCTCGAAAACCCTAGCCCTGATTATCGAACCCCTAAAAACCTTTTACTCCACCTACCTAAGAAAGGCCTGTTTCCAGAGCTGGAAAAATTCCACCAAAAATACCAGAGACTCCCATATCCATATAAAGACATTCCATGCAAAAATATTGCATACTTCAATGCGATATTTCCAAGTTGGGTGATATTTTCTAAATGCCATTTCCAATTCAGAAATCATCTGGACACCTTCCACTCACCCAAAAGTTCTGCCATTTTGATGAGGTGCATGATTTGACCTCCTGATCATTTCACTCCATTGGCCCAACTTCATTTGAGCAACTTTTGAGGTACTTCCTTTGTAAGGCCATTTTCACACCTTTTTAAGCTCTTCAAGCAAACCTATATTTAGACAAAACCTATGACCATGAGACTTGGTCACCTTGACCACATGGACCCTAGACACTCAGATCCAGAAGATCACCCCAAGGTGAAGGGTGGAAAATGAATTGCCATGACCATGCCATTATGCCCATTTTTGGACATCTTGCCAAAACCCAATCTCCCCGTACCCATACGAGCTCAAACTCCATAGACAGCCTCCTATTACTAAAGCAACCCATGACAAAAATTTTGGGATTTTTCCAAGAAGGGCAAGACCCCTGTCATTTCGTCGAGCACCTTCTGCAGTTATGTTTTTCAAAAAAATTAGACGCCCCAACTTGCAAATTTGCAAAAACTTTGTTCGGCAAAGTTGTTGGAAATTAAATTTGGCGCAAAGTGGCACGGTTAGATTTTCCTCTAGAGCCCTGAGACGAGAGAATCATTCCGATGCCGATGATGGCATGCTCCCTGGCGTGATCACCACGGGCATAGCCGTGCCCAAACAGCGCCGCCGCACTGCTCCTCCGACCCTCCTCGCTGTTCCTCAGTCTCGGACCAAACCAGCAGTAGACGCACCCTCTCCTGCTCCCCTGGCTCGAGCCTGAGCCGACCCTATCCCCTCCCTGTGGCCGGGATTCGTAAGCCGTGACCTCACGACGCCGTTAATGGCCGCACCGGCCACCATCTACCCCTCTCCCCCCCTCTGCCTATAAGAGGCCACCTCCGAGCTCCCTCATGCCCGAGCGCCTCACTCTCCCCCCCCCTGGAGCCCTCTCCCCTTTTTAGTTGCGGGATGGCGAGGCTCTGCCCCGTTTCGGCCGCGGGCATCGTCGTCGGTCCCCGGACCCCGGCGAGCGCCACACCGAGCCATCCCTCGATTAAAGTCGTGGACGAGCTCCCCTCGATGCCCCCTACCTCCAGGACAGATCGTCTTGCGAGCGGGTGCCCCGTAGCCTCGACGCCGTCTCCTCCCTACCGGCGGCGGGCTCCCAGCCCGAGCTCCGAGACCGAGCGCCGGTGGCCACCCTTCCCCTTCCCTGGCCCTCCTCTGTTGGCGACGTAACGGGGCGGCTCCCTCCCGCATACCGGCGGTCGGCGGCAGGTACCTGGACAGCGGCGGCGGCCGGCGGCCGAGCCGGCCCGAACCGCATCGGGCGCTCTCCCGTGCGTCTTCGACGCGGGGAGAAGGACGCCGCCCACGTAGCTCTTGGCACCGACAGGCGGGTCCCGGCCTAGCCCGGCCCCACCCGTCAGGTTTAAGTGGAGGCGCCTTCCAGCGTGTTACGCGTCCCCGCGGCGAAAGCGTATTTCCGGAGCAATGCGTGACCAGCCCAGCCCAGTTCAGAAGCCAGCCCACGCTGTTTTTTTCTCTGGTGAGCAGCAGATAGCTAACCGTCGCACGTCAATATCTTTTGAACCGTAGCTCCGATTGAGGTGATTCAAATTTGTAAATTCCTAGTTTTAATAGATCTATCCAGTGGTATATGTTTTATATTTTTGTGAGATGCTTAGATGCTCAGCACCCGCGTATGCATGTATAGGTGTTCCGCGGTACCGGCGAACCGAAACCCTACTCCGCAACGTGCCGTGACCTCCAAGCCAAATGGCATCAACCGTCGAAGGCAAGCTAACCCCTTGCTATGAGCAGTCCCGCAAAGTTGATTGTTATTCGCTTAATGTTTATATTTGTCTGCGTTTGGTATTTATATTATGTCGGTCTATTATTTATTGCCATGTTTTATTCATCACCCATGTATGCATTAGATTAATGTATGAATCATCTGTGCGCCTCGCACTTGCGTGGCTTTGACAACTAAATAACAAAAACATGCGTTGATTGTTTGCTTCTTCTTCAACGCCGAGGCTAGGTGCGGACAAATGTCGGCCCGTGATCCTCGGGGTTGGGGGCATTTGCCAAAAGAGTTATTTGCTTCTTGTCCCTCCGTCAAATATGGTTGGCGTAGACCACCCGGACTGCGACGCTTGGGAGCTGACTTTCCATTTGGTTCTTTTTGCCGAGATTGCTGACACCACGTCGAGGGAACCCTCGAGTGGAATGGATGCTCTCTCATTCTTATGATTGCTTTTCGGTTTAGTTTTGGAGACTATATGCCCAACTCCCCACTTCCTGGTCAACGGTCGGACGATAACGCCGCCAAAGACTTGCGCGTGGAGGAACGGATGCGTAACAGACTCCGCCTGTGCTATCTTATTGTACTCACCCCCGAGTGACACCGGCCGGGTTGCCCGCCACAGTCACTCGGGTATTCTTGTTATTCTGTGACACTAACCCCTGAGTGACACCGGCCGGGTCTCCCGCCACCGTCACCCGGGTATTCTTGTTATTCTGTGACACTAACCCCCGTGTGACACCGGCCGGGTTGCCCGCCACAGTCACCCGGGTATTATTATTGTGATGTGGTTATTTATTCATGCAAGTGTTAGGCATGTTCTAGGCTATGTTTGTTTGTGCTTGTTTGTGTTGCTAATGCCTTGTTGGTTGTGATTATTGTGTTGAACTAATCCTTTGTTGGTTGGGCATGTGAATGCTGAAACTTGATTAAATGAAACACCCCTCCAAACAACGATGAGGTCTATTCATAGTGCCACTAATCTGAACCCTTGAACGCACTACCACTGTCGCCCCAAATGGGAGAGCCTTAACCTATGTAACCTATCAAGCCTCCTTGGATGCTACCCTCTTGGCAAGTCTAGTCGGTTACTGCATAGTTGTGGTCGGGGCTAGTCTTGCGAAGGTTCCGGAGCTAGGCGTTGCTCATTCGTTGGGGACGTGCCGGATTCACTTCGTCATAAGACTTAGCCCGAGTGGTAAGTCGGTAGTTATTCAAGGAGTGTCCTGGTAGCGTGAACGGTTATGTAAGTGTATCTTGCCTTAGCTAAGTAAGGTGCATTTAGATGAGTGGTAACTGCAAACTCTCGAGAGCATCAACCTAGCCAGCTAGCCCCGTTCCTGGGATATGGAACAACAGTTCAGTGTCAGTCACACTGTGTGTCTTTGTCGTGTCCGGAGGTTAAACTTAAGATCTGTTTGAAAGAATTGATTAACGACCTGACCTCATTTAATAAACAATAAGATGATGCAGGGAACGTTACTCGAGATAAGGAATTGTGATAAGGCCAGTGGGCCTAGCAGTGGTGTCAGATGAGATTAGCCTCGTGAGGCTAGAGGCCAGTGAGCCTAGTTATGGCAATATGATTTATGGTGTTACTTGGTATCAACTGGCACCCCGTTATTCGTCACAGGTAAGCTCTTTGTGTGACCCCCGGTACACGTTCCAACCCCACCTGGCTTGGACTCTGTACTGGTAATACTCCCCTTTGTTTGCTTATACCATGTTTTAGTATGATGCCATGTTGCTACCCCTTGGACTGCCGTAGGTAGTCACTTGCCATGTTTAGATTACTTTCTGTCACTAGTTACTTGTTGCCTGATTGCTTGACTGTTCATGTCTTGTGGTTATTTTCTTGCGAGTACATCATTGTACTCAGACTGGCTTTTCATGTGGCCAGACTTTGAGAGGATCCATCTCCTACCATAGCATGGATATCGAGCAGGAGCGTGCTAGGATCAGTAGCCCAGCCAGATGCCTGTGGAATGGAGCCGCACCAAGCCGTTGCCGAATCTATGTCTTCCGCTGCCAGTTAAACTCTGTCCTGAGCCATGCTTGGCTTGATATTTTGTCATGCCTTGATGGCCTTGTAAACCATTTGTAGCCCGTTGGGCCTGATTGTGTAATGATATTATCGCTATGTTGCATTGCCGTAACGTGCGTCCAGATATCCTGGGCTGGCGCACGGGGCGACCACCTCTCTGGCGATATGTGTCAGAGGGGGGTGCCACAGAGCATGGTATCAGAGCACCAGGCTGGCTGTAGACTACCCTAGCACGGAAAACCCCGCCCTACTTTTGCCCGACAATGACCCGATGGATTTAACCCATCTCCGCCAAACCGGCACGGCTCATGTCGGTCGACAGTATGGTGCAGTAGGACCTGTCCCAATCTTCCCCAACAAGACGAGCCGGTTTCTTCCATGAGAAGAAGCCGACCTTACCCAGTGAACCCGAGACCCAGTCCTAGTTGCTTTATAACCCACCCTCGCCAGCTCTCTGGCAACCCAACTCCTTTAAAGTAGAATCCCATAGAGGAACCTCGCATCCTTATCCCCCCCGAGAAAAGCTAGTGACCCCAAGAAAATCCGATGGCGACCCTTAATGCCATCTTGGAAACCACTGCCGAGGAGCATTCGAGCTTTCGATTGCTTCTCTGGAGGGCCGTCAACCATATCCTTGGTAGCTCCGTTCGCCCAGTGTATGTGGTGTTCCAGAGCTCACTCTCGTCGTCCGGAGATGAATTCCGGGCCGATGTGAGGATCAGCCCGTGTCCCCGGGGCACAAATCAGCCCTACTTAATCCAAGGAGGCCGCATGCCCACTCTGGGGCTAGCCATCCAGGTAGCAGCCTGGGAATGCCTCGTTCGTCTTCGGTCCTCCGAACCCTTGCTAGCCGAAGCTCGGGAGTTCTACTACCTTCCGGCCAGACCACAACCCCGTGGAGAGATGATCCAAGCCGACGTCACGGAGGAGCCTGACCCAGCACTAATCAACCAAGTTGCTTACGCCATCGCAATGACGAACCTCAACAACCTCTTGATGGAGGAGCTCGTGACCACAAGGAGGAACCTCAGCCGTGCCCGCCTACACCAATACCTAGGGGAAAGCACACCTACACTCTCCCGCAGGCTAGCCCGAAGTGGCAGACCTCCACTTCCAGGTCCCGGCCCATCCCGACGAATCCCCGAGCAGGTTCCGATCCTCGAAGGTGTTCCTGTGTCCTCCGACCTTGCGGAGGAAGGGGACGTGGACACCACTCTCCGGCTTGGCCGCACTCCACCATCTGTGAAGGACCGTCAAGTGGAGTGAGATCTGTTTAGTTTAGCTGGAGTGGCGCTTATGAGGTGTAGCTGAGAGTTTGTGAGAATGTTTGTAATTCCTATGCCTGCTTGTACGTGTGTTTGTGTTGGGTCGAGTGTTTAATAGCCGTTGCGTGCTTGTACCTGGTATGATTGAAATGATTGTCCCCTGTTGCTTCAAGTTTTTAGGGCCATAAAAATGAAGCATTACTTTCTAAAATGATATTTTCCCCGAGTAGCAAGTTCTACTATCTGTGTGATAGTGCCTCTGCAATTCTCTCTGCTGCAAGAACAAATCTGTGACAACTCTGGAAAGATCTCAGGAATGCAAATATGGGTCCAAATCAGCAGTGAAGACAAGCTTGATACATCAACAGAGTTCAGTACACAAGGGAAATTTCAGAAACAGAGGATACAAGTTCTACTCCAACATACAACACTACCACTACCTCAGTACAGATACAGGAGAGCACCCCAGGGAAAATCCTACTCCTTCTCGTGCTCAGTGGCGCCACCTGAAGATGAGCCAGGCTCACCCGTGGCCGTGTCGCGAGCTGCGCGATGACGGCGGACAGCTCGAGCTCCCAGCTCATCCCCCACCCGAGGAGCAGCCGCAGCAGCCACCGGGAGCGCCCGCCAGTCTCTCACCGGAGCCACCAGAAACTCGTCCACCGCCGCCGCAGCACCCCCGACAACACCATACCACCAATCGTGCAGGTGGCAGGCTAACCAGACTGCCGCCATGAGCAGAATCACCAGCAGCCCCCCGATGGTCAGCCCCAGCCACAACACGCAGAACAGGTGCTCGAAGAAGCCAGCCCGCTCCGGACCGTGAGTGAAATCGCAAAGAAATTGAGAGAAGAAGTTCATGGTTGCGTTAAAGAAGAGAATCGCAGCAGCCGCAATTTATAGCCACGGAGCTCGGATGCCGCCCCAGCTTAGCCTCGCGCGGGAAAAGAGAGGAACCGCGCGCAATGCTCGACCAAGTTGGCGCGAGATCATCAAGGCACCCAAAGCCATGATGGCCGCTGCGCCGATGGACCGCACGCGCAGCAGTGCCATAGAGGAGTGCTTCGCGCACTCAGAGTCAGCCAGGTATGAGGGAAGATGCTGCAAGGAAGAAGAAGATAGAAAGGAAGAAGGAGACTGACAGGTGGACCCGGGACCCACATGTCTGCGAGTAAGGAGATGACCCTCTGTGTGCCTCTATCCTTTTCTCAGCAGACCAGTCCCTCGCCTCTCCTCTGTTCATAGGGAAAAATTTTGCCAAAATAATTTTGGGGATGGCCCTACCCCCTCAGTGTTTGTTAGTCAATTATTGGCAGAACGGATGCTTTCTTTTGAAAAGAAACCCTGTTCTCTTTTTCTAAACCTGTGTGTACTTGAAAAGGTATATACAGCTTTTCAAAAAAAAAAAAAAAGTGTAGAGAAGGGGCATGTTTAGCATACCCCTAGCATTTTGTTTTACAAAATTTGGTGATGTTTTGGCCAAGTTAAATCCAGGTTATCAAGTGATGATCTGTGTGTGGATCTTGTTTAATCTTGCCATGCTTGTGTGGGTTGAACTAAAAACCATAGGTTTAATTTTTGTTATTTAACCATAGTAAAGAACCTATGTTGAGTGATTGTGTGAGCCACTGCCATGCCATCCTTAGAATGCATTAAGTGGGACAAAAGTATCCCACCTTGATAATGGTTGTTCTAGAAATATCGTGCTGAGTGTTAATCGTTTTGAGCGATAAGCTCTAATATTTTGTAGAAAAGGTTTTAATATTTTAAATATAGGGGTAGATTAAACCATACAAGAAATATCTTGTATAACCCCGGGAATCTCTATTAGTCTTCGAATCTCGGGACGAGATTCTTTTAAGGGGGGAGGGTCTGTAACACCCCAGGATTTCATCCCTAATTTTTGTGGTGTTTTCCGACACCTGAATTTTTTTTTTTTCTAAGTGTTCCCCCAAAACTTTTGAGGATGATTTGACTTTGGAATTGCTCTCTCAAATTTTTCCCGGTAATCCACGAACCACTCCAGCACCCGTGATAATTTTTGTGCTTAGGTTTTCTCTCGAAAACCCTAGCCCTGATTATCGAACCCCTAAAAACCTTTTACTCCACCTACCTAAGAAAGGCCTGTTTCCAGAGCTGGAAAAATTCCACCAAAAATACCAGAGACTCCCATATCCAAATAAAGACATTCCATGCAAAAATATTGCATACTTCAATGCGATATTTCCAAGTTGGGTGATATTTTCTAAAATGCCATTTCCAATTCAGAAATCATCTGGACACCTTCCACTCACCCAAAAGTTCTGCCATTTTGATGAGGTGCATGATTTGACCTCCTGATCATTTCACTCCATTGGCCCAACTTCATTTGAGCAACTTTGAGGTACTTCCTTTGTAAGGCCATTTTCACACCTTTTTAAGCTCTTCAAGCAAACCTATATTTAGACAAAACCTATGACCATGAGACTTGGTCACCTTGACCACATGGACCCTAGACACTCAGATCCAGAAGATCACCCCAAGGTGAAGGGTGGAAAATGAATTGCCATGACCATGCCATTATGCCCATTTTTGGACATCTTGCCAAAACCCAATCTCCCCGTACCCATACGAGCTCAAACTCCATAGACAGCCTCCTATTACTAAAGCAACCCATGACAAAAATTTTGGGATTTTTCCAAGAAGGGCAAGACCCCTGTCATTTCGTCGAGCACCTTCTGCAGTTCTGTTTTTCAAAAAAATTAGACGCCCCAACTTGCAAATTTGCAAAAAACTTTGTTCGGCAAAGTTGTTGGAAATTAAATTTGGCGCAAAGTGGCACGGTTAGATTTTCCTCTAGAGCCCTGAGACGAGAGAATCATTCCGATGCCGATGATGGCATGCTCCCTGGCGTGATCACCACGGGCATAGCCGTGCCCAAACAGCGCCGCCGCACTGCTCCTCCGACCCTCCTCGCTGTTCCTCAGTCTCGGACCAAACCAGCAGTAGCCGCACCCTCTCCTGCTCCCCTGGCTCAAGCCTGAGCCGACCCTATCCCCTCCCTGTGGCCGGGATTCGTAAGTCGTGACCTCACGACGCCGTTAATGGCCGCACCGGCCACCATCTACCCTCTCCCCCCCTCTGCCTATAAGAGGCCACCTCCGAGCTCCCTCATGCCCGAGCGCCTCACTCTCCCCCCCCCTGGAGCCCTCTCCCCTTTTTAGTTGCGGGATGGCGAGGCTCTGCCCCGTTTCGGCCGCGGGCATCGTCGTCGGTCCCCGGACCCCGGCGAGCGCCACACCGAGCCATCCCTCGATTAAAGTCGTGGACGAGCTCCCCTTGATGCCCCCTACCTCCAGGACATATCGTCTTGCGAGCGGGTGCCCCGTAGCCTCGACGCCGTCTCCTCCCTGCCGGCGGCGGGCTCCCAGCCCGAGCTCCGAGACCGAGCGCCGGTGGCCACCCTTCCCCTTCCCTGGCCCTCCTCTGTTGGCGACGTAACGGGGCGGCTCCCTCCCGCATACCGGCGGTCGGCGGCAGGTACCTGGACAGCGGCGGCGGCCGGCGGCCGAGCCGGCCCGAACCGCAATCGGGCGCTCTCCCGTGCGTCTTCGACGCGGGGAGAAGGACGCCGCCCACGTAGCTCTTGGCACCGACAGGCGGGTCCCGGCCTAGCCCGGCCCCACCCGTCAGGTTTAAGTGGAGGCGCCTTCCAGCGTGTTACGCGTCCCCGCGGCGAAAGCGTATTTCCGGAGCAATGCGTGACCAGCCCAGCCCAGTTCAGAAGCCAGCCCACGCTGTTTTTTTTCTCTGGTGAGCAGCAGATAGCTAACCGTCGCACGTCAATATCTTTTGAACCGTAGCTCCGATTGAGGTGATTCAAATTTGTAAATTCCTAGTTTTAATAGATCTATCCAGTGGTATATGTTTTATATTTTTGTGAGATGCTTAGATGCTCAGCACCCGCGTATGCATGTATAGGTGTTCCGCGGTACCGGCGAACCGAAACCCTACTCCGCAACGTGCCGTGACCTCCAAGCCAAATGGCATCAACCGTCGAAGGCAAGCTAACCCCTTGCTATGAGCAGTCCCGCAAAGTTGATTGTTATTCGCTTAATGTTTATATTTGTCTGCGTTTGGTATTTATATTATGTCGGTCTATTATTTATTGCCATGTTTTATTCATCACCCATGTATGCATTAGATTAATGTATGAATCATCTGTGCGCCTCGCACTTGCGTGGCTTTGACAACTAAATAACAAAAACATGCGTTGATTGTTTGCTTCTTCTTCAACGCCGAGGCTAGGTGCGGACAAATGTCGGCCCGTGATCCTCGGGGTTGGGGGCATTTGCCAAAAGAGTTATTTGCTTCTTGTCCCTCCGTCAAATATGGTTGGCGTAGACCACCCGGACTGCGACGCTTGGGAGCTGACTTTCCATTTGGTTCTTTTTGCCGAGATTGCTGACACCACGTCGAGGGAACCCTCGAGTGGAATGGATGCTCTCTCATTCTTATGATTGCTTTTCGGTTTAGTTTTGGAGACTATATGCCCAACTCCCCACTTCCTGGTCAACGGTCGGACGATAACGCCGCCAAAGACTTGCGCGTGGAGGAACGGATGCGTAACAGACTCCGCCTGTGCTATCTTATTGTACTCACCCCCGAGTGACACCGGCCGGGTTGCCCGCCACAGTCACTCGGGTATTCTTGTTATTCTGTGACACTAACCCCTGAGTGACACCGGCCGGGTCTCCCGCCACCGTCACCCGGGTATTCTTGTTATTCTGTGACACTAACCCCGTGTGACACCGGCCGGGTTGCCCGCCACAGTCACCCGGGTATTATTATTGTGATGTGGTTATTTATTCATGCAAGTGTTAGGCATGTTCTAGGCTATGTTTGTTTGTGCTTGTTTGTGTTGCTAATGCCTTGTTGGTTGTGATTATTGTGTTGAACTAATCCTTTGTTGGTTGGGCATGTGAATGCTGAAACTTGATTAAATGAAACACCCCTCCAAACAACGATGAGGTCTATTCATAGTGCCACTAATCTGAACCCTTGAACGCACTACCACTGTCGCCCCAAATGGGAGAGCCTTAACCTATGTAACCTATCAAGCCTCCTTGGATGCTACCCTCTTGGCAAGTCTAGTCGGTTACTGCATAGTTGTGGTCGGGGCTAGTCTTGCGAAGGTTCCGGAGCTAGGCGTTGCTCATTCGTTGGGGACGTGCCGGATTCACTTCGTCATAAGACTTAGCCCGAGTGGTAAGTCGGTAGTTATTCAAGGAGTGTCCTGGTAGCGTGAACGGTTATGTAAGTGTATCTTGCCTTAGCTAAGTAAGGTGCATTTAGATGAGTGGTAACTGCAAACTCTCGAGAGTCTCAACCTAGCCAGCTAGCCCCGTTCCTGGGATATGGAACAACAGTTCAGTGTCAGTCACACTGTGTGTCTTTGTCGTGTCCGGAGGTTAAACTTAAGATCTGTTTGAAAGAATTGATTAACGACCTGACCTCATTTAATAAACAATAAGATGATGCAGGGAACGTTACTCGAGACAGGAATTGTGATAAGGCCAGTGGGCCTAGCAGTGGTGTCAGATGAGATTAGCCTCGTGAGGCTAGAGGCCAGTGAGCCTAGTTATGGCAATATGATTTATGGTGTTACTTGGTATCAACTGGCACCCCCGTTATTCGTCACAGGTAAGCTCTTTGTGTGACCCCCGGTACACGTTCCAACCCCACCTGGCTTGGACTCTGTACTGGTAATACTCCCCTTTGTTTGCTTATACCATGTTTTAGTATGATGCCATGTTGCTACCCCTTGGACTGCCGTAGGTAGTCACTTGCCATGTTTAGATTACTTTCTGTCACTAGTTACTTGTTGCCTGATTGCTTGACTGTTCATGTCTTGTGGTTATTTTCTTGCGAGTACATCATTGTACTCAGACTGGCTTTTCATGTGGCCAGACTTTGAGAGGATCCATCTCCTACCATAGCATGGATATCGAGCAGGAGCGTGCTAGGATCAGTAGCCCAGCCAGATGCCTGTGGAACGGAGCCGCACCAAGCCGTTGCCGTGTCTATGTCTTCCGCTGCCAGTTAAACTCTGTCCTGAGCCATGCTTGGCTTGATATTTTGTCATGCCTTGATGGCCTTGTAAACCATTTGTAGCCCGTTGGGCCTGATTGTGTAATGATATTATCGCTATGTTGCATTGTCGTAACGTGCGTCCAGATATCCTGGGCTGGCGCACGAGGCGACCACCTCTCTGGCGATATGTGTCAGAGGGGGGTGCCACAAGAGAGACATGCTCCGCTTTTTCGTTTGAATACTCCTTTGCTTCGCTTATATCTTTTTGAGTATTCTTAGCTACTATCTGTTTTCTAGTAAGCTCTCGCTTTTAGCTTTTATCTTGTTTAGAGCTGCTAGTTGTTAAGTTAAACTCTCTTGTTCTTCACTTATACTTGTTGGAGAGTTGTTGTTGAAAAATTGCTTGAATTGTCAATGCGACAAAATGTTGTTTGTGTGATGATAGAATAAAATGAAAAGCCTGCATAGTTTTGTAGATCATAGTGTGGATACTTGATGATTCTCAATTGCTTTGAGATGTTAAGTTGAATACTTAAACTTGCTGGTTATTTGAGTGGAATTGATTAATAAATAAATATGGTTGAAAGCTTGAAATTGTGTGGTTTTTCATAGTTGTTAATTCATAGTGCTAATCTTTCCATCAAAAGAATTGTTTGGTCAACAAGGGAGACGGTGTAGAGTTTTTATGGTTATGATCGGTAAATGTCTTATGTTGTTCTGTTACCGGTTATTGTTAGATGTTTGCTTCAAACACTTTTTTTTGCTAAGCCTAAAAATTCGTACTGAGTGTATGGTTCACTCGTGCATCCAATCCCCAAAGCCAAACTTTCTTGCCAGCTGAGTCCACCATATCTACCTATGCATGGTATTTCCTACCATTCCAAGTAAATTTTTCATGTGCTACCTTTAAAAATTCAAAATACTTCTTCTTTGTGCCTCTGTTTTTAAGCTCATGAGGGAGCAGTAGAGAGCTAGATATAACTTGTGACAAGCGAGGTCATTTCCCCCTTTCACCCGGTGTTGATGGATTACGTCTTCACTTGAATCAACCCGAGTGCAGCTTAAGCAAAAATATAAATATAACTCACAATTCTCCTCCGCGCAATGCAAAACTGAGAAATCATCCCAAACATTGGACAGTGGTGAAACCAAGGAGAAAGAAGAGCGTACTCGCTCTTCTAAGAACCAGCTGCTCTCACGAGTCTGAAAACCTTGCTTGTCATGAGGGACTAGATAGTTTCTTTGTTGTGAAGTCGTTGACGAAAGCATGCATACCTTAAAATCATTTTACTTCTGTTTTAAAAACCAAAAAGCTCTAGCACATGACTAATCCCTGCTTCCCTCTGCGAAGGGCCTTTCTTTTACTTTTAATGTTGAGTCAGTTTTCCCTTTTTCCTTCTATCTCCACAAAAGCAAACATCTAGCATTGACCCTGGGTATTGTTGAGCATATTACATTATCAAGATTAAACATGAATCTTTATATTGACTTTATCTATAAGATAAGCCGTTGGAAGTTGAAGTTGTTTGCTAATGCTTACATCTTCCTTTGTGTTGATTCTCAAACACTTTTGTCATGGAATTATTATCCTTGTGAATTAGTCAAATATGTTGATCACATTGTTTTCATGTCTTTGACATACTATTTATGAAAGGTTTTGCTTGGATGATTCAACTTGTTTATTCATTGCTTTCTTGCTATCAATTATAGATAATTGTTTTGTATCTCTTCATTCACATCCTTTGATTTGCATCACTATCTTGATCAAGAATGTGTTGGTCGCATGTCTTATAAAAAATTATTTGTTATCACTTACCTACTCGAGTACGAGTAGGAGTTAAGCTTGGGGATGCTGATACGTCTCAAACGTATCTATAATTTTTGAGTGATCCATGCTAGTTTTGTGATATTGTCACATGTTTTTACTGTCATTTATATTATTTTTATGCATTTTGTCAGACTAACCTATTGACAAGATGCCAAGTGCCAGTTCCCTGTTTTTGCTGTCTTTTTGTCTCAAAAATTTACTTCTAGAAATATTCTCGGAATTGGACGAAAATTTACGGGGAATTTTTACTTGCCACGACGAAGTACCAGTCCGAAGGAGAGCCGGAGGGGAGGCCCACAGGGCAGAGGCGCCCCCCTGTCGCGGCCTGGGGGTCACCCGCAGGTGGGGGCCGCCCCTGCCCATGGGACCTCACCTCGGCCCCCTCCGACGCCTATAAATTGTCTTTTACCCGAAAAACGTCGACGCGGCCATTATTTTCCAAAAACTCGACCCCGACGCGCCATCACCGAAAACCCTAGTTCGGGGTCCAATCTGAAGCTGATCCCGGCACTCTGCCGGAGGGGAGATCGATCCCGGAGGGCTCTTCATCGTCATGCCTTACTCTGGGATGATTTGTGAGTAGTCTCACCTTGGACTACGGGTCCATGGCAGTAGCTAGTTGGTAGTCTCTCTCTCTTGTTCTTCATGTCTTATGATCTTGTGAGCTGCCTAACATGATCAAGATCGATTATTGTAATGCTATGTGATGTGTTTGCTGGGATCCGATGGATTATGAAGTTATGTTCAGATTGTGCATGATTCTTATATGAGTAATTTATGTTCTTGCATGCTCTCCGATGTGCGTAGTTACTTTGGCCAAGTGATTGTGTGTATCTCCGAGAGAGGGTATTTATGCTAGATAGTGGGTTCATGCCTCCTTTTGTTCCTGGGCACGAGTGATAGAAACGTCTAAGGGCGAGGGTGTGCTTTTTCTACTAAGGGTAAAACAGCGGTGTCAATGTCTCTTTTGATATTAGTATTGCTTACTTCATGCAGTTTACTTAATGCAATTGTCTGTTGCTTGCAACTTAATACCGTTGGGTGACAGGCTGGATAGCAATCCCACGGTGGACTTTTTAGACTAAGACGCAGTTGGACTCAACGGTCTTTGTTCCTTGTCGTGATGCCTCCATAAATATTATCATGTCCTTTTTGTCATAGCTAAATTGGGTTTGTGTCAGGATTTTGTCAATTGCCTAGCTGTAATTCGTTCACCCATCACATGCATATTTTATTTACTTGAGAGACTCCACTAGTGAACCCATGGCCCTCGGTCCATCTTTTTACATTGTTTACAACCTCATTTACTTGCTTTTAATCATTATTACTCCTCTGGTCACTTTTCATATTTCATCTATTTCATCATACAATTAACCGCTTTGTTTTCTGCGAGACCGGAAAGATTGACAACCTTTCCGCCGTTGGGGGCAAAGTATTTTGGTTGAGTGTGTGCAGGTCCATGTCTGTTGAAGGTCAAGCGCCAGAGATCTTCAACATTCACCTCGTTGTTGATTTCAAAGTCCTACTGGTTCGATAAACCTCGGTTCGTTAAACGAGGGAAAACTGCTACTAGCTGCAATTCCGCCTTCGCTTGGGGCACCACCCAACTTATTTTAATACAGCAGCACCTGCATGCTGCACCGGCGTGGCGTGGGAAAGCGGCGACATTTACGCCCGCATGCGTGCCGGTTTCCTACCACGGCGCCATTAATCCGGCGAAGAAACCTCTTCGTGTGGCTGACGGACGGGTCAGATGTGTCGGAGGCTCGGGCCGGACAGTGTCCGGCACCGCGAAGGCAGCCCCCAACTTCGGAGGCCCTGTTCGCGGTGACGGACAGGTTTCGGGCTGGACGAGGCCTTTGCGACCCGCCGGTGTGGCCCGTTTTTCTGTCCGGGGCCCTAAAGCATCTTTAGGGGCCCTATTGCGACCCCCCGGTGGAGATGCTCTAAAGCCTCAGCGACAACAGGCAACGGCCATGATCACTCCGTACCGCTTTGGCTTCATCACACGGCTGAGATTGATCCAGTTGTAGTTACCCTTTGTAATGGCACATAGTCACTGAACTAATAAACCCTTTGTAAAAGCGTGGCCCTGCACTTTCGATATAAAGGAGCGGGAGTGGGCGGCTGGGAGGCACGCAATAGAAAACCCTAATTTCCTTTCCTGTTATTTCCTTTCATGTCTTTTATTTCCAGTTCCTAGTTCTAGATCTGAGCACCGTGCTCCTCCTTCCACACCCCTTATCCGATGATGCTGTTGGGTACCTTAGGGGCCTAACAAGGTGGTATTAGAGCACAGATCCGCACGCTGCCCTCCCTCCCTTCCCAAACCCCCGCTACCCCAAAAATCTACGAATCCACGCCGCCACGAAGGTTGTTAGATCTCCTTGATCTGACCATAAAATCCCATCTCGTTCGCCAACCCGGAGCTGATGAGGACTAGCCATCGATCCAGATCATCGTCGCGTGAACGGTCTTCCGCGGCAGAGAAAATTGCCGAGGAAGAGGCCTCGGCAGCGCAGGATGAGCTTGAGGAACAGCAGATCCAAGAACACCTGCCTCGTGAGGTACTGAGGATGTGGCGTCGTCTGGACCCACACCCACACCAAGCCGACTCCAACTCTTCACTACTGGCTTTGCAAGGTGAGATATCCAAACTCGCAGAGCTCATGACGACTGGTTTTGCCTCTCTAGGGCATCGGCAGTCAACAAGTGAAGTTTCTGGAGTATCAGACTCGTCACAGGTGCAGCAAAATCACATCTTTTCCACCCCTCCGCCCCTGAACACCAACACCCTATCTCCAATTCCCGAAGCAATGACTCCGGCGAGTTCAGCAACCGATTTTAGTCACCAAACTCCGCAATTTGGAAACCTTTCCCCCACCAAACTCCCATACCCAACCTTCCCCAACCCGCCACTTACCCACCCGATCTCCACCCAGACTACACCAATCGTCACCACCAAATAGCAATTCTCCCAATTCACATCCCCCACATCATAACCACAAAACTACACACAACCACCTACCTCATCAAGCCAATTCACGCAGCAACAACCTCCCCAAAACCCTTACTACCCATCTCCAAATCCTTACTTCATCTACTACCAACCACCCACATATCCATATCTCTTCTCTATATTATCTTATACTAGTTGAATGCCCGTGCGTTGCTACGGATTCTCGATTTTTTTCTCTACCCAATATTCTGTTTCATACTCAACTACTCCAACAAATCACCATTGAACTTCATAGTCACCTCACTCCAATGTCGCCATTCTACTCGTCGTGGCATGGCGGTGTTTTCTCCAACTCTAGTAAATCGTCATACTTGTTCCATAGCTCATGACTTCAGAGCTGCTACTTGATGTCGTCTTACAATTAATATTTACAAATAATTAAAGATGAACCACATTTAAAACAATGTTCGACCCTCATTATTCTTTAAGGCCTCATTCTTTGAGGAGAACAAATGTGTCGCCTTTACGACTGCAATAGACATGAATAAAAACAAGTACAACGTATAGCTCAGAAAATTTAAGAAAATTGTAAAGCACCCTTAATTTTCTACGGAGCCATACAAATATCGCGGCACTGATTAATAAGTCATTCTCTGGTTTCCAATATCATCTCTACTCTGGTGACCGTACCACATGCTCATCTGATCTTCTTTCTCTACTTCTTGTACCCCCACCCCACTATTATACTCTAAAGAATGAAGCCCGGCTAACAGGGAGCATTCTCAGGGCATCTGCCGATTTGTTACTATGTCGTGTGGGCCACCACTGCAGTCTCCAACTACCAGGAGTCAAAAACCATCCTCACACTCAGAAAAAAATGCACCTCTTCCTCTATCGACAGGCCGACACCATGGGAGCTAGGGTTTCCGGCCGCCGGCCGCCGCCCAGCCAGGCGCCGCCGCCAACTCACTCCTTCTCGCTGCCACCTCTCACGTACCCTTTCGCCGCCTTCTGCTCCCCCACTTCCCGCTCCGCCGGCGGCTCGCCCCACCCGCCTATCCTCTTCGTCATCGCGCGACTCCTACCCCGGTCCGCCGCGCCTCCCCGGCCCGCAGCGTCGCCTGCCTCGGTTCGCCGCGCCTCCCCGGACTCCAGCCCTGCGATCTCTGCCGCCTCTCCGGTCCGAACCGGCCTTCTGGTACGCCAAGATGCTGAAGCCTGAAGCTGCTCATCCCCTTCTTAGCTCTCTTTCCGCTCCTCTCTGTTCTCTATTACGTGTGGTAGAGTACTCAATGACCAGAGTCTATAGTATGTATATATTACCCAATATATTGACCTCGCATAATGTAATGGAGCAAACTATATGGCGTAAATTAGTGTGCTTTTGGATTTGGTTGAAGTCCAACAAATTCATATTACACCGAGGTATAAAGTATGGTACCGAATTTTTTGGTTAAGTGGAGCTGATGGATCAATCATGATTCATGCCAGCAGCAAACATGTCTGCACTTTCACTATATGGGAAGCTTCACATCAACTGCTTATTCAATTCAAAAATTAATATACATGTTCTCTTCCAGTATGATGGATGCAGAGGAAGGCGCTGGAGCAGACCGGTGAGATCAGGTGTGTCGTGGACCATATCCTGGAGGCCTAGAGGAAGGGCGGGATCAATCACAACAACATCCTTTACATCGTCGAGAACATCAAGGTCGGAGGTAAAATCCCACCTATGTGTTAAGAAGGGGATGAGCGATGTCTGAGCGACGTCCAGGAAACATCGGTGGTGGCTGGTTAGTCGTAGCAGCTTCAGCTTCCGCGGGGAGTAAGGAACTAAGGATTATCTTCATTGCACACTTTTACCAATGGGTTGTTATATTCCTATATGTGCGGCATACTATAGATGCATTGTATATGATGTAATTTTCACTGAAATCCTCCTCAACCTCTCATGTATCTTTTGCAGGTTAATGATCTCTTCTAGATATTTTATTTGCCGTGTTCACGAGTTATTTAGTGAATGTCAGAGCAGGCTGAAGGCAAGAATCACTTATTCTATTCTATACTTGACTGCTATATAGATTTCCACAATTGCAGCCACGGCGGCGCCCTTTCAACATAGGTATATGTCGCGTCTAGCATACCAGTGGAAGACTTTTTTTTCTTCTGAAAACAACAATCATGTGTTGTGTATAGCGCCGATGTGGCTGACGAAGCGCAGGCCACTGAGGAAGAAGAAGAGGAGGAAGCCGGCGACAATCAAGGTGCTTCCAACAACCCTACCCACAACCGGGCTTGCTCAGGGGTGGATGATGGCGAACTGATGGGAATGGCGGCTGACGGAGCCATCCCTCCATCTTCCGAGTCTGCACCATCTTGACGATCCACCTTCGGCGACCCGGCTCCGACTCCCATCAAGGATGAGCGGGTACTTCTCTCTTCCCACATTGCCAGGGGGTTCTCTTTGCCGTCCTCGGCATTTTTGATTGAGATTTTGGACCATTATGGTCTCCAGCTTCATAACATCACCCCCAATAGCCTCCTGTATATATCCGTCTTCGTAGCATTGTTTGAAGGCTACTTAGGATTAGCTCCTAGGTTAGACTTTTTCCAGTATTGCTTCGGAGTCAAGAGGCAGATAGACAACAAAGAACTGTTAGTTGCCGGCTCCATCCGCTTCAACTCTCGCCGGGACATAGATTGGTACCCTCAGGTGCCGATCGTGGATTCGACAAAGGGGTGGGCGTCCACCTTCTTTTACTACAACGATGTGGCGCCTCCAAACAGGCTACAAGGACTTGTCGCCTTTGAAGATAGGGCCGGCACACCCCTGCCCTCATGGAAGAAGAAACCAGCAGGGAAGATGCCGGCTGTCCTTACCGCCATTAAGGCAAGGATCACGGAATTGACCTCCGGCTCTCCTCCCCTAACGGGGGAGGACACGATAATTTGCTGGATGAAGAGACGGATCCAGCCCCTCCAACATCGTGCTCGCCTCTTGTGCGAGTACATGGACAGCTCTGATCCCATGCGGATCAGTGAGAAGGACTTGGAGCAAGACCTCTTTGAGGCTCGCTTCAACAAGCTCATCAAAGCCCGGCCTAACGAAGGCCGGCAATACGAAGAATCGCTGCCAATGTTTACGGCGGCCAACCCTCCCCCAAAGGTACTTTGTCGGACCAAAGTTCAATTCTTTCAGGGATTCGGCTTTGCCTTTAACTGACTAACATGTAATATTTGTCAGATTCCCGGAGTCTCCACCGCTCGTCCTGCTGGCACATCCTCGTCCAGCAAGGCGGCCAAGCGGTCCATCTCCTTTTCTTCGGCTTCTATAGAGAGCCGGAAGAGGAAGAGCCAATCACTCACGATTGGCGCCAAGTCATCCGAAGATGATGACGCCCTTGCTGGGCTTAACATTCCCAGCAAGAAGTAAGTCGGCTAAAACATATCTTCTTTGCTCTGCTGTATTGCCGGATTTTCTATTCTTATTCCTTCGTCTTTGCAGGATAAAGAAGGGCGCACCTTTGAAGCAAAAGGTGTGTGCCATGCGGAAGAAGGCCTCTCCCGTTATTCCTCCTAGCACTCCTTCGGCTTTGAAGCCGACACCAGTGGAGGAGAAGTCCACCTGTGCCATGGCGGCAGGTCCGACTCTCGGGAGAGCCGGGATTATACCTCCCACCCAATGGACGGAGATGATGGGGAAGGGAACAGAACCTTCCTTTCCACCAAGGGCTGAAGCTCCAGCTAAGACGGAGGCTTTCGACGACGAGGGGCGCATCAAGCCATAGTTCATGAGCAGATTCATGCGTGCTCCTCGGTTGCCCTGAAAGAAAGGAACAACCGTCCGGGATGATGAGCCGGACGAAACCAAAGCCTATGACACCTTTGATGTCATAGAAATCCTTAAAGATCAGCAGAACTACTTTGCTGACAGCTTTGAGGCCGGCATGACCCTTCTCCGCGAGCATTAC
The DNA here is from genome assembly GCA_012064385.1 of Puccinellia tenuiflora. Classification (NCBI taxonomy): domain Eukaryota; kingdom Viridiplantae; phylum Streptophyta; class Magnoliopsida; order Poales; family Poaceae; genus Puccinellia; species Puccinellia tenuiflora. The sequence goes on along the minus strand of QRDG01000483.1, from coordinate 255,867 downwards.
CAGGTAAATAACTTCCCCAGTAGCCCCCGAGCACTATGCCGGGTTATGTTTTACAAACTAGCCGACATAGTGGTCCAAGTTAATGCGTATGCATATGCTTAGCCCCCTAGTGATGAAATGTCATCCTGTAGCCAGTCTTGCTCGTCAATATAGCTTTAGGTTTTTAACACCTCCTTACGCAGATCCATCGCAAAATTGGTGCTGAAACCATCAACTTTTTGGGTGTGCGAAATTAGGAGATGCGTCGGCTAAAAATGGAGCGGGCGAACAAGGACGCCATCATCGCCGGCTTTGAGGTGGATCACGTCACATAGAAAGGTATGAATGCCGAAACCTTAACTTTTTATAACAGGCTTATCTTTATACTGCTGACATTTTGTCTTGCAGACGCCATCATCAAGGCTAAGGAGTTTGCCGAGAGCGCAGGCAGCCTCGACCGGCTCCGCAACGAAAACATTGAGCTGAATAAGCTTAATCAGTCAATGACGGCGGAGCTAGAGACAGCCAAGAAGAGCCTCACCAAAGCAGGCTTGCCCTGGAAACAGAGAAGCAGAAGCAGAAGGATGCGCTCCGTGAGGTCCAGGATCGGCTTGACAAACGCCTCGATGAGTCAGTGGCTATAGACGACCAGCTTCTAAGTAAGTTTCGTTTAAAAACCCACACTCATTGCTTTCTGTCTTAGCCATTTTATAATTGAACTTCGCTTTTCCAGCTCCGGCGGGTTACGGCCATGAGCTGTCAGCGGAGAACCGGCTTGACCGGATTTTGGAGGTAGGGGAACTCCTCCCGAAGATTCTTTCTTCGGGAAAGAAGTTTGTCGAGAAATTCTTTCCCGGCAACCCCGAGCCACTGACGGATCTTGCGAGCCTGCCGGCTGAACTGGACGAAGCAACTTTGTCATTTGATGAACGGCTTCGCTCCAGTGCACGAGGAGGCGCAAAGACAGCCCTGGGCCTAATGATGGCACACTATCCGGAAGCGGAGGCTTGGCACGTCGCGGCCGGCTTTCCTCTTGAGAAAGAGGACGACACTCCGCTGGACGAGAAAGACCGGAAGAAGATCCTGCACTCCGTCTCCGGCTATGCCCCAAGATGGTCTCCCTTGTCACCATTTTCAAGGAGGTGCCGTGCCCGCCGACTCCCGTCCAGTCCGATGAGGATGGCGAAGAGGCGAACAAGTCTGCATGAGCCGAATCTGCTCGTTGAGCCGGCCATCCCTGAAAATGTAACATTTGATGTAAAGTCGTCCAAACATTATGCATGTCTGTATAAACAACTAAATCTTTTGCTGTATTTAAGTCAGCTTTTTTAGTTGCAAACTTGCAATTTTTATGCCAGCAGTCTATTCTGGCATTGACACCTTAGCCTTTAAGCGCCGGCAAACCTATTACGAAGCAAACTTGCTGAGTAACAGGGTACGTAGGACCAATCTGTTTAGACCCAGAACAAGTGCCGCCTTTCGGTGCCGAAACGCTTTGAAGCAACCCGGCGCAAAAAGCTATCAGAAAAAACATAATTTTTGGCAAAATATTGTTTTTCATCACCTTAAGGCGGATTCAACATGAAAGATAGTTTACCAACAATCAACACAGGCAATTTCGGGTAAACAGAAAAATAACAATAAGATCATTGGGAAATAAAGGATGGTACAGTTTCTCGAATTTCACATGAGAGAAACCAATTTTTATTTCATGATCACATTGACATGGTTACAATAGAATTTGCTAAGTGTAAAAGGGACGTAGCTGAGCGATATTCCACGGACATTTCGTCTCATCTAAGTCGTCATCTACATGCCTTTTCCTCTTGCGACCTTTCTTCCTGGGATCTTTCTTTGAATCCCTTAAGTCGAGGAGATAGTATGACCCATTTTTCAGAGCTTTGCTGATAACGAAAGGTCCTTCCCATGGAGGGGATAACTTGTGCTGCCGGTTTTGTACAAGCCGAAGCACTAAGTCGCCTTCTCAAAAAGATCGATTCCGCACTCTACGGCTCTGATAGCGACGTAGATCTTGCTGATAGATGGCGGATCATTGGAGAGCTAACTCTCTTTCTTCTTCGAGGATATCTAAGCCGTCTTGATGTGCTTCTTCTGCGTCTTCTTCGACGTAGGCTGCAACTCGAGGCTAATCGTGAATCATGTCGGTTGGCAGTATTGCTTCTGCTCCATAAACAAGGAAGAAAGGGGTGAAGCCGGTCGATCTGTTTGTGGTAGTATGAATACTCCATAAGACTGTCGGCAATTCATCAACCCAAGCGCCGGCTGCTCGATGCAATGGGGTTTCAAGCCTCGGCTTAATACCCTGCAGAATAATGCCGTTAGTGCGCACTACCTGTCCATTGGACTATGGATGTGCCACCGATGCCACGTCGAGCCGGATTTTTGATCGGCTGCAAAACTTCGATAGCTCACCGACGGCAAAATTTGTGCCATTATCAGTGATGATGCTATGCGGTATGCCGAACCGAGTTGTTATCTCGACGATGAACTTTGTAGCTGTAGCTCCGTCGAGTTTCTTGATGGGCTTTGCCTCCACCCACTTTGTGAATTTGTCGACCGCCACCAGCAGATGAGTTAAGCCTCCCCTTGCAGTCTTGAAAGGTCCCACCATGTCGAGCCCCCAGACCGTGAACGGCCAAGTTATAGGGATCGTCTGGAGCTCCTGTGCTGGCAAGTGAGCCTGCTTTGCGTAGCGCTGACATCCTTCACAAGTTTTGACGATGTTGATAGCATCCTCCTTAGCCGTCAGCCAGAAGAAACCGTGCCGAAACGCCTTAGCAACCAACGCCTTTGCCGCCACGTGATGCCCACACTCGCCGGAGTGGATTTCCTCAAGGATTTGCCGCCCTTCTTCTAGAGAGACGCATCTTTGGAAGATGCCGGATGTGCTCCGCTTGTAAAGTTGTCCGTCAATGATTGTGTACGCCTTTGCTCGGCGCTCAATTTGGCGGCTCAACACTTCATCGTCCTTCGGCAGTTTTTTGTTCATCAGAAAATCAATGTATGGCGTGGTCCAATCTGGAGTTACCAGGCATACATGAACTGATTCTGCCGACAAGGGGTAGTCTTCGTCGCCGCCTTTGATGGACGGCTTATGCAGATGATGGAGAAATACGTCTGGAGGTACCTCCTTCTTCCTGGAACCTATCCTGGCTAAGGCGTCAGCAGCTTCATTGTCGTCTCGGGAGATATGCCGGACTTCTAAGCCGGCAAAACATCTGCCGAATTCGTCGACTGTTCGCCTGTACTCCGCCATTGTGGGACTTTTCGTGTCCCAGCATCCGTCAAGCTGCTGTACCACAAGATCCGAGTCGCCATAACAGAGGATGCGTTTCACTCCCAACTCCTTAGCCATATGAAGGCCATGGAGGAGAGCCTCATACTCTGCTACGTTGTTGGTAGCGTTGAAGTGAATTCGGAGGACATAACTGAGCTTGTCACCCTTAGGCGACTTTAGCACTACTCCAGCCCCCGAGCCCTCCTTCATCTTTGAGCCATCAAAATGCATTATCCAGTACTGAGAATCCGGCAAAGGTGTGTTCTCCATCGCCTCTGTCCAGTCTGCAACAAAGTCGGCTAAGACTTGAGATTTGATGGCGGTTCTCGGCTTGTACTGGATGTCAAAAGCTGCTAACTCAATGCCCCATTTGGCGACTCGGCCCGTTGCGTCGGCATTGTTGATGATATCCTTCAATGGAGTTTTGCTAACCACCGTGATTGTGTGATCATGGAAGTAATGCCGTAGCTTCCTGGCGGCAAAGAATACACCGTAGGCTAACTTCTGGTAGTGAGGGTAGCGCTGCTTTGAATCTGAGAACACCTCGCTAATGAAATAGATAGGGCGCTGATTCGGCTATTGTTTCCCTTCCTCCAGGCGTTCAACTACAATGACGGCACTTATCACGAAATTGGTGGCCGACATGTAGAGCAGAAGCGGCTCTCTTTCCTTCGGAGCTGCCAGGATTGGAGCATGTGTCAATGTATACTTCAGCTGTGCCAAAGCTGCCTCTGCTTCCTCTGTCCAAACAAAATTGTCCGACTTTTTGAGGAGCTTGTATAAGGGCAATGCTTTGTCACCAAGATGGCTAATGAATCGGCTAACAGCTGCGGCGGAACCCGTAAGCCGCTTTATGTCCTTCAGACAAGTCGGCCTCTCGATGTTCTGAATCGCCTTTATCTTTTCCGGGTTAACTTCAATTCCTCTTTGAGAAACAATGAAGCCCAGAAGCTTGCCTGCGGGTACTCCGAAGACGCATTTTGTCGGATTAAGCTTCATCTGGTACTCCCTTAGATTTGCAAAGGTTTCCGACAGATCGGCGATGAGGTCGCCGCGCTTCTTCGACATGACCGCAATATCGTCGACATAGACGTGAACATTGCGGCCAATTTGCTTGTCTAAACACCACTGCATACACCTTTGGTAAGTAGCATCGACGTTCTTTAAGCCGAAAGGCATTGTGACATAGCAGTAATTGCCATATGGCGTGGTGAAGGACGTCTTGATTTGATCTGACTCCTTCATCTTTATCTGATGGTAACCCGAATAAGCGTCCAGAAAACACAACATCTCGGAGCCGGCAGTTGAATCAATGACCTGATCGATACACGGTAAGGCGAACGGATCTTTAGGACAGGCTTTGTTCAAGCCAGTGAAATCAATGCACATACGTAGCTCGGAGGTGTTTTTCTTTGGGACAAGCACGGGATTTGCCAACCAATCAGTGTGGACAACTTCACGGATGAACTTGGCGGCAGTGAGCCTTAGGATCTCTTTCCAACCGCCTTGCGCTTCTCTGTTCTGAGCCGTCGGAGACCTTGTTTGATTGGTTTAGCGTCCTTGTTGACTTTTAAGGAGTGCTCGGCAAGTTTCCTCAGGACACCAGGCATGTCAGATGGTGACCAGGCGAAGATATCCCGATTCTCACGGAGAAACTTGACGAGCTCGCCTTCCTATTTGTCGTCGAGGCCGGCACCAATGATGGCCTCCTTTGTCGGATCATCTTTTGAGAGCTTGATTTTCTTGGTGTCATCCTTTGGCTTGAAGCTCGAGTCGACTTTAGAGGACGGCTTTTCAGTTGCCGGTATCTCATTAGGACTCATTGTCTTCTTGAGATCCTCTAGTTCTTCCCTGGAGATTTCTTCTTCAGCATGGACGGCATTGGCAGCTTCGCACTCCTTTGCCTTCTTGAAGTCTCCCTTGATTGTGATGATCCCATTGGGTCCCGGCATTTTAAGCTTGCTATAGATGTAGCATGGCCGAGCCATGAATTTGGCGAAAGCTGGACGTCCAAATATTGCATGATATGCACTTCTGAAAGGAACCACCTCAAAAGAGGCGCCAAAGGTGACCTTCAGGGTGATCCTTCCCATCGAAGAGGCTTGTCGTCCCGGCACAATCCCATGAAGCTTAACATTGCTGTGGCTGAGTTGTGACTCGGAGAGACGCATCCTTTTCAATGCCGCGGTGTAGAGTATGTTGATGCTGCTTCCTCCGTCCATGAGCACCTTTGTCAACTTATACTTGTCGACTATAGGGCTGATGACCAAAGCGTAGGAGCGCGTTGTAGGGACTCTGTCCAGGTGATCGCTGCGATCCCATGTGCTGGGAGTGTCGGACCAATCCAAATACTGAGGAACTGTAGGTACCGTAGCATTAAGTTCTCGTCAAGCCTCCTTTTCCTTACGAGACGAATCCGTTGCCAGATTGACGATGAGACTTTCAGTATGCTTAGGAAACTTGGTGCTTTTTCCTTCTTTGGATGCCGCGTCATCAGATTCTGAAGTAGCGTCTTCCTTCTCTTTTGCGCTTGTTCCTCGATTTGCCGGCTTTGGGGTCCTTCACGATGTCCCGATTAATGTGACATTGCTGGATCATGTGGGAGCTCATACCATCCGGCCTCAGATGATGGACACAGGGGTTGTGCTTGATGTCGTCGTACTTCACCGTTGGTGGTCGGGCTGGTCGGTTACTTGTCGACTTTTTGTCCTGCCACTTACCGTTACTTGGACCGCCTTTGCCAAAGGTGGCAGCAACTTCGTGTGAAGGGCCGGCTTGGTCTTCACCCTTCTTCTTCCCGGACTCGCGCCGGCGGGTTTCACAATATTCCCTGTTGTCATCGTCAGCAACGGCGTATTTGTTTGCACAAGCCAGCAAGCCGCCCAAGGTTTCCGACTCATCGCTGTAGATCATGAAGCGGAAAGTCGTCCCCTTCCTTAGACACTGCTTGAAGGCATGGATTGTCTGTGTTTCTGAGACCCCTTACAAGCGTTTTTGATTTCGCTCCATCGTGAAACGAAGTCACGGCTAGACTCATTCTTTTGCTACACACATCGCTATAAGTCGAATATCGACTTGGGCGTTTATACGTGCCCTGGAAGTGCTGAATAAAGATGCGCTTCATGTCACTCTAGGTATGAACTGTCTTCTCCGGCAAGCCTTCAATCCACATGCGTGCCGTCCCGGTCAACATCAGGGGCAAGAAGCGTACTGCGGAGTTGGCACTGCCTTCATATATGTCGCAAGCACTGACGTAATCTGAGAGCCAGGTCTCAGGATTAGCCGTACCGCTGTACTTCTCCACCATCTTTGTTACGTTCGACAAAGTTGGAGGTAGGACTTGCTCTCTGATTGTTCTGCCAAAACACTTGGGGCCAAGGTACTGGGCATCTCTGGCCAACTTCCTCTCCTCGATTAGGCTTTGAACATCATTAGCTGAAGGCGGCTTATCAACTGATTTTCCTCGCCTTGGTTCATCCCTATGACGGCTTTGGCTCACCCGACTCGCGTTACGCGGAGGGCTTGGAGTCCTTTGCCGTCGTGGAGGGGGTATGTACTTGGAGGGGTTATCTCCCTCTTTGCGCGGTGGAGGCGGCGGTGGAAGTGGCATATTATCTCTGTTATCCTCCCTTCGAGGTGGATTCTCCCCTTCTCGTCGTCGCTCTTGGCGAGGTGTTGCCGCCTTTTCCTTGCGAGGGTCCTCCTTTCGCTCCCGGCTTCGATGTCCTCCCCGGCAGTTACCAGCTTCACGATGGCGCGATGAACCTGTCCGAGACTCCGCACCTTTAGGTGGTTGCTTGTCCTTCGGGTCCTTATCGCCGTCCTTGTTGTGGCTGCTTGAGCTGGCTGGATCATTATCTGTGTCTGCTGGCGCAGCAGCCATTGGCTTCTTTGCTGTCGAGTTGCAAAGACGAGAGTCATCAAATAGCCTACCCGACTTGACTTGCGAGTCGTTTTGCTACTGTTGTGCAACCTCCAGTAGATAAGCCGAGTACTTGAGGCGAGCATCGCGATCCAATGATTTGTCGAACATGACCTCCTGGGCCGCCTCCATGTTTTTGGCTGGGGTGTTAAAGTAACACAAATTAGTCACCGGATCACGTCGGTGGTGGTACTTTCTCCAGACTGAGTTAACATGGTCGGCTTCCCACTTGCTTCGGAAATCCAGCTTCTTGTGGAGGTTCTTGTCGCGAGCCGGACGGAAAACATCGTCGGCCCCCTTTTCTCTTTGCTTCCGGATGAATTCCGTTTCCTTGTTTGTGAGGTCGACTTCGCGCTCCACTATCTTGGCGGCCTGCTCTTCCAATAGGACACGACGCCTCTCAATGTCGTCCAGAGATGCATTAGGAGGGAGTGGGGTTAGCAGTTCCTGGTACTTTGCCATCTTGACCTCGAACTCTTTATCTAACGCTGCTCCGACCGTAGCGTTAATGTCGTCTCCATCAGCCGGCAATTTTCTGGCTCCCTTCATTGGAGCTAGTGGCGGCATAAAGTCCACCTTTTGATTTCCAGCTTCTGGAGTCTTTTCTTCGCCATCAGCGGGTTTCGAGGCATTGGGGTCATCTTTTGGATCAGAGACAACATCACCCATTAATACCTCGACTGGGCGTCCCAAGCAAGATGCAACTTTCTGACTAAAATCGTCGGATTCTCCTTCAGATTCAAGGTCCTGCTCCATATGGGCAGTGTCCCCTGATCCGGCTTCTGAATCAGCCCCGGCCTGCAAAGCAGGAAGGATAGACTCAGGTTCTGTCATCGACTCGTTAGAGCCGGATTCTCCTAGGATGCCAACGAAGTGGAAGTCCGGCGCCGCCATAGTGGAACTTGCGTCATCTTCGGAGTCTTCATCATCTGCGTTGAAAGCTAGATCTAGATCGGCAATCTCCTCAGAGTCCAGATCCGATCCGTCGTCGAAGTTGCTGGGGTGGGTGGCGGGCATGCTCGAGGTGAAGCCGAGATCGTCCAAAGCCTTGGCGGTGAAGCCGACGAAGATGTCGATGGCGCCGATGGAGACCGTGGACTAGCCGGCGGGATCCTCCTTTGCCGGTGTCCAGAAGCCGTCGTTGAGGACGTGGCCAGCTCCTGTCTCGTCGAAGTAGCTGACCAAGCCGACCGCGATGGTGTCGCCGATTCCGCCAGTAGATCCTGCCCGGAACGTAACCCCGGACATCTCTTGCCCCACGGTGGGCGCCAACTGTCGTGGTATTGTCGAATCTAGCCGCGATAGGGGTGCCATCGAGCTAGGTAAAGAGGTGGGTATAGGAGATGTAGGCAATTCCGGTGACAGGATGAGCACGAGTTTACCCAGCTTCGGATCTCGCAACGGTGGCGAAACCCTACGTGCTGCTATAATTCACTATAAGGCAATATGCGCCGATTACAATAAAAGTTAGAGCGTGCCCTGAGGCGTCCCTTAGGCCGGCTTATAAAGGCGTCCGGACCTAGGGCTTACAGGAAGCAACCTAACCGACTAAGTTACAGAGTTCTACTCTAATCCGGCTTGGGCCTTTCCTTGAGAGCTAAGTCATCTACAATGCAATCTGCCTTATGGAACCTTCCCATAGCCGGATGGGACTCTTGCGCTTCATCGTACTGGGCCACCCGGTAAGCCGGATTTCGGCTTACCACCACTATGGGCCACCCTGGTACACTCGCTTTAGTCACGTCCATGTTGGTACCTGTTCGGCATATCCCCAACAGCAAGGGATGTGGGTCCACCCCATCCTCAGGAAGTGGGTCCTCATCCTGGGGCCGACCACCAAGCAGAGTCTGCTGAAGAACCTCAACTGAAAATGTCCAGGATTCACTATCAGTTAGTTCCCCTTCTGTTAGCCTAATACTCTTGGGCATTTCCACAAGTTCTGTGCATCTTACTTTGGCAAGGATTCTTCCTTTCTCTCTGGTCTTGTTGCCAAAACATGACATTACCCACACCACAAAACATATGTCTGGCATCATCAAAGTTGATATAATCTAAAGGGGGACCGACCAAAAGAAGCCAACAATCTCGGTTGAGTAGTGCTCGGCGCCAGTTTCTTCCTTCATTGTGCTTCACAAATGAAATATGCACATCATCAAATGCATGCGAACTATCAGCCACCATTTTGTCCCTATCCCGCACGAGCTGCACCTGAATATATGCCTCCCCAAACGGGGCACTTTTGGATTGATCAAAAAGACACATGGTTGTGGACCAAGAACTCTTGCATGACATTGTGAATGTTTGCAAAATGTACCTGGCCATGGGGCATCGGCTTGATGGTGGCAATGGCCATGTCCTCATTCTTCCGCGGGCGGCGAGGAAAAACTACCCGATGGACTGCTGTTCTCCCCTCAACGTGCATAATCTGGAAGCCACGGGGGACAAAGGGTTGTGGGTCGATGGGGATGTTTGCCATTCTCACCGTCGGCGGCACCAGCGTTGGCGCCGATGAGAGGGAGGTAGTGGGGTTTACTGTAGCTGGGGCAGACGAGGCGACAGGCTCAGAATGGAAAGTGCCGAAATCTTTGAAAAATTTTGCTGTAATTTCGGGTAGACAAGGGCCGTACGACTTGAACCAATGTCGAAAACCACCATCGGCCCAGGAAGACTCATCCGGGGCAGGGAAAGGGGTGACTTTCATCATAGGGAGAAGGCCCGGGAGAGTGGGATTTTTAGCTCTTGGGCTCAATGGTCTTGGACGGTCAACAGCGCCCGAGAAACTGGCGGAATTGAAGCCACTTGCACAAATGTAGGCCTATTAACTTTCCTATTATTAGGAATTGCATGGTTTTTAATATCCTGAGATCCCGCCTGAATCGAAACTGCCGGAAAAGTCAAACGAGAAAAAACCGAAGCAATTGGGACCGTTGCTAAAACTATAGAATTTTGTTGCAGTCTATCAAAGACAGAGGGACGAGAATGGTTCACCGTGGTCCATTCAGCATCTAACTCTTTGTAATATTCCTTTTCTTCAAATTTCCAGTTAGGGCCTCCCTTGCCCCAAAGAAAAAAGGAACACTCGAAATCTGTTTCTGAAATTTTACCATAATTGTAGATATGAAAACCTACAAATTTAGAGGAAACAGAAAATCGAAAGACCTTTCCTTAAGATGCCTAACTTTGAAGAGGCCGGCCAAACCTCCAAAGCAAGATTGAAGAGTAACCCCAACAGTATGAATATTCAATTTGAAATTTGAACGACCAAAATCAACCACAAGGATGAATTCTCTTCTGCCAGGACCTTCAGAAAAATTGACAGAATGACCCTAGTTTTGTCGCACCAATTTAGCAAAAGCATCGCCACGTAGGAAATTGAGAGACGGTGTTGGGATACCAGGATCAACAGATGGAGCAGTAGGATCAATGTGATCGACAGAAGCAACCACAAAAGCACGATGACATGCGAAATCAACCCTTGATCCTACCACTATCTCTTCATCCATCTTAAGAGTATGGGCATCAACCGTAACTTCGTCTGAGTTCTGAAGAACTAACCTTTTGGATTCTGGCCTGATGAAAATGACCCCATGATTAAAATGACACTCTACTGATTTGAGTGACCACAAAATCTTACTTTCCATCGTAGTTCCCTTAGCTCCTCCGAAGGGAGATTTATAGGGGGGAAGCGAGTGGATCCACAAGGGGAAATGATGCAAGACTCAACCGAAGCAACGAAACTTGGGAATTTTACGACGGAACCAGAACTCACCACCTCCTTCTGATCCGGAACCTTGCCAACAATAGGCCTACCATTGGCATGAAAGAGCACTAACCAGAACTTGTCCACATTGTCTTCGTTGATCCAAAGATGGATCTGTCCATCAAAAGCTGAAGGGAGATCCAAAGAAGAGCCCGAGGAGTACTTCACCTTCCACTTCCATGCTGGCAATAACATCTTGGAGGCCTCCGGCGGAGGGCCGGGGAGGTTGGCTGGAGGGGCACTATGCCGCCATGCTCTCCTCACCTCTCCTCTCTCTTCTGTTGTCTCCTAAAACCGATGATTGTTTTCACATATCTGATTTGCAACTATGTCAGCTTCAGTTTTCAATTGTACAAAGAGTTGTCTTGTCATATCATGAACCTTAAGATGCAGAAAAAGATGGATGTCATATGATGCACATTTTGTTTTTATAGTCTTGTTATTACGTGTTAGAAATAGACGATATGTTATCTATATGATGTGTAATCAGCCAGGCTAACTTGCGTTATTAAAATTAATTCATACGCATGTATATCGAATGTATGCATTTTTCTGTGGAGTAACTTATTTTCTCTTACACATGTGTACGAACTGTAACTTTTCAGTCTTTAGTAAATGTTGAGAAGGATAAACCCGGGGAAGATGGTCTAGCAAAAACCACAGAAGAATGTGCTGTTGCATTAACCAAGATACTAAATGATGAACATATCAAGAAAAACACGTTCCTCGCAATGCTTGGTTGGCACCTGGCTCGTCAAGGTCCAAGCTCCCGTTGTTGACATTGCCTGATCAACTTGTGGCAGCCCGAGTGGCAGTTACCAAGCTGACAGCAGAAGTTGACAGGTTGATAGCTGACCACCAAGCAAAATGAAATCGTGTCATCGAAGGTTACTGCTGAACGTGACGCCCTAGCAAAGAGATCGCGAACAAATGCTGCATCCAGTCAGTGTTAGGTAAGTCTCTTGGCACATGACTAATCCCTGCTTCCCTTATGAAATGGTTTCTGGTGCTGAACCTATTTTGCTATTGCGCTTATTTGTAATGAAGTGGTGGTCGTTCCTGGTTGCGATGTAGATTTAATGGCACCTGTATTTTGTATGGTTAATGTATGAATGAACTAGAGGCACACTAATGATTATGAAACGCTACCTGATGTGTACGGTTGTCCAGTTACCATTAACCAGTGAACGCGTGGACCAACGAGAAACAAACACGTGGGCACTTGATGTCGATCCACGTGGAACAGTCGAAAACCTAGCGGGCCAAAATAGGCCGCAAAACAAGAAACGGACGACCCATCTTCCATAAACTCTCGGCCCACCAGATATAATTGGACCGGCCTACTACTGAAATTGTCGGCCCATAGGCATACAGTAACAGGCCGATGGATACAGTAAAGGGCCTCTACCACACTAATAGGTCGGCCTGCGTACACCTAAAGGCCGGTCCGTCTATGCTAACAGGCTGGCCCACCTACAGTAGCAGGCCGACCAGCCTACCCTAACAGGTCGGCCCGTGTATGCTAACAGGCCGACCCATGAACAATAACAGGCCGGCTCGCCTACACTAATAGGCCGGCTCGTGCATACTAATAGGCCGGCCCGTGTACACTAAAAGGCCGGCCCATGCATACAAACAGGTCGGGCCGTGTACGCAAACAGGCCGGCCCGCCTACTCTAGCAGGTCGGCCCGCTAAAGCTTGATGAGACGGCCCACGTAACTCTTACAGGCCTTACTTGGGTCTAGTATCTACCATGGTTGGCAACCATGGCAGAAAGAGATGACGGCGTCATGGTAGACTTAACGGTGTTTGCCACGTGTCCGTTAGGTTCATCTACCACGGTGACTTTTCCGTGGTTGATGCGCGCCCATCTACCACGATTTCGGCCGTCCGTGGTAGAACATTTTGCCACACGGATTCTACCCATCGTGGTAGAAAAGTTTTAACCACGAAAAAGGACCTTTCTACCACGAAAATCAAGCGTGGTAGAAAGGAACTTTTTGTCTAGTATCAGCGATAGGCTGGCTTCTGTAAGTTGCGAACTTTCGACTAAATTCTTCGGTAGAGTCGCCATCAGAATCTGCATCCTCTACCATGAGGGTAGAGTTGTAGATCCGGCTTCTCAATCTGGTCATGCGTGCAAAGCGGGCAAGATCGATTCAGGATCTGAAGCAGTTTAATTTGAGTCGCATCCTCCCCCGACCATGCCGATGAAGTGGTATTCTGGCGCTGCCTTTTCCTTGAAGGTTTCGAAGCCAGATACGTCATCCGCGTCATAGAAAGGATCGTGATCTGCAGAATCCAGATCTAATATGTCTTATGTGTCCATGGGGAGGGTGGTGGGCGCTTCTACGTTGATGTCAAGTGTCCCCGTGACGGCGGTGAAGCCGACGAAGATGTCGAAGTCACTGGTGGGAATTCTCCTTGCCAGAGTCCAGAAGGCGTCCTTGTAGATGTACCTAGAGCCGGCGTTGTCGTAGGCGCTGATACCCGCAAGTGTAGGGGATCGCAACACTCTTCGCGGGAAGTGTAACCCAATTTATTGATTCGACACAAGGGGAGCTAGAGAATACTTAGAGGTCAATTCAGCCACACCTGGAGAAGCACAACTAACACAAGAGGGGTGAAAGCAGCAGTGATTTGAGAGCAGTAGTAACAGTAAGACAGAAGCAGTGATGGAGAAATATGGACCGGGGTTCATAGTTTCACTAGAGGTAACTCTCTTAAGCAAATAATCATGCATTGGGTGAACAAATTACAGTTGGGTAATTGATAGAACTGCACTAATTAGTTATGACCAAGAAACCAAGTAATGAATCATACGTAGGGATGTGTTCATATATAGTTGTATCTACTCGCAATGAGAATTCGTACAACATCTTTTGTTCTACCATCCGGTTTTAGCCGGGCCAATTAAGGAACTTATGTTAATTAAGGTGTTCCTTTTAATAGAGCACCGGAGCAAAGCATTAACATTCAGTGAACACATGTAATCTTCAAGTGACTAACCATCCCCATTGATACCCAGACCTGTCACCTCGAGGTCGCGGTTCCGGACTAGTAACAGGTGCATAGAACTTGTAGATACGATCTAAGAACCAATTATATTCATGCAAACATAATGAGCCCAAATCTAAGATCATGCCAACAAGGGTGCAGTAACAACAATACATAAAGATAAGTGAGTAATCATAATGTAACAATCCATCGGATCCCAACAAACATAACGCCGATTACATAAGATTGATCTTGATCACGTAGGACAGCTCACAAGATCATGGCATGAAAGCACAAGGGCGAGAGAGTACCAACTAGCTACTGCTACAAACCCATAGTCCATGGAGGAACTACTCACAACTCATCTCGGAGGCAGCGATGGTGATGAAGATGGCTCCGGGGGCCAATCCCCGACAGGAACAATCTGGCCCCCGAAACTTGTCGACGATGGTGGCGGCGCTCTGTATCATATTTGGAAAAATCCTCGGGGGGTGGGGGGGGGGGCGTGAGTTTTAGGTCATGAATTATTTTATAGGCGAAAACCCTCGGGGAGGCGAGTCCCGAGGGGCAGGAGCAGTAGGGGACCGCGACCCCCCTAGACCCACGGGTGCAGCCCGCCAGAGGTTGTGGGCCTCCCATCCGGCTGTCCTTTGGCCTATATCTTCTTTATGTTGAATAAAAAATCTCTGAAAATTTTCGTCCAATTCCGAGTATTTTTCCTTAATAGATTTTCTGAAACAAAAACAGGAACTGGTACTAGGCATCTTGTTAATAGGTTAGTCCAATAAAAATGCCTAAAATGATGTAATAAGATAGTGAAAACATATGGCATTGATATAAAACAAGCATGGAACAATCAAAAATTACAGATACGTTTGACACGTATCAGGTGCTAACAAGGAAAACAGCGATGGTGTCTCCGATGGTGCCCGTAGATCCCGCCTGAACGAAACCCAGAATCCGAGTCCCTACGGTGGGCGCCAAATGTTGAGGTATTGAGTATTCCGGCAATGACATGGGCGCCATCGGCTGAGATAGAGAGGTGGGGGCGAACGTGGGTGATTCCGGTGACAGGATTGGACGAGTTTACCCAGCTTCAGATCTCACGGCGGTGGCGAGATCCTACGTGCTGCTATAAATCACTATAAGGCAAACAGTGCCGATTACAATGAGGTTGTCGCGTTGTGTCCTAAGGCGTCCCATAGTCCGTCTTATAAAAGCGGTCAGGACTAGGGCTTATAGGAAAACCTAACCGATTAAGGACAGTCCTACTCCTATCCAGCTCAGGACGTATCATCTTTCCCAAGGCAGCTTCCTCCGGGCAGCCTTCTAGAATCTTCCCTAAAGCCGGATGGGCCTCCTACGCTTCATCCTGCCGGGTCGCCCAGTAAGCCGGCTGGTTTTACCACCTTCGTGGGCCGCCCTGGCAGGCTGGCTTTAGTCACCTCCATGGGGATAACTATTCGCCATAACCCCATCATTTGCCCCCGGAAAGCGTTGCCGAGTTGAGATGGGAGGCAGTGGCGCGGGGCGAGCTCAGAGGGGCGGCGACTGCACGGGGCGAGCTCGAAGGGGTGACAACGGCGCGACGCAAGTTGGGTTGGGGCGGCGATGACGGGGATGGGAGGTTGGGCGTGTGGTGAGATTGAACACATGATCCAACGCCCCAGTAATAACCTAGAGGTTCGACGCCACCTCTACTAGCGCCGTCCATGTCGACCAACTTCAGAAAAACGTAGCAGTTCAACGCCACTAGAGATGGAGCCGAACGTGCCACTTCGGATTTTGCTGGCCCCAGCCAAGAAGTTCAGTGTCTGGAAGGACTAGCGCCGACATGCACAACGTACGTTGGCACCTACACGAGGACCAAATATCGAAGTAGTTTCCAAGAGGGCTAGACATGGCATTAGTTAGGCAAAACAACCATATTTGGAAAAAAGTACACGGCCCAAGGGTTGCTCTTAACCTAACCAGTTGATCTACTCCCTCCTTACCGAACTAGTTGACATAGATTTGTCTAAATATGGATTAGGCAAACAGACATATTTGGGAAAGGTACACGCACCGGGGGTTGCTCTTAACCTAACCAGTTGATCTACTCCCTCCTTATCAAAATAGTTGGCTTAGATTTGTCTAAATACAGATTTATCTGGACGTATTTTAGTATGTAGATACATCTGTATCTAGATAAATATGCGTCAATTAATTCAGGACGAATGTATCTAGATGAATATGCGTCAATTAATTCAGGACGAAGGGAGTAGGAGTACTAGGTAGCACATGGATTTTTGTTTGGTTGATTTACATGTGATTAGGACTCTAAGACTGCTCTGAATAACCCAAGCTTACAACCAACAGACCGGTCAGTTCTTATGAAGGACTGACTCTCAGATTCTAAACCTTATTAGTACAAAAAATCAAATGCCAAATCTAATAATTGTCTGGGCACTCTCCTGTCTTACGCGGTGCTCACTTCTCGCGTCCGTCGGATCGAATCGACCGGCGCAGATACAACCAAACCGACAACGCAACTTTCCCCTCTCCTTATCCACTCGTGGCGTCCTCTTCCTGTCTCCTCCCACTCCACCCCCACGCGCACGAACTCGACCTCGAGCGGACGAAAGGAGATGGATGGATCGCGCCCCCATCGAGAAGTTCTTGAGGTCGGCGGAGGAGGAACAGGAGGCGGTACTGGTGCGGATTAAACGGTGCCCCGCTCCCTAGCGTAGGGCGACATTCATGGCGGCCCCGGTGCCCGGTTGAACGGTGCCCCGCTCCCTAGGCGAAGGGCGACATTCATGGCGTTGGTGCGACTGGGAAGATCCAATGGCACCGGCGCTCCCGAGGCGAAGGGCGGCGACCATGGACTTAAATCGCGCCGGTCGCCGGATCTGGAGCTCCATCGTGTGATGCCCTCAACGCCGACCACGAGTTCCTTCTCCTTGAACCCTCAGCCCGTTCTCGAGATCCTCCTCACCACAGCGCCCTCGAGCTCCTCCATATCTCGGCCGTTTGTGGCGAGGTGAGCTCCATCCCTCTTCATCCGATCGATTTTATTTTGACGTCGCTTCCGTCGATTTGTATTGCTCCGCCTCCGCCCAGCCTCTCCGCCTGCTGCTGGTGCTCTGTTCTTTGGTCAATACCCCATCTTGTTTGTGTCATGCTCGTGTGTGGTCGTTGGTGTAGTTTATCTGCTTGTATTTATTTTTCCGATACAAAAACTACATCCACAACTGGTATGATTCTACTACTTGTGCAGTGGCTTGATGATGTTTGTTCGTGCAGCTGATTGCTTTGAAAATTACATAGGGTGGTCCTGGTTGCAACTTAGCTAGAGTTCACAACTATGGTCATGGTTGCTGTGTGCTACATTTTGTACTGCAGGTAGGAGTGTTCTTTTCTACAACGTTCTGAGTTTATTTTTATAATAACGACATGTATTTTTTGTACTAACAGGAAAAAAATTAACACATGCAAATTTGTTTACAACAGTATGTATTTTTACAATATCGGGATGTATTTTTACAATATCAGGATGTACTTTTATAATAAGGAGATGTATCTTTTATAATTACATGATTCATTTTTTTTTTTACACATGAAAAGTTGTTTACAACAGGATGTATTTTTATAACATCGGGATGTACTATTTTTTACTATAACAGATTGTATTCTTTTTATAATTACATGATGTATTTTTACTTGTTTTTTCCTGTGAGATGTAAGAAACAATTGTTTCTGGAGAAGTGTGGCCATGGAGGGGCCCGGTTTTTTGTACATGTTTTTTTTCGATCTAAATTGGGGCCGGGGGTTGCTACGGTGGTCCCGGATCAACATGTCACTTTTGAACGGAGGCACCTCCAAGAGCCCTATTTCGGGAAAGCACCGGGACCACTTTCTATTTTTGGATTTAGGACAAAAGGGGCACCGCGTAGGACTAACCAGTAACCGGGCACTGTGTAGCCACGTCCAAAATCAAATACGATTAAGACACTGGTCTAATTACTGGTGAGTTCCAGATCGGATTACTAAAAAAAACATAGAACACTTGTCAAATTACTGGTGAGTTCACAGAGTTGATTACTAAAATACAAACATAAGATGTAACACTTTGGTCCGGGATGGATGGCAGCCTTGACAACCAGGATAAAATTTAAAGTCCACTTGTTTCCTCATACGTACCAGCTAACAAAATATAGAGGATACTGGATTAGCTTCTCCTCACATGCTTTCTGCAGCTAGCAAGCAAATTACCCAATGTTTCCAGGGCATCTATCTTCAGTGCACGCATCTCCACAAGTTCATTGTGCATCTTCAGGATAATGTTGCCAGGAATCAGGTCAAGATATTTAAATGAATCCCTCACAAACGCTATTAACTCTTCTTTAGTGAACATCTGAAAGATAAATGTCCATTACATGAATGACAGATTTCCATAAATGTTAAGCATTTAAAAAACATTACCGCTATATCAGCTTCACTTGATTCTATAGGTTTGCAGATGAACTTCAGAGCCTTCGCGATCTTCATCGTCTCCCAGCCTTCCGAGTTAATGCCGGACACATCCTTCAGCTTGCCAGCAGCCCATTCCAGGGTTTCAATATGTCTCTTCTCAATCAATTCAGCGTCACACAAGATGCATGCAGTCAAAACAACATCCTCGTTAACCTGGGTACAAAAAGAATAGTGTTGTCACTAAAGAAGAAAAAAGTTTACATACTGCACCAAGAACTTTGGGGAGGGAAACTAAGGATTCTAAGTACACACTGCACAAACTATCGGATAATAGTGTAACAAAAAGTGACACAGAGCCATAAAGCCTTCCATGTCAGACATTATGGTGATTTGAAATTTTGTTCACCATTCACATCACCATCTGTGGTTTCTTATTTGTTGCTTCTTATTATTTTATGTTCTTATTATTTCATGTGAAGCAAATAGGAATGAGGGATGCCATGATGCAAATGAGATGCAAAAAGTGAAAATTTTACTCATATTTTCTGGTACCAAAAGTGGGGCTGTTACAACTCTACCCCCCTTACAGGAATCTCGTCCCGAGATTCTAGGCTTGAGTGAAGAAGGCGGGGTATTCCTGACGAAGACTAGTTTCCCATTCCCAGGTTGCTTCGTCTTCAGAATGGTTAGACCACTGGATTTTGAGGAACTTGATGGATTTATTACGAGTCTTCCTTTCCGCTTCATCCAAGATGCGGACAGGATGCTCGCGGTAAGTCAGATCTTCCTGAATGTCCAACTCTTCATGATTGACCCCACGAATAGGATCTTTGAATCAACGACGGAGTTAAGAGACATGAAACACATCATGCACATTCGGGAAATCCTCTGGGAGCTCGAGCTGATAGGAGAGATCACCTCGCTTACCCAGGACAGTGAAAGGACCAACAAAACGAGGTGCCAATTTTCCCTTGATTCCGAAACGACGAACGCCTCGGAGGGGAGAGACTCGAAGATAGGCTTTGTCACCAATTTCATAGTGAACCTCCTGATGATGTTTATCATAATAGCTCTTCTGCCTAGATTGAGCAATCTTCAGATTTGCTTGAATGACACGGACCTTTTCTTCTGCCTCATTGATCACGTCAGGACCGAAGAGTGACCTCTCTCCGGTTTCAGACCAATTGAGAGGAGTTCGGCATTTTCTCCCATAAAGGACCTCAAAGGGAGCCATTTGCAAACTGGCTTGGTAGCTATTGTTGTAGGAGAACTCGTCGAGGGGAAGGTATTTTTCCTAACCCTTGCCGAAGGAGATAACACAAGCCCGAAGCGTATCCTCGAGAACTTGGTTCACCCTTTCTGTTTGGCCATCGGTTTGAGGGTGATAGGCGGTGCTGAAGTTGAGGCGGGTTCCCATAGCAGATTGGAAGCTCTGCCAGAATCTGGATACGAATAGGCTCCCACGGTCTGAGATGATCCTCAGTGGAACACCGTGGAGGGGAACAATGCGGGAAACATAAAACTCGGCCAACTGTTTCGCCGTTATGTCCTCGCGTACGGGAAGGAAATGAGCTACCTTGGATAGACGATCGATGACTACCCAGATGGCGGTATTACCCTTTTGCGATCTTGGAAAACCAGTAATGAAATCCATACCAACTTCATCCCATTTCCACTCGGGGATGGCTATGGGGCGAAGGGTACCCGCTGGCTTTTGATGTTCAGCTTTTACCCGGCGACAGACGTCGCATTCTGCAACATACTCGGCGATCTCGTGCTTCATGCAAGACCACCAGAACTGAGGGCGAAGATCTTGGTACATTTTGGTGCTTCCCGGATGAATAGAGATGGGTGACTCGTGAGCTTCTGAGAGGATCAACTCCTTTGTGTTTCCACTCTTGGGCACCACTAGACGGTCACCGAAATAGACAACACCATTGTCATCGATCGAGAAACAATTTGCCTTCCCCTTAGCTATCTTCTCTTTGATCTCTAAGATTTCAGCATCATTTTGCTGGGCGGCCTTGATATCATCCTCGAGAGTTGATTTGATCTCAAGGTTAGCCAAATATCCGGAGGGAATAATCTCCAGATTCAGACGTGCGAATTCTTCATGAAGAGCAGGTTGAGCCCTTTCGACCATAAGGGTATTGCAATAAGACTTGCGGCTCAGGGCATCTGCCACGATGTTGTCCTTGCCAGGCTGATAGCTGAGGGTCACATCATAGTCCTTGATTAACCCCAACCATCTTCTCTATCGAAGGTTCATATCCGGTTGAGTGAAAAGTTACTTCAGACTTTGATGATCAGAGAAGATCTCGCAACGGTTACCCAACAGGTAGGGCCTCCATTGCTTTAGAGCATGAACCACAGCAGTAAGCTCTAAATCATGAGTTGGATAGTTTTGCTCATGTGGTTTGAGTTGATGGGAAGCATAGGCGACGACATGGCCTTCTTGCATCAAAACACAACCCAAGCCTTGGAGTGAAGCATCACAATAGACGACAAAGTCTTTATCGGTGTCTGGAAGGACAAGTACAGGAGTGGTCGTGAGTTTGACTTTTAGGGTTTGGAAGCTCTCTTCAGCCTTGTCCGTCCAGACAAACTTCTTGTCTTTCTTGAGAAGGTCGGTCAAAGCTTTGGCTATCTTGGAGAAACCTTCGATGAATCGGTGGTAGCAACCCGCTAACCCAAGGAAGCTGCGGATGTCTTTGACAGACTTTGGGGTAGGCCAATCCAGAATCGACTGAATCTTGTCAGGTATAACGGACACTCCGTAAGCTGACACCACATGACCTAGGAAGACGAGTTCCTTTAGCCAAAACTCACACTTTGAGAACTTAGCGTAGAGGCGATGTTCGCGGAGATTGGTCAGAACTAGGTGAAGATGCTCCTCATGCTCTTCGTCGGTTTTGGAGTAAACGAGGATATCATCAATGTAGATGATGACGAACTTGTCGAGGTACTCATGGAAGATTGAGTTCATAAGCCTCATGAAGGTGGCCGGAGCATTGGTGAGGCCAAATGACATGACGGTATACTCATACAACCCATAACGGGTAGTGAAAGCCGTTTTAGGAAAATCCTCCTTCCTGATTTTGATCTGATGGTAGCCTGACCGCAGATCCATCTTGGAGAATACAGTTGCGCCCGCTAGCTGATCGAAGAGATCATTCATCCGGGGAATAGGATACTTATTTTTGATGGTTACCGCATTCAGAGGGCGATAATCAACAACCAGACGAGGAACATTGGTATCCCTCTTCTTGACAAAGATGATGGGGCAACCCCAGGGGGAACTACTAGGACGAATGAATTCCTTTTCCAACAGTTCATCTAGTTGCTTCTTCAGTTCAGTCAACTCTTCTGTCGGCATTCGGTACGGCCTTTTGGAAACCGGGGCAGTCCCGGGAATCAGTTCAATAACAAAATCCACTGTTCGATCTGGCGGCATGCCAGGCAATTCTTCAGGAAAGACGTCGGGAAAGTCACACACCACACCTATCTTATGCATTTCAGTCGGGTTGATACATTCCATAAAGTAGAGGCTGATCTCTGGAGAGAGAGGAGCGGTAGCGGTTGGGATTTTGGAGTGAGGGGACAGGTAAGTCACTGGTCCGAAGGTTGGGTGGACCACTGTGACAGACTTGGCAGCACAATTTAAGTTAGCCTGGTATTTGACTAGCCAGTCCATACCCAGAATAACATCTATACCAACTGACTTCAGGGCTATCAACTGGAAGGGAAAAGGACATCTGCCTAAGCATGTCTGGACTTCCGGAGTAATCCAGTCAGTTAGCCAACTAGATCCCGGTGTTTTAACCTTTAGAGGGGAGTTCATGTTCAAGAACGCTATTTGGTGGCTAACTGCGAAAGCTATGGATATGAATAATTGCGATGCATCAGAATCAAACAAGACCGTAGCTGGATATCCATTAATTTGGAGCTCACCCATGAGAACACCGGGGTCCTCTTCAGCGGCTTCAGCAGAGACGTGGGTCAGACGACCACGGCTAACAGTCGCAGCCTTGGCAGCGGGTGTGGAAGGTGCTGGTGCAGGTGTAGAGCCCCTGGCCTTCCGAGGACACTCAGTGGAGTAGTGACCTGGCTGACCACACGCGTAGCAAGTGAGCCCCGGCGGTGCAGGCAGACGAGGACGGAACCCACTCCCGGCCGCACCCATGGTCGAAGTAGCTGGGCAAGGCGGAGGTGGCTTGTGTCCTGTAGGCTTGGGCACAAAAGGAGCAAGGGGCACCGAGCTGAACGGCACGAATACCCTGCGCTTCTTGGCTTCGGAAGAAGAGGAGCCCTGGTTGTCCACTAGAGCTGACTTCCTGGAAGACTCTAGCTCCTTCCTGCCTTGCTCCAGAGTGAGAGCCTGGTTGTACAGCTCCTGGAAGGACAGGAACTTGAAGGGCAACAGCTCATAACAAAGCTGAGGATTAAGTCCCTTGCGGAACAGATATTGCTGGTCCTCATCATTGGTCACATCTCAAGGGGCGTAGCGAGACAGGTGATTGAACTCCCGCCCATAAGCTTGGATATCCATCCGTCCCTGGTTCAGATTCAGGAACTCTCTTCTCTTCAAGTCCATGACTGGCTTGGGGATGTAAGCCGCACGGAAGGCAGTGCGGAATTCCTCCCAGGTGAACACATGATCAGCAGCAGTCATTGCCACATGGCTTTCCCACCAAGAGCCAGCGGCTCCCATCAGAAGGTAGGTTGCAAAGTTCACTTGTTCCGTAGCCGGAACATGTAGCGCGGTAAACTTGCGCTCCAGGGCACGCAGCCAATCATCAGCATCCAACGGCTCCTTGGCAAAAGCGAAGGTGGGAGGCTGGGACTTCAGGAAGTCATTGAGATTGTTACATTCAGTATTTCTCCGAGCCCCCTGCTGCACTAACTGCGCGAGAAGATTCTCATTGCGCAGATGGCCCTCTTCGATGATCATCAGTACCTCCGCCATAGTGGGTGGCGGCGGTAGCTCAGGGTTGCTTTGCTCACCACGACGGGTAGGAGCCATTCTGGAGATATGAACAAGGACACAGTTAGTATCCATCCCAGACTAAGCGACCACGGACGGCAACAATTTAGCAGGAGTGAGCAAGGAAGAACATGTATCATCGCATCAACATGGCAGGAAAATAATTGAACTTAGCAGACATTAGCCAGTCGGAATAAAACCCATTAAGTGATTCAAGTACAAGCTCACAAGCTTTTAGTACGCATTACACGAATGGGAAAAACAGATGATACAAGTCATTAGGTTCGATACAACAAATCTAACTCGAAAGGGAACCACTACAGATAGTGGGTATCTTGCTCATCACGCAGGAAGGCAAAGATACGATACAAGGTACCCGCAGACACCGGTCTCCTAGAAGTACTGAGCACTCTCCGGGAGACGCACAGAGCGAGTGCGGAAACGGCGTGCACTTGCTGGCTGGTCAACATATGGCGGCGTGTGGACGTCGCCCCCGGCCGCTCGAGCAGGTCCTCGTGGTGGAATGGTGCCACCCACCCTTGGGCTGCTCATGTAGTTGGGCAGCTCCATTGGTAGAGGCGAGAGGAGATCTGGGGAAACTATCCCGGCATGGACATAAGGCTCCAAAGCCCTCAGAGTGCTCCGGTGACTATCACGGGCAGCCACCGTGTATAGGTACCACTGACGGGCACGAAGGTCCAACGCCCTGACCATCTCGATAAGAGCTCGGTGACCGTGATCTGGCTCGGTCGCTGGGTCTGAGTACCTAGCAACATAGCAGCCCTCCAGACCGGCCTCAGCAGCAGGAAAGTGGTAAAAATCAGACATCGGGTTGTCTAAGTAGTCACAGTCTCCGCGGTACACGGAGAGGCCGTTGAACGCAGCCTCTTGAACAGCCTGCTCCACGGTCATGCCCACACCGACACTCTGGTGCTGGACTCCGTCTCCATCCGGAGTCAGGACACGGGCCTCGCAGAAGAATTGCCCCTGTCCATACGGCATGTGCTCCTCGTACACGAAGTACTCAGGGTACCAAGGGCAACCCTGGCTGGCTAAGGCCGCAGCAAACAAGGCGGGAAACCCGCGGACACCCTCACATCGAGTCAGACGGACAACAAGCCCCGGACGTGTTATCTGTAGCGATAACAGAACAGTTCAATAGTTAGGAACGGAAAAGATACTCATGAATTAATCTAGACGGTAAGAACCCAACCCCGATGAACCTTAACTTTGACCCAACTTTAAGACAAATAGAGGTAAGGCGACTCAGAGTTAGAGCGAGTTGGGTAAGAAGTAAAAAGAATCCTAAGAAGGTTTTCACAACTCATTTTTAGGTTATAAATAATTTTCAACTAGACTCGACATCGACCAATAGAACGGGTTTCCTACAGGCAGTACTGCTCTGATACCAATTTGTAGCGCCCCGACCCCAGAGCTATACAGTGAAACGTTGTGTAACCGGTCATGCTACACAATCGAGGGTTACTAGGTTTACCAATCCCAGGCCAAAACTCATTGGCAGGCGTGCTCGGAATACATCATCGGCACACAACACCTCGATCATGCCATAAGCTCAGACATCGCTTTCACGTATAGTAAAGAGACCAAGACTGCGGAACAACTGGCACATCACAGACTCTACGACACAAGAGATCATAGTTCAACTCATATATGAGAAAGATAGCAAAAGTCACAATCAGAGGTCACAGACCCATCATTACATCAAGCGGAAGCAAATTTAGTTGTCTAAACAACAAGATCCAAATTATGGCCTAAGAGGCCTACAGATAAACATCCCGTGCCAGCCTATTCCAAGACGTCCCAAGCTGCCACCTGGGAACCCCAGACTACTCGTCGAAGTCAACGTAGAACCCACCTTCCAGTTCGGTGGCGTCCTCCTCTGAAACAAAATAATAATCAACAAAGCAAGGTTGAGTACGACGTACTCGCAAGAATTAGTAGGGCGATATAGGCCCGATGCTGTTTGGCTACAAAGCTGTAAGGTAGTTTTTTTGCATAAGGCTGGTTTTTCCTCCCGAAGACAAGGACTCATGGCATCGTCTAATCAGAAGGTTTTCATAAGGGGATAAGAGGGTAACACTTTTCTCTTCGGTTCACCGGGAACCTATAGTATTCAGAACACCACTTATCTCCACCAAGGCACTCCCTCGAATCTCCCTCGAGGAAATGAACCTTTTATCACACGTTGATTATGCAACCTCTAGCTGCCATTTGATTAAAGGTTCAGGTTATCTATGATCTCATAATCTATTCCCAAGTTGTCCATAACCGCGGACACGGCTTTTCGAAAAGATTAAACCCTGCAGGG
Organism: Puccinellia tenuiflora; assembly: GCA_012064385.1. Classification (NCBI taxonomy): domain Eukaryota; kingdom Viridiplantae; phylum Streptophyta; class Magnoliopsida; order Poales; family Poaceae; genus Puccinellia; species Puccinellia tenuiflora. Next base: position 230,142 of record QRDG01000483.1, on the reverse strand, counting down.
GTGTACTGTTTTTACCATTGGTACCGTCCGACCCCTTGCCTGATCATTTAGCTCTCTTTCGGGGAAAGCCGGCAGGGCAGGCGCGGTTAAACCTTTACAAAGCATGAGACTATCCAAGGGTCATCGTGACGACAGGACAAGTTCAGCGCCTATTTCAACACCCTGCCCCATCGCCACTCCTATCACCTCCATCATCATCACCATCATCATCATCTCCGTCCACACACCCGCAAATGGAAAGCGCAAACTAGAGGACCCTTGGATACGCCCGCACTAATTATTCGGTTAGTAAGGAGCCCATACTCCCACCTTTGGAAGCACGCTCGGTCTTGGTTCAAGAGATAAGAACTCACACCTAGGGGCCAGAACGAGACAAAACACCATCCCCGATGGCAACTCATCCCAGCCTTCTTAGCAATTAATTATCAACACAAGTCTCCACCACTGTCCGAACATTCCATTCACTTCACAATTATGGAAATAATCAACGGACAACTTAAGCATTCGACTGAGCATGGCTAAGCATATCTAAGCATAACAGACAACAGATATGATTGATCTCCGGCCAACACATCAACCTATGGTTCATAGGAGGGGAAACAGATAATGGTTCAGGGAGCATGCAAGTGATAGGATAATCTATACACTGACCAAAAGTTGTCACCAGAATCGAATGCAATAATATGGTGGATAAAATACTTGGGTAATATGAGATATGCCAAGAAGGTTAGGTTAGCTCTTGCCTTGCTGATAGTAATGGGCGCTTTGATCGTCGAGGTATTGTGGTGAAACCTCGACTCCGGAATCTAACGAAACAAAAAAATAACGAAAACGAAATAAATAACACAATACAAGGTGCAATGCACAATCATGATGAGACGGTCAAATTATGCACTGAAATCATATAGGGCATGTCCCACAAGTTAAATGGAACCCCTAAATTAAATATAGCAATTAACGGGTCACAACTCCATATTTAACTTAGTGAATTGCATTATTGTCCAAAATGTCCAGTACTGAATTATGGGTCCTAAATGCATGAAAATGACATTATTAGATAGATATTGTCCTACTGATCATTTTGGTACCTCGTTCGCAATTTTCTGATTAACGGTGAAGAAATGGCGAATTAAACGGTCAACTAATTTAATTCATTTTAACCAATTCGAAAATGACCTCAAAGGAAAAGTTATTTTCATACTGTGAAATTAGCATGGCTAGATGGAATTTGAGTAGCTGATCAAATTGATATATCATTTGCAATTTTTGGATCATTATTCAACAAGTTATGAGATTTTTAACAATTGATTTAATTCTGCCATTTTAGCTATTTTTATTAAACAGCACCAAAATTGCATCTAAAATTCCCTCAAATGACTTAAACTTGTAGATAATTGTTCACTGAACATTTTGAGAGCTTATTCATAATTTTTGGATGAGTAGAACTCAAGTTATGCAATTTACAAAATCCACCTTTATTCTGCCATCTCTGTTTTTATTAAATATAGACAATTTATTTTGGTCAATTAATTCAACCAATGGTACTAACAGATAGATAATTTCTTCCTGAGCATTTTGACATATTATTTGCATTTTTTGGACTTATGGTTCAAAAGATATGGAATTTCAAAGTTCAAATCAATTTTCTGCCATTTGTTTTAATTCCAGAATTTAGCACTAAACGTTTTTCACTGTGGGCTGGCTAGCCCGTGTCGCTGACCGGTGGGGCAGTGGCCACGCTGGCGTCCACGTCGGCCAGGAGGGCCACTGCCAGGTTTGACTCGCGGGAGGCCACGACCGGTGCGGCGCGACGGCGGCCGGCGGCATGCCGATCAAGGATCCGTCGATCCACGTCGATCTAGACCTAACGGAGGGCACGGGCATGATCTACGTGCTAAGGCGAACTAAGTGGCGGCGGTAGGGACCTAATGGTCGCCGGGAAGGGCACCGGCGACGAGCTAAGGCGGCGGCGCGGTCTCGGTCTAAGGTGGTCCGGCAAACCAGAGGGGAAAAAGCTAGGGGAAGATGTCTCCGAGGACTGTGAGCTCACCCTCGACGCGTAGGTGTGCTCGGTGGTGGCAGAGGAGGGCCAACGGCGACGGAATCGTGGCGGCGGTGCTGCGGACGGCGGGGAAGAAGACGAACCTGACGGCATGATTCCAGGCTCCCGAGCTCGAGTGCCTAGAGGAGGAGAAAGAGGAGACCACGGCGGTGCTTTTGCCCCTGGCCGATCTGCTCCGGGAGGCTGGTATCGACGACGGCGGTCGGCGGCGGCTCGGTCAGTTGGCGGCATGGCTCCGCCTGATTTAGGGTTCCTGCAGCGGGACAGAAAAGGAGGGGGAGGAGGAGCAGCGCGTCGAGGAGGGTCTCCTTATGCGCCAGGGGGGCCAGGGAGCGAGGGGGGAGCGGTGGAGAGGCCACGGCGGCAAGGTGGGCGCGGCCATGGCGCCAGGGTTTCCCCTGTCGCCACAGTGACGATGCTGCTGACAGTGGGGACCCACTGTCAGAGATCTCTCCTTTTTCCAATTTCTCTAATTCCAGCAAAGTTTAGGCTTTTAATTGAGGCCCTTAATTAGTTTTAAAAATTCTGGAAAAATTCACAGAGCCATAATATATTATTTTGAACCTGTGATAAAATTTGCAGCCCATTTGGAATTTATCTCATGTGGTAACATTTCAGAAATTGTCCTCTTGCATTTTAGGGTTTTATCCAAATATTTGAGTTTGCAAAAGCATTAAATTTGGCAACAATTATATTTGTTGTTGTTGGAACTTCCTGGACAAATATGTTTAGTTGATTTGAAATTTTGTTCACCATTCACATCACCATCTGTGGTTTCTTATTTGTTGCTTCTTATTATTTTATGTTCTTATTATTTCATGTGAAGCAAATAGGAATGAGGGATGCCATGATGCAAATGAGATGCAAAAAGTGAAAATTTTACTCATATTTTCTGGTACCAAAAGTGGGGCTGTTACACATCTCATGAAGTTGCTTGCTAACGGGCAGCTTGAGCTTTGTAGAGTCAGGTCCTGCAGAGACAACATAGTAAGCAGAAGTTGATGGTACTTCAGGAAAGTGCAAAGAAGCAACATAGTAAAGTTATAGATTACCAAAAATATGTTGGCACATGGCTCCAATGCCCTTACGACAGGTGTCATAAACTGCTTTTAGCTCATTATGGGCTTTCAGTGCAGTCTTCTTGGCAATCTCAGATTCTTTTTTCATCTGCTCCAGCTGAGTAGATACGGTTTTCAGATCCTTCTCCAGTTGAAGGGAATGCTCCTTTTCAGCCTAAGCAGACCTGGCACTAGCAGCTGCCTGGTCCACCAGCTCCTTCATATCCCTCTTCATCTTGGAAATAAGGTTCTGCAGGCGCAAGTCAGAATTGACAAGTCAGATATTACAAGTCAGAATTCACAAGTCAGAATTGACAAGTCAGATATTACAAGTCAGAATTGACAAGTCAGATGTTACAAGTCAGGATTTACAAGACAAATAGAGAACTCATGAGCTCCAAGTCGTCACAAGTTAACAACTTGGCGCTTGGGGGATACTCAGGAGTCTTTTTTCATTAAAAAAAGAAGAAGGCATGAGTCCTAGTCAACAAGTCAGCAGCTCCAAGTCGTCACAAGTTAACAACTTGGCGCTTGGGGGCTACTCGCAGAGCAGAATTTTTTTCTACAAGCTAAGTACCAGTTAATTACATTGATTTGTATCTCCAAGTTGTCGCAGGCTGACAACCCGGCGTTTGGGGCTACTCGTGGAAAAGTTTTTGCTCCAAGAACCTAACAGTCATTAAATCAATAGCCCCGAGTCCTAGTAAAGCTAAGGACTCAGTGCTTGGGGGCTACAGTGTGCAAGTTTTTCTACAGATCAATTGAGTTAAAGTTTAGGGCAAAGCACCTATCTTAGTCACAAGTCACCACAGACAGGGTGCTTGGGGGCTACTACAATAGGAGGCTACCAGAAAGCATAAAGAGTAGAAGTCATAAAGCTTACATTATGGATAATTTGGAGAGACCTAAGGGCCATTTGCTCATCATCCTTTAATCTGGCTGCTTGATCATTTAAGTCAATAGCCTCTTCCCAAGCCTCAGAGAAGGACAAGTTATCAGCTACTCGAAGTCGACTGTAGTCAATGGAAGACTTGGCCGGCTCGTTGTTCAGTTGGGTTGCAGGAGCCGCCTTCTGAGGAGCCGGAGGAGCTTGAGGTATGGCTGTAGGAACCTCAGTCCTGGAAGAGGACTGGACCACCAGTGGAGTTGCCTCCCGAGTCCTGGAAGGGGACTCGGGGATAATGGGAGCTGTAGTAATTCCGACACCTGCAGATGCAGGAGTCGAAGGAGCCGTCTTGGTGCTCGTCGTCTGGGAAGTCGACGGAGGGACAGACCCACGAGATGCTGTGACATCAGCCATGTTTTGAAGCTTGGTAACCTTCAGATAAGGCCGAGCCCTGAAATAGACAAAGACAGAAGTCAGCCGTAATCTAATGAAAGAGAAATGCAGAAGTCATGTGAGTACAAGTAAGTAGAGAAGTCATACCCAGTGTTAGTCTCAAGGTCCAAGGAGGCCTGAGAGTCAGAAGATGGCATAGACATGCCCGAGTGGTAGGAGTCATCTTTGCTAGGAGGAGAGGTCGACTTCCACTGATGTGAAACTGGCAAAGGATCAGGGGCATCCGCAGGCCCATCAGATTGCAACTTCCTCTTCCTAGCAGCAATGACACTCTGCACACATTCTTCAGGCTTAGCAATTGAACGGGTTGATCCAAGGACTCGTGAGAGAGGTACCTTGGGGACAGCCTCTCGAGACCCATTATTATTGGAAGCCGGGGAAGAGGAGGAGTGGCTCTTCGCGGCTGATGACTCCTCAGATGAGGTTGGCTGGGCAGCGGCGGGGCTAGAAGCCATGCGACCCTGCTCAGTAACAGGAGCCTCCGGGGAGGACTCGTCCTCATCATCATCATCCTCATCACCATCATCTTCGACGGGAGCCTCTTGAGAGGACTCCTCGTGAGCGTCGTTATCAGCATCTTCTGCCACAGTGGTTTGCTCTGTGACAGGAGTCTCCTCCTCAGCTTCAGCTTCAGCTCTGGTTTCAGCTTCAGAGGCTGGCTTCCAGAAGGAGTCAGTTAGCTGCAAAAGAGTCAGAAAAATGAGTTAGCAAATGAGACAGAGAAAAGCAGTTGAAAATGAAACAAAGTAAAATACTTACATCAGGAGCTCGGTAGGTGGAGCAGAAGGGCTGGAGCCCAAAGTGAGCCTGGTCCTTTACTGGTTTCCCAGTCAGTTTTTTGATTAACCGACCAAGTTCAGGACCATCTGATAATTTATCTGTTGTGCGGAGGTCATCGGTCACGCAGCGGGTGTATTGGCAAATAAGCCGAGTCCTAGGACTCAGCGGCTGAATTCTCCAGGTTGTCCAGCAGCGTACAAGATCCATGTTTTCCAAGTTGTGAGATAGAAGAGCTCGAATCCGGACGATCAAAGACTCTACTTTTGGCCGGGCGGCCTCTGAGCACCTAGCCTTCATAAGAGGAGTCGCCTCTAGGCGATCCTCAGAGAACAGAGGGAGTCGAGGTTCATCTGCAGGAGAAGTGTCCTTGCAGTAGAAGAAAGTTTTGTGCCAATCCTTGACACGGTTAGGGAAAACAGGTTTTGGGAAGACAGAGTGGAGGCGACGCTGAAGAGCAACAGCGCCGCATTGAAGGAGAGGACCCCCAGAGGTTTCGGGCTGGGGGTTGCAGTAGAAAAGTTCAAGCCAGAGGTCAAGGTCTAGCTTGATTTGGAGGTAATCCTCACAAAGGGTGACAAAGTTTGAGAGGGTTAAGACGGAATTGGGTGCCAAATCGTGGATGCGCAACTTGTAGAAATCTAGAAGCTGGCAGAAGAAAAGATTACCCGGGGGCGTGAATCCGCGGAATAAGTGTTCTGAGAAGATCACGATTTCGTCCTTCGCAGGAGAGGGCACCACCTCGTCCCCTGGGGCCCGAGCCTTGACACTGGAGGGAAGAAGGCCAGCAAGATGATACGTCTTAAGCTGCTCAGCGGTAATGGTAGATCCGCCCCAATCGGCGGAGATCGAGCGCTTGGTCGATGAAGTTCTGGTGGCGGCAGCGGCCGCGGCGGCGATGTCGATCGTTCTGCTGGACGTGGAGGCCTTGGCCTTGGAAGCTGCCGTGGAGCGCTTGGGGGCCATGGCGAGCGTGCAGGGTGTGCTGCGCGCGGGAAAGAAAGGAGCGAGGAGAAAGAGAAATTTGGGGGCGAAAGGGACAAGTGAGGGTTCTGGACCCTACCCTTCGCAATTTATAAGGAGGGAAAAACCCTAGAAAGTTACAGTAACGGTCCATGGTAAATCTGTGGATAACAGTTCGGTGGATAAAGGTCAAACAGAAAATGATTGAGAAAGTAAAGTCACAGAAGTGGAAGAGGAGCCGACTTGTCTCGGAAAGGCGAGTCCTGTGACTGTAAGAATTGAAAAGAGTTAAATTCTTCAGAGCTTGTTCACAGGAGCCATAACAAACTCGGCCAGCTAATGCGAAGGCAAGAGTGGTGGACCTGAACAAGGGGCGAAGATAGACTCATTTTATGTGTGTGTTATGTTTTTATGCAGGATTTCATCTTGGAGCTAGTAGCAGGCAACTTCTGAGCCAGAGACTCAGATTGGGAAAGTCAAACCAAGGAGTCGAACCAAGGAGTCGACACAAGAAGTCAGAGGAAGCCGCCAAAGCTACGCCCAAGATAAATTCGGGGGCTACTGATGGGGGGATACTTTATAGGTAGGCCCATGGACCCGGAAAGTAGACCCGCCAAGACCAAGAAGGCCAAAGCCGAGTCACGCATCAAGTCACATGGGCTGGGCTGGAGACAAGCCGACCAAGGCCCATGACGAAGAAGGGACCCATCAGGAAGGAGTCCAAGTACAACCCGGAGTTCTAACTTGGAAGGCCAAGACCTAGAGTAGGACTCCGTGTCCAAGTGTGACTCGGTTCAAGTTGTAAATCCAGGGACCCGTCCAACTATATAAGGTGGGTCCTGGACCTTACACTACTAGGAAACTAGCTATAGGTGGAATGCTATTTTGTGGCGCACCAATATTTCATGCGCCACTAAATTTTTTTTGTGGCGCACGAGTTTCCATGCGCCACTAAAAGAAGAAATTCTGTGGCGCATCTGGAGGACATGCGCCACTAAAAGAAGACATTCTGTGGCGCACCTTCCTCCATGCGCCACAGAAATTCTGTGGGCCCCACAACCAACGGCTGGCTTGCATCATACGCCGCCTTTTCTGTGGCGCACGGAGCAAGGTGCGCCACAGAAATGTACATTTCTGTGGCGCATCTGGCCACATGCGCCACAGAAATATGGTGGGCCCGGCACCAATGATTAGGGGCTGCACAATTCTGTGGCGCATGGGTCCACATGCGCCACAGAAAGTGACATTTCTGTGGCGCATGTGGTTCCATGCGCCACAGAATTGTGCAGCATTTTTTCACCCCACGCACCCCCCCTGTGGATCGCCTTTTTAGTTTTGCACGAAGTGAAAGAAAATGATAAAAAATTCAAAAAATAAAATCTTTTTAGATATAGGGAAGGTTTAGGGTCTAGTTGTTAGGAAAAATTTAAAATACACATTTTGACTTTTTTCCAAAAGTAGGTGAAAAAATATTAAAACGGGCATAACTTTTGCATACGACGTCGAAAAAATGCGTTTAATACCTTAAAAAAAACTAGAGAAAATTTCGGAACCGCCCTCACCTGGGTTTACCCAGTTGGACATTTCTCGGATTCTCAAAATTCCAAACGAAAAAAAGTTATGGCGAAAAGAAGAAATTTTCCAGCAAAATCAAAAAAATAAAATAAAAATACAATTCCGTGGCGCATGTCTAGCCCATGCGCCACAGAATTGTTGGGCGGGATTCCAAATTTTGAATCCCGCCGGCACCCCTTCTCTCCTCCACTTCTCTCCTCCACTTCTCCCTCCACTTCTCCTCCACTTTCCCTGCACTTCTCCTCTCCCCTTCTCCTCCACTTCTCCTCCCCCCTTCTCCTTCCTCCTCCTTCTCCTCTCCTCTCCTCTCCTCCACATCTTCTATCCTCCTCTTCCTCCACCTCCACCTCCGGCGACCTCCTCCACCACGCCGGCGACCTCCACCACGGTGACCTCCTCCTCTCCACCTCCACCTCAACCTCCACCTCCAACGATCTCCTCCACCATCCCGGCGACCTCCTCCTCCACCTCCGGCGACCTCCTCCACCACCCCGGCGACCTCCTCCTCCACCTCCGGCTACCTCCACCTCCGGTGACCTCCGACGACCTCCTCATCCACCCCGGCGACCTCCGGCGACCTACTCCACCATCTCCGACGACTAACATCCTCCACCCACCTCCGGCTACCCCCTCCTCCTCCACGCACGGCAACACGGCCTCCGGCGAGCACCGAAAAAAGTCCGGCGAAATTCCGGCGGCTAGATCTAGATCTAGATCTGGCCGCTTTTTTTTTGAAATTCAAAAAAAAATCTGTGGCGCATGGTGGTGGGTGCGCCACTAAAATATTTCTGTGGCACACGGTTCTGGGTGCGCCACAGAATCTTAGCATTTCTGTGGCGCACCGCAGCATGCACCACAGAAATATATTTTAGTGGCGAGGATTCTGTGGCGCATGGGCATTTCTTGTGGGTGCGCCACAGAATTCTTTTTTGGCTGCGCCACTAATAGCCCTTTTCCTGGTAGTGTTAGATCGTTCCCTGAGGAAGAACTTGCCGTGACAACCCCACGACAACGTCCTCCTTGCTTGTGGGATCAAGGAGAGGACGTATTCATCGAGCTGAACGTATGGATACCGCGGAGGTGCTGCTCATGCGGTGCTTCACCGGATCAGATCGCGAGGATAATACATCTCCTCACGACTAGATACGTCTTGTTGCGGGGATTGACTAGCCAACCCCTGCACCGACAAAACGTGTTTGTTCGACCTTCAAGGGTAAGAGATTGGATCTCCATTTCGCTACTCGCATCTAGTAGATCTAGATCATGGAGTTTCTTCCGCTTGTTACGTAGGAAAATTTTTGTTTTCTATGCAACGACCCCTTCACTGACCTCATGGTCGTGTAGTCGTACCGGCGACGAGTGCCGCAAGTGCAACACCTCCGAGGAATTACACACGTACGATGTAGACGACGTTCCCCCGGCTCCGGCCCAACGGCAGCAGTGGAAGAAGAGCTGCTCAAACCGAAGCACCAGCAACAGGACAGTGTGCGTATGGTGGAGAAACCCCTAACCCCATATGCAGTTCCAATATTCCAGAACCACACGTGAGGGAAGATAGAGAGAGAGAGGGGAATTGTGTGCCCTTTGAGGGGAAGGGGCACCTATATTTATAGGTGGAGGAGGGGAGCCAACCCCCTTGGCTTAGCCATGTGGGACTATTCCCACATTGGCTTGGCCGGCCAAGGGGGGCAGCCGGCCCCCATATGGGCCCCATGTGGCATCCCATTAGTGGTTTCGACCGGCCCCTTGTCGCTTTTGGTGCGGCCCCCTCTTGGGCCTCCCTCCCGGGTGAGGCCCATTGAGGTGGGCTGCCCATTAAATTAAATAATTTTTTTATTTATTATTAATTACACTAATTAATATTAAATACATATTATTTGATTCCTCTTGAAACACCTTTCGTTGCCCTCCGATCTCCATCGGATAGTTCTCCCTTATTCCGTTACACCTTCGGAACCCCTCCGATCTCCATCGGATAATCATCTCTCATTCGGAACTCTCCGATCACTATCGAATAATTCTGGAATTCATTTGTCATTTCTCTTCGGTATCGAAACTATTCCGAAGCGTCGTCTACCCATAAGTGTGTCACCCTACGGTCCGGGATCACTCCAGACATGATCGAGACCCCTCTCCGATCAATGACCAACAGCGGGATCTTGACACCCATGATGGCTCCTGTGTGTTCCACGAAGTTCTTCGTCGCTTGAACCTTAACGTTGTTCACCATTCCTTTTGTCACACGATATCAAGTTTGTCTGAGATCCCTATCTCATTTCCCGACAAAACTTATTTACTCGTCTTCATGATATTACATCTCCGTGACCTGGTCACATGCTTGCAAAACTTGATGTAATATCATCGAGTGGGCCTAGTGATATTTGTCCATCACGCGGATGGACAAAACCCACTCTTGATGCATACGCCTCAACGTACTCCTTTAGGAAACCTGATAGACACCTTTATGATCACCTTGTTGCGGTGTGACGGTTGATGCAGTCATAGCTTCCCTCCGGACTAGTGATTAAATATGATCTCACGGTCTAAGGAATTGGTTACTACTACGTTTTTTTAAGTTATCGCAATGCCGATGTTCGTGACAGATCTTATTGCGTTAACTTACATTGCGTTACTACTCCATTGTCAATTGACATGAATGTCCATGATCAGGAAACCTTGATCATCGGTTGACCAATGGACTAGTCAAAGTAGAGGCTACTAGGGACCTAGTTGTTTATATACCACATGTGTATTAAATGTTTCCGCTTAATACAGTTATAGCATGGTATAATACTTATTATGAACATATACAAGTTATGATAATAAACCTCCTTTATTATTTGCCTCTAGGGCATAACTCCTACAGTCTCCCACTTGCACTAGAGTTGAAATAACCTAGTTTGCATTTGATCTAACACCATTAGCCTTCTAGTGCTTCGGTTATGCATTGCTCGTGGAAAACCTTTAGTCAACAGATCAGACCCATTGAGATCTGTATGTAGTTTGCAAAATTTCTTATGTCACCTTGTTTGACATCATTCCGTATCTCATGATAACAGTTGAAATATATGCTTCGGCGATGGAGTAAGACTCGAATCTTTGTGTAGCATGGGCCTTAAAAGTCTAAGAGATCTATTAAGGGAAACCATGCATGCTCGGGAAAACCAGCTCAGTCCAATCACACTTGCCACTTCCAAAGTAGCCATATACTCCTATACCTAGGTAGATTTATGTGACAGTGCATTGATGATCGGTGATGGTAGCGTTGGGTGGTGCCCCAAGCGAAGGCGTGGATGTAGCAAGTAGCAGTTTTCCCTCGTTAACGAACCGAGGTTTATCGAACTAGTAGGACTTTGAAATCAACAACAAAGTGAATGTTCAAGATCTCTGGCACTCAATCTTCAACATACGTGGACCTGCACACACTCAACCAAATACTTTGTCCCCAACGGCGGAAAGGTTGTCAATCTTTTCGGTCACGCAGAAAACAAAGCGGTTAATTGTATAGTGAAATAGATGCAAATATGAAAATGGACCAGCAAGCAAGTCATGATCGAAAGCGATGAATAAAGGTTGCAATCAATGTAAAAAGATGGACCGGGGGCCATGGGTTCACTAGTGGAGTCTCTCAACTAAATAAAACACTCATATGATGGGTAAACAAATTACAGCTAGGCAATTGACAAGATTATAACACAAACTTAATCTAGCTATGACATAAAGCACATGATAATATTTATGTAGGCATGCATCACGACAATGAACAAAGACCATTGAGTCCAACTGCATCTTTGTCTAAAAAGTCCATCGTGGGATCGCTATCCAGCCTGTCAGCCAACGGTATTAAGTTGCAAGCAAAAGACAATTGCATTAAGTAAAGCGCATGAAGTAAGGAATACTAATATCAAAAGAGACATTAACACCGCTGTTTTACCCTTAGTAGCAATAGCACACACTCATCCTTAGACGTTTCTGTCACTCGTGCCCAGGAACACAGGGGCATGAACCCACTATCTAGCATAAATACTCCCTCTTGGAGATACACACAATCAATTGGCCAAAGTAACTACGCACATCGGAGAGAATGTAAGAACACAAATCAGTATATAAGAATCAAGCACAATCTGATCATAACTTCATAATCCATCGGATCCTAGCAAACACATCACATAGCATTACAATAGTCGAGCTTGATCATGTTAGGCAGCTCACAAGATCATAAGACATGAAGCACAAGAGAGAAACTAACAACTAGCTACTGCCATGGACCCGTAGTCCAAGGTAGGACTACTCACAAATCATCCCGGAGGAAGGCATGGCGATGAAGAGCCCTCCGGGATCGATCTCCCCTCCGACAGGGTGCCGGATCAGCTTCAGAATCACCCCCAAACAATGGTTTATGGTGGCGGGCACCTCGGGGTGACTTCTCTGGAAAATAATGGCTGCCTAATCGTTTTAGGTGTATAATTGAGATCGGAAAAGACTTGCTACCCCCATGGGTAGCTACCACCCTAAATTTGACCGAAACGTATATACAAACGGTAAAATGAGATTACTCAAGTAGACAAAGGGGGATGTCACTAGTAGAGTTGATAGAATTATTAAAAAGTAGTTGAAATTTTTTCGAAGTTTTTTTCCATCCTCTATGATTTTTTTAGTAAAGTTTGACCGAAAAGTCACAAAAAGTCAGACTATTAAAAAAAGCTAAAAATGACAACCAAAAAATATTTTTTGAAATTTCTGAAACCAGTTTGTACACTAAATATCCGTGTTTAACTAGGAAGACAAGCTAAAACGGATACAATAAGGCTTGCATCTCCGTATAACGCATGGTGTGTAGCTTACCATGCGGGTAGCAAATTGTCCACCGGGCCCCACGGGCAGGGCGGGCCCACCACTGGTGGCCCCAAGGCCGCGGCAGGAGGCCGCCTGCACCCTATGGGTCGCCTTCGAGTCTGCCTTTGGACTCCATCTTCGTCTTGGCGTAAAAGAATAAATCTCCGTAAATTTTCGGTCCAGTTCCGAGAATATTTCCAGAAGTAAATTTTCCTGAAATACAAAACAACAAAATAGGGAAACTGGCACGTACGCGTCTTGTCAATAGTTATCCAACAAAATACATAAAATGATGTAAATTGATAGTAGAAACATGTGAACAATATCACAAAACTAGCGTGGATCAATAAAAAATTATAGAATACGTTTGACACCTATCAGCATCCCCAAGCTTAACTCCTACTCGTCCTTTAGTAGGTAAGTGATAACAAAATAATTTTTGATGAGACATGCACCCAACACAATCTTGATCAAGATAGTAATGTAAAGCATAGGATGTGAATGGAGTCATACAAAACAATTGTATATAATTGATAGCAAGAAAGCAATGAAAAACCAAGTTGAATCATTCAAGCAAAACCTTTCATAAATAGTGCGTTAAAGACATGAAAGCAATGTGACCCTCATCGAAAGTAATATTTGACTAATTCTCAAAGGTAATGGTTCCTCATCAAAAGTGTTTGAGAATCAACACAAAGGAAGATGTAAGTATTAGCAAAAAGCTTCAACTTCCAACAGCTCATTTTATAGATAAAGTCAATATAAAGATTCATGTTTAATCTGATGATGCAATATGATCAATGATACCCAGGGTCAATGCTAAATGTTTGCTTTGGTGGAGATAGAAGGAAAAGGGAAAACTGACTCAACATTTGAAAGTAAAAGAAAGGCCCTTCGTAGAGGGAAGCAGGGATTAGTCATGTGCTAGAGCTTTTTGATTTTGAAACAGAGATAAAAACAATTTTGAGAGATGCATATTTCCGTCAACGATTCCACAATTCAGAAGCTCATCAGTCCCCTATATCAAGCAAGATCTTTAGACTTGTGAGAGCGGCTGGTTTTTAGAGGAACGAGTACGTTCCTCTTTCTCCTTTGTTTCACCTCTAACCAATGTTTGAGTTGATTTCTCAGATTTGAATTGTGCGGAGGAGAATGGTGAGTTATATTTATATTTTGCTTAAGCTGCTCTCGGGTTGATTCAAGTGAAGACGTAATCCATCAACACCGGGTGAAGTAGAAAGGGAAAAACCTTGCTCAACATAAGTTATAACGAACCTCCTCCTTACTTCCTCATGAGCTTGAAAACAGTGGCACCAAAACGAGAACATTTTGAAAGTTTTAAAGGTAGCACATGACAAATTTACTTGGAATGGCAGGAAATACCATGCATAGGTAGATATGGTGGACTCAACTGGCAAGATAGTTTGGCTTTGGGATTTGGATGCACGAGTGAACCATACATTCAGTACAGAATTTTTAAGCTTAGTAAAAAGGGTTTTTGAAGAAAACATCTAACATTAACCGGTAATAGAGTAACATAAGACATTAGTCAATCATAACCATAAATACTCTACACCGTCTCCCTTTTTGACCAAACAATTCTTTTGATGGAAAGATTAGCTTAGGAATTAACAACTACGAAACACCACACAGTTTCAAGCTTTTAACTGTATTTCTTTACTAATCAATTTCCACTCAAATAACCAACAAGTTTAAGCATTCATCTTAATGTCTCAAAACAATTGAGAAGCATCAAGTATCCACACAATGATCTACAAGACTATGCAGGCTTTCATTTCATTCAAATATCACATGGATAACATTTTGTCACTTTGACAATTCAAGCAATTTATCAATAACAACTCTCCAACAAATATAAGTGAATAATAAGAGAGTTTTAACATTAACAACTAGCAGCTCTAAACAAGATAAAAACTAAAAGCGAGAGCTTACTAGCAAACAAATAGTAGCTAAGAATACTCAACAAGATATAAGTGAAGCAAAGGAGTATTCAAGTGAAAAAGCGGAGCATGCGTCTCTCCCACACGAATAAAGCACAAGGATATGACTAGCAAACAAACAAAACAAAATTGAAAGCAAAACTATGCTCCAAGCATAGCACATAATATGTAAAGTGATAAAAATATAGTTCAACGAAGACGACCTTGTGATAGTCGATGAAGAGGAGGGGATGCCTTGGGCATCCCCAAGCTTAGAAGCTTGATAGTTCTTGATATTTAGAGGGGGTGCCATGGGGGCATCCCCAAGCTTGAGCTCTGATGCATCTTCAATTTCTTCATTATCCTCTCGTTTGGAACTTAAACACTCCCTTCACACAAAACTTCTCATAAACTGATTAGAGGGTTAGTGCTCACAAATTAAAAATGCACATGTGTTCAACTCAAGACAAATTGCAAACAACTTTATTGGGCATTAGCTACTGTTTACTAAGCCTCAGTGTGATACTCGACACGAAAGTATCGCACTTGACGATAGTAAAAGAGACGAATACAACATAAAAGCAGAATCTGTCAAGAACTGAATAGTCTGTAAAGATCGAATTTTTCGAGGCACTTCTGTAGCTCAAATAAGAAAACTCGAAACTAATGAAAGATAAATAAGAGTATCGGGCTTGCTGTCAAAAATTATCAGAAAAAGTTAAAATTCAGGGAAGGCTCGGGATTTTCTGCAGTAGGCGCATATAATCTGTTTCTGGACAGCAAAACAACACCTCGTTGTAGCGACCTTGCCTTTTTAAAATGGCCAAGATCTCTGTGTACTGTGCTAGTCCCAAGATCGAATAGCTATCACCACAGTTCAAGATGTAATATCATGCAAATGCGTCAAATATCTATTACATCGAAGATCGAGAAAAGTAATTCATGACAACTTGCATAGCCAAAGGCTAGCATTTTACAAAGTTCAGCGGCGGAAAACATAAATAGCATGGAGCCTCATCATCTTCATGTGCCATAGGCAGACATGTTGGTTGCAGACTCGAAACCTCTAATGTTCCTTACTCTTCGGCAGAACAACCTGCAACATGTAGGTTACAGCCAAAAATTGGTCAGAACCATTGGAATGGATCTGGCAAGTGATACTTGTGGACTCATAGAGGAAAACTTCTATCACTATATGCATATCTGGCTGGTGGAGTTTTGAAGGCTCTTTGCGTAAAGCAAGTTTTATCCTATAAAAACATTTTGACTCATTAAGTGGTAACACTGGGAAACTCCAGCATAACTGTGGGGACCCCGGACTAGCCGTCCGAAATACCCTTGTGCCTACAACAGCAATCCCATGATCAGTGTGTCGCTGAGCACAATCAAACTGGTAATCAAAGAACATCTATAAATACCGAAGGAGTATACTTACTTGATTGAAGTCATAATCTTCAATAGGTACTTGCAGCGGAAATCACCAAACAACGTGGAGCCCAAGTCATTCGCCTTAACCCTACAGGCAACTGACTGGGGAGCACCCTAGTTCGCAGTGACGTCATTTCCGTCTCCTTCTTCAAGCTGCTCTTCTTTAAAATCTGGCTAAGACAATAGCTAGGGACGAAACCAATATGAGTACATTTGATTGTACTCGCAAACTACTGCCCCCGAATGAGGATGCACTACACTTTTTATAGTTTGAGTAAAACTTTGTTTGCTTTGAAAACTCTATCCTTATTGAAAAGAGAAGGATAGACTTTTGTTTAATAAAACTCTGTCTGAAAACTCTATAACTTTTGTTGAAGAAAAATAAGAGAAATTTTATAACTTTTCATAACCCTTGTATACTTTTTCAAAACATCTATAGCCCTTGTTAAAAGAAAAGAAGGCTTTTCGATCTTTTTCCCATAAATCGGTTTTTGTAAGAAATCTATTTTAAAACATTTCCCGAAAGTAGATGTTTGTTGAAAAGGAGTAAGAAGTCCCTTTTAAAAACGTTTTTCCCGGAAAATCACCATTTTGTTTATTTCTCCAAAACTCCTCCTTTTTTTTTGACCATAAACCTTCATGGTCATTCAATCCCAACAACCTTATGCCTGCCCATTGGCATAGTTGCATAAAACATCCTCCACTTCATTTTCTCTTTCAAAATTCAAATCTTTTCCCAAAACTAGCACATAGGACCGAGCAGTTCGTTCCAGCTGTCCATATGCGAGGACTCGGCTATTCGAATAGTTTTGTACCCTCTGCAGAGGTAGCACGCTTTTCCCATATCCATCCGGTAACTCATCGTGTCTGCCACGTCTCGCCATACAAGGTGTATGCGACGTTGCGCCACCGACCATAGCCTGTCCTTTGCTCATGCTAGTATAGGACCCTACCGCTACGAATTCACCATTCCCTCGACACCTAGTACAGGATCCCCGTCGAGGAACCTAGGTGTGAGGACTCATAGTTCTGCCCGGCGAGCAAACCCTTCAATCCCCTGTCCATCAGACACCGGGACCCAGGTCAGGGGGTAGGTCGCCATGACCATCCCCTCATGGAACGAGGTCATCCTCGTTGTTGAGGTATCCCATACTAATATGAGCAAATTATATGACTACGCCCTTTCCCATATGTGGGTAGATGTGGTCGCACAGGTTATTGGCTGTTCAGTAAGTACATTGACTCAATGTGCATTTTTCATAACCATCACCATTCTCCACTTCTCCATTTCCACACCAACATCGTGGCATTCCATAATCACATCAGTATTTTCAAAGGAGTTTTTGAGTAAACAATATTCTTTATTCCATCTAACACCTCCATATAGGGTGTCAAAATAATATACTTATGTTTTGGAAAAAGGGTTTTCAAAAATCATAGCTTTAGTGGCAAAAACCACTTAAGTCATTTATGCTCTTTATAGGTAAAACATGTAAATCAATATAGATGTATATAGGTGCAAGCTCAGAGAAGTAGCTTGCCTGTTTTCAGCATAATGTCCCTGGACTTCTCCTCACTGACCAAAGAAATAAACTCCGATTCTTCTACAATAAATCCTTCCCAAGGATCACTTCGGTAGCAGTTTATATCTAGCGTCGCAAAAAGGAAAGAACACAATTCAACATACAGTAGGACACTCCAACAACAAACAACAAGCAACACTAACAAGCAATAGTCATGAGAGAAGACTATTCTTTAACAAACAAGTTTGGCAATCACCAACACTACTCATGTTTAAAAATTATGATTAAAGTTGTGATTAAGCATCTTTATTTAAACAGGAAATACTTCAGACAAAAGTTAAGCCAACAATTACTTTCGGTAATTCTAAATATCTTACCAAGCTATGGTAGATATATTACTAGATACTCAAGCTGGTACTCAACTTAAAGACAACCAAGTTTAACCAGCAAGACAAACATATTATTCACACAAAATACTTTAACATCAAAATAAGCAAGCAATACATGCCATTACTAAACTACCCAATCAAGCATCACAACAACTCTCAAGCATCACACAAAGCTACTGCACACACAAGGCAACATGATTTGATTTCAATTTAATTGAATTAACTATTATTTAATTAGGTCTTAAATATGGCAGAAACTAGTGGTGCATGTTTAATTGCATAACTTAAGTTCTGTTGATCACAAAAATATGAACTAAATTTCTAAAGATAGCCACTGATGTGTGGAATACAACCTAATTGGATTCAATTCAATTTGAGTTATTAAACTCCCGATATAATTGTTTTAGTCCAGTAAGTTAATATTCTAGTTTTTGCTACAACTCAAGTTAATCTTACTCAAAAATTAAATCCTTTTAGGGGTAACTAATGCTGATTAAATGTGATCTAACAAAATTGGTCCTAACTCATTTGGATTAACCATTATTGTTTTATAAATGTTTTAGTCCAGAAATGCTTTCTGACTTTCAACAGATGCCAATTAATTAGTCATGATTAATTAATTCTACAAAAATAGAGGAGCTAAGTGATCACAGTGCTAAGCTAACAAAATTGGTTTGACATCATTTGGATCATTTGAGTATCATAAACAAGCAAGTTTAGATTTTATACCTCCTGTGGCATTTTTTAATACTACTCTTTATTTACTACTCTAAATGAGACGAAACCACTTTGGTGAGTTGAAGGATTTCATAAGATTTCCAGAACATTTTAGTTTACAATTTTTGGATAACCCAAACTCTAGGAAACATCTCCCAAAGATGATACCAAAATAACCTTTCTGGTTTTTGAGTTAAAGCCAACACATTTGTCATTTTTATTTTGAATTGGACAGAGGTTCGAAAGGAACATGGCCAATATATATGAAAAGGTGGCATGCTGTACTAACTACATAAATTAATTTTACTATTTTTAGGCCTCTAGCTTAATGGGAATTTGCATATGAAGGTGGCAACTTTTTGTTATTATGTGGAGGAAATATTGCTTAGCCATTATCCTTAGATTATATCCTTTATATAAAATTTATTTTTACGGGTCGCACCACTTGATCATGTCGGTACACTAACCATACTAACATATTATACAAATATTAATTTCTAAATAAATCTAGGTTAAATGTTATTAATAGTTTTAAACAGAACCTTTTATCAGTTTTCAGGAAATCCTGAAAACAGATTGAATATAGCAACTTTGCCTAAATAAACTAGCATGCTATACTGTTCGATTTGGAAAAAAACTATGGGTTGAGAAACTACATACTGCCCTCTTTCTAACAAGCCTAAGTCTGCTAAATTTGGTTCAGTAGATTGTCCAGAATTTGCATGCAAAGGGGGCTAGTCAACACAGATCTCAGACTTAGCAGATTTTCAGATTTTCCAAATCTGGGCGGGAACGCACTGTGGCCGTTGATCTGGAGATCGACGGCACACAACCATCCTCTAGCTTCAGCCGGGGAACAGAGCAAGGAGAGAGAGGGACGGCACGGGGAGCTACCTTCCCGGGGGTAATCGACGGTGGCGAGGGCCGGCGGTGGTCGATGGGCGGCTTCATGGGCTGCAGCTGGGCACCGGCGGCGTGGCCGGAGATGACCCACAGCGGCGGCACGGTTCGACGGCCGAGCTGCTCGAAGTGGAGCTCCCGGGCTCCTCTTCTGGTGGTTCCTAGGCGAGGGTGAGATGGGCAGTGGTGGTGTGGTGCTAAGGGCTGGCACGGGGTCCTTTTATAGGCGGGGAGTGGCACCGAGGCGAGAGGATGGTGTGTGGGGGGGGGGGGGTCCGGCCAAGGCGCGGGTGGCAAGGTGGCATGCGCGTGGTGCCTGTCTGGTGCGAGGGAGGGCACGGGAGGCACGGCCGAGGGTGCCAGTGGGTCGGTGGCGTGTCCGGAAATGGTCGGCTCCGTCTCGGGCGCGGGCTGGTCGTGCGGCAACTTGCGGAGCTCACGGTGCACGGTGGGTGCTCGACAGAATGTCGGCTGGCAGTGCACCGGCGATTGCGGGCAGCTCAGGGGGCCAAAACTTGAGAGGTCGGGCTGGTTGAGCTGGGGAGTGCTAGGGGAATGCAGGGGACACCTTGGTTCCCTGGTTTCTGTTGGGTGAGAATGATGGACTTGAGGGGGACATGTCCATGGTCTAGGCATTCTAGGGCTTGGGAGAGGGCATGGGGGTGCTTGGCCGTGTCCAGGGTGTTTGTGGGGGGCCGGGGAGTGGCTGGACCAGAGGGCATGGCAAGGGGACAGGGGTAAGAGGGAATGCCACTCTAGTTGAAAAATGCTTCCTTTAGGCCACTATTTGGATTTAAATGCCACACAAATAGGAGGGGACAAGGGATCCAAACACTGTTATGAATAGTGATTAGGTCTGAAAAATTATTTTTCATAAAGTTTCCAAATACTTGGTAAACCATTTTGGCAAAAAGGTTTGTTGGCAAACATCATGTCTTCCTTTTCTTTTCTCCCTTTTCTTTTTAGTGGAAAGCATTTTGAGAAAAGAATTATTTGGAGATAAGTTGCATACTGGAAAATATATGGTGGTCATGACGATCACCATACTTCCTTGGTATAAGGATTTAACAAAAACAGGACCACTTCTACTTTGAAAAATATTTATCATTTCATGGAAAAAATTGGAATTGGGTTTTAAAACAGTTTTCAGGAATTTCAGTACTGATTAGGCATGAAAACCCACATGGAATAATGATGTTTTGGGCTGAAAAGGATCAACATTAAGTTTGGGGTGTGAGATATGGTTCCAAGGATGGATGATGTGGTGGTGCATTGGTTCATAGGCCAAGGTTTAGAATAAACACAAGGGTGTCAAAATGGTATTAGATACAGGAGCAAATGGCCCCTACTTTGATTATACCACAAAGTGAAGATGGATAAATAAGCGAACAACTTCAAATCCTTTCAAACTTGATTTTATAATAAAGTTGATATGGAGTAGGTGAGATCCACAAGGATGCATTTCCGAATTCTCCAAGATTTAAACAAATGGGAAAGGCCTAGAAATGTTATATGTTAACATGAGTGATGGTAGAGTTAAATTATTTTGGATAGGGTGGATCAAGGTTCTAATGACTAGAGAACATCACCACACATAAGCATTCTAAGGAATTCAATACAAGCAAGTCACATACACAAAACGGATCAACAACACACACACAAGTCAGCACAAATCACACCACAAACATAAGGTCAACAGAGCAATATAAAGGAAAACACAATCATTAGTGAAGTATTTCAAAAAGTTTTTCTTGGTTCTGAATTTTGGGTCTTGTTAATTCTTATTATAAATTTGGGATGTCACAAATCCTTCCCCCCTTAAAATAAATCTCGTCCTGAGATTTGCCCGGGGTACAGGGGAGTACGAGGGCACGGGTTTTGGGCTGGCTTTTCTTCTAAGGTCGTTGCTTCTTCCGTGAGGTCGCCAGGTGAGATTTTGACAAATTGATGTTGCGAGGTCGTTCCTTGTCGATAATTTTCTCTGATGGGTTCAGATCCTGGATGGTAGGGTTGACTTGATGATCGATGCTGATGGATAGTCTTGGTTGGTTGTTTCCAGTTTCTACGAGGCTGAGGCGCAAGGAACTAATTATTACCACTTTCTGGTCTACCTATTGCAGGTCTTCCCCCCTTAAAAAGGGGTTTTTAATCGGTCTTGCTGAAGTTTGCAGCTGGAGTTGACTTGGAGGCATTGTTCTTCTTGAGTAGCTTGACGATCTTCGTCTCGGTTGTCAATCCTTGGTGCTTGGGGTTGGTGCAGATATCACTTCCTGATATTGTTGCCTTACGAGGGTTGCAGGAGGGGGCGTGTGGTCTTCAGGATGTGTCGAGTCTGCGTACTCAACTCTCTCCGGTTTCTAATTAGAAAAAGAACGTTATAAACATCTAAGTTCGTCTAGACTGTCTTGGTGGTTGATGTTGTCCACAGCAGGTGCTTATGTCATTTGATTCTTCTGGGTATTCCATTGGTTATTTGTCTTCATGCTTGTCCTTCTTCAGCTGAGTAAAGGAGGAACTTCATTGCTGACTTCCTTGGTTCTTGAGCTTCATGAAGCGTTGGTAAGAATCTTAAGAAGTACAGTCTAGATTATCGAGCTTCTAGAGGAATCTAAAAGTCAGTACAAGGACCCTAAAGGTAGGCGATTTGGTATATTGTTCGACGAGGGTACAAGGGTCGCGTTCTCATTTAGCCTTAATAAGTTAGAGAAAGAGCTTCATGTCAATAGTCGCTTCTCGTGCTTTCTTGAATCCTCCTTCGGTGTGATTGATCGAGGCCAGTTGAACAGGATGATTGCTCGATAGGTAACGTTGATGGTGCTAGCTTCTTCGTTCAATTCCGCGCAGATGGTCCTCAGTGTTGATCGACTTCGGCCTTGATGATGGCGATCTTTTTACTACCAGCTATAGGTGATTCTTTCTATATCACTGCTCTCCTTGTCAAACTTGTTGTTAGACAAGGCCAGTTAGTACCCTCACAAACTGGGGTCAGATGTTAAATCCAGAATTTGGTAAGTTGGTTCAAAAAGTCACGGCTTAAGAGACTTTAGAAAATTAGTGAAGAATCTTCACACCAGTTGTTTTCCAAACAGGTACCTTTGTCTTTCTCGTTTCGATTAGTTGAGCCGGGTTGAACTAAGATTTTTGTTCGGCAGATGATGTCGATGGTGTCCTTTTTCCTGGGGTAACTTCATGTTGACGATCTTTAAAGTTGGTTTCCTTCGGGTTAGTTGGTGGCGATCTCCCTTGGATGAGTCTTGTGCTTGAGGCTTCACATAATCTTCAGAAAATCAGTGGCAGGCTAGGGTTCTCATCCATCTTTCCCAAGTTTGCGGTGATAGGTAGGATTTAGTCTTATTTCACGGGACAAATTTGGGTGGGTCAAACCAGCAAAGTTACCGCAAGGGATTAGGGTGCCACTAACTGCTCGTCAAGCGAGTAGGTACATGATCCTCTTTGAACCCATCATTACCGTCGGTCTCTGAGCTCGAATCTTCATAGCAACTCCTATGCACTCCTTGAGTTCCTCTAGTTACCAATTCTAAATGAGTCTCCTTATGTCCTCGTTTTCATGTCAAGGTTTGTGGTCCTAGAAGATTCGTTGGTACTATCGTGGACTTGAGTCAGACGTTAATCTAAAGTTAGATACGATAAGTTGGTGTGGTATTCTTGTAATTTCACAAGTTAATTTTGTGAGGTGGGGCTCGTGTCTTCACGAGGTTGGCGTACAATTGCAGTTTTCCTTCAAGATCTTGACGCACTTGCTCCAGATGGTGCATGAAGTCCATTGTCTGACTTGCCGGTTAGGTTGCAAAAATCTCCGCCTATTGGCTAAGAATCGGGGGTCTTTTGTATCTGGCGGAACTGTCAGATCTTAATGGGAGGTGGTTTAGATGAGAGGAAAATATTTAGAAAGATTTTCCTTGGTGGGTTTACATCCGCAACAAGGTGCAACTAGGATGAAGAGGTAAAAATTGGTTTTTAGGTGGCAAAAAGGAAACTAAAAGTTTCTTTTTATAAAATCCTTTTTCCATCTCACAAACAACACACAAGCAGAGTACACACAAGCAAGGTGCACACAAGGTACGTCTAGTACCAACGGACGCCTAATACTCGTGGTAGTCGGGGTAACCAAAGTTCCTATCATAAGTTTTCCTATGGGTCGTTGTTAAACATGGTTGGTGAAGTCTTCATTTTATCGCCTTAGTCTTCCGCTGGAGAAATTGAGATCGTCGAAGTTGCAACTTGAGTAGAATTGTTGATGTTGAGCTGAGGTCTTTGGAGGTCTCTTGCCTTGTTGACATTGACGATCTTGGCATTTGCAAATCAACAACCCTGAGGTTGAATGTTGAGTATTTGTGATGGAATCTTCTTCTTGTGGGTGCTAACTAATTAGGTCTCACTTGGGTTCATCGTCAAGTATACTCTTGGTTTTGAACGGGTAAGAGATAACAGAAGATTCCTTGGAAAATCTTAAAATAGAGGGGTAAGACGTTGAAATATTTGAGGAGATGAGAAGAGCGAAGCCATTTTCGGACTTCTCTAGATAAAAATATATTTTGGTAGTAATATATTCTTATACAAAAGCATTTGCTTTCCTAACTAACGTCCATGCTAACTAAGGTCTCCTACAGTCAGGATTGCTCTGATACCAAGTCTGTGGGGACCCGGACTAGCCGTCCGAAATACCCTTGTGCCTACATCAGCGATCCCATGATCCGTGTGTCGTTGAGCATAATCAAACTGGTAATCAAGGAACATCCATAAATACCGATAAGAATTTACTGACTTGATTGAAGTCATAATCTTCAATAGGTACTTGCAGCGGAAATCACCAAACAATGTGGAGCCCAAGTCATTCGCCTTAACCCTACAGGCAACTGACTGGGGAGCGCCCTAGTTCGCAGTGGCGTCATTTCCGTCTCCTTCTTCAAGCTGCTCTCTTTAAAATCTGGCTAAGACAATAGCCAGGGACGAAATCAATATGAGTACATTTGATTGTACTCGCAAAACTACTCCCCCGAATGAGGATGCACTACACTCTTTATAGTTTGAGTAAAACTTTGTTTGCTTTGAAAACTCTATCCTTATTGAAAAGAGAAGGATAGACTTTTGCTTAATAAAACTTTGTTTGAAAACTCTATAACTTTTGTTGAAGAAAAATAAGAGAAATTTTATAACTTTTCATAACCCTTGTATTTTTTTTCAAAACATCTATAGCCTTTGTTAAAAGAAAAGAAGGCTTTTCGATCTTTTTCCCATAAATCGGTTTTTGTAAGAAATCTATTTTAAACGTTTTTCCCGAAAGTGGATGTTTGTTGAAAAAGGTAAGAAGTCCCTTTTAAAAAAACATTTTTCCCAGAAAATCACCATTTTGTTTATTTCTCCAAAACTCCTCCTTTTTCTGCCATAACCCTTCCTGGTCATTCAATCCCAACAACCTCATGCCGGCTCATTGGCATAGTTGCATAAAACATCCTCCACTTCAGTTTCTCTTTCAAATCTCAAATCCTTTCCCAAAACTTTGCACATAGGACCGAGCAGTTCATTCCAGCTGTCCATATCTGAGGACTCGGCTATTCGAATAGTTTTACCCTCTGCAGAGGTAGCACGCTTTTCCCACATCCATTCGGTAACTCATCGTGTCTGCCACGTCTCGCCATACAAGGTGTATGCGAAGTTGAGCCACCGACCATAGCCTGTCCTTTGCTCATGCTAGTATAGGACCCTACCGCTACGAATTCACCATTCCCTCGACACCTAGTACAGGATCCCCGATCGAGGAACCTAAGTGTGAGGACTCGTAGTTCTGCCCGGCGACCCAAATATGGATCTTCAATCCTCCATCCATTAGATTGCTAGGACCCAGGTCAGGGGGTAGGTCGCCATGACCATCCCCTCATGGAACGAGGTCATCCTCGTTGTTGAGGCATCCCATACTAATATGAGCAAATTATATGACTACGCCCTTTCCCATATGTGGGTAGATGTGGTCGCACAGGTTATTGGCTGTTCAGTAAGTACAAGGACTCAATGTGCATTTTTCATAACCATCACCATTCTCCACTTCTCCATTTCCACACCAACATCGTGGCATTCCATAATCACACCAGTATTTTCAAAGGAGTTTTTGAGTAAACAACATTTTTCCCATCCTATAGTTTGAAAAAGAATTTCCATCTAACACCTCCATATAGGGTGTCAAAATAATATACTTATGTTTTGGAAAAAGGGTTTTCATAAATCATAGCTTTAGTGGCAAAAACCACTCAAGTCATTTATGCTCTTTATAGGTAAAACATGTGAATCAATATAGATGTATATAAATGCAAGCTTAGAGAAGTAGCTTGCCTATTTTCAGCATAATGTCCCTGGACTTCTCCTCACTGACCAAAGAAATAAACTCCGATTCTTCTCCAATAAATCCGTCCCAAGGACTACTTCGGTAGCGTTTATATCTAGCGTCACAAAAAGGAAAGAATGCAATTCAACATACAGTAGGACACTCCAACAACAAACAACAAGCAACACTAACAAGCAACAGTCATGAGAGAAGACTATTCTTTAACAAACAAGTTTGGCAATCACCAACACTACTCATGTTTAAAAATTATGATTAAAGTTGTGATTAAGCATCTTTATTTAAACAGGAAATACTTCAGACAAAAGTTAAGCCACCAATTACTTTCTGTAATTCTAAATATCTTACCAAGCTATGGTAGAGATATTACTAGATACTCAAGCTGGTACTCAACTTAAAGACGACCAAGTTTAACAAGCAAGACAAACATATTATTCGCACAAAATAATTTAACATCAAAATAAGCAAGCAATACATGCCCTTACTAAACTACCCAATCAAGCATCACAACAACCCTCAAGCATCACACATAGCTACTGCACACACAAGGCAACATGATTTGATTTCAATTTAATTGAATTAACTATTATTTAATTAGGTCTTAAATATGGCAGAAACTAGTGGTGCATGTTTAATTGCATAACTTCAGTTCTGTTGATCACAAAATATGAACTAAATTTCTGAAGATAGCTACTGATGTGTGGAATACAACCTAATTGGATTCAATTCAATTTGAGTTATTAAACTCCCTATATAATTGTTTTAGTCCAGTAAGTTAATATTCTAGTTTTTGCTACAACTCAAGTTAATTTTACTCAAAAATTAAATCCTTTTAGGGGTAACTAACACTGATTAAATGTGATCTAACAAAATTGGTCCTAACTCATTTGGATTAACCATTATTGTTTTATAAATGTTTTAGTCCAGAAATGCTTTCTGACTTTCAAAAGATGCCAATTAATTAATATTTATTAATTAATTCTACAAACATTAGAGGAGCTAAATGATCACTGTACTAAGCTAACAAAATTGGTTTGACATCATTTGGATCATTTGAGTATCAGAAACAAACAAGTTTAGATTTTATACCTCCTGTGGCATTTTTAATACTGCTCTTTATTTACTACTCTAAATGAGACGAAACCACTTTGGTGAGTTGAAGGATTTCATAAGCTTTCCAGAACATTTTAGTTTACAATTTTTGGATAACCCAAACTCTAGGAAACATTCCCCAAAGGTACTAATAACTTAATAAGAGAGTTTATAGGTTTACAGAATAGCAATTTGTTATTTTTGTCCTACTCAAACCAAGGATCCAATTTGATCGTGGCTTGCACTGATGCAAATTACTAAATGTTTAATTTCTATAGGATTTTAGTTTACTATTTTTAACGCTATGGGTCCCTGGGAATCTTCGTTGAACTAGGGCTAACCTCATTATTTTATGTTACAGAAACATTGGTTAGCTATGTTCCCTAGATGATCTCCACCAAACAAAAATTATTTTTGGAAATACCACTATTGGGTGCTGATATTACTCATGCTATTATAACTAAAATCAGAAATAATTAATCACAAATAAAATTTTGGGTGATGACAATGATCTAGTGAAAACAGCATGTTTATAACAACTCCAGAGAAAATCTGAATACAACACTGACATAGCTACTTTGCCTAATTAAACTAGCATGCTATACTGTTCGATTTGGAAAAAAAACTATGGGTTGAGAAACTACATACTGCCCTCTTTCTAACAAGCCTAAGTGTGCTAAATTTGGTTAAGTAGATTGTCCAGAATTTGCATGCAAAGGGGGCTAGTCAACACTGATCTCAGACTTGGCAGATTTCAGATTTTTTCCAAATCTGGGCGGGAACGCACTGTGGCCGTTGATCTGGAGATCGACGGCACACAGCCATCATGTTCCTCCCGACGGAGAGAGGGAGCAGGGGCAAGGGGGAACGGCCGGGGAGGCTACCTGCCGGCGGTGATCGTCGGCGGCGAGGTCGGCAAATGGCTGCGGCGTCTCGGGGCAGCCGAGGGATGGTCTTAGTGTTGTCGGGGACGAACTACAGCGGCGGCGCGACGGAGCTCCCGAGCATGAAGAACTCCCAAGGTCGGGCTCCTCCGCAGGGAGCTCTGGAGGTGAGGGAGTGGTGGAGGTGTGGTGTGGTGTGGTGCCACAGCCAAGGGTGGCTTTTTATAGCTGCGGGGAGGTAGTGGAGTGAGCAGAGGGTGCGGTGGCCACGGTAATGTCGCGACGGACATGCGAGCGTGTGGGTGGTGTGTGTTCGGTGCGAGGGAGGGCACGGGAGGCACGGGAGCGGCGCCAGCGGGTCGAGGGTGGTGTGGTGCGCGTCGTGGTGGTCGGGGCCGGCTCGGGCGGGTGCTGGTCGGGCCGGGGTGGCCGGGGCACGGGGTGCACGCTAGGTGCTTGACAGAGTGTCGGCACCCAGAGCACCGACGTTTGCAGGCAAGGTGAGGGTCCAGGAGCAAGGGGTTCGAGTGGGTGAGGTTCTAGGTGACATGTGCGAGCTCCAGGACATGTTGTTCCACAGGTTGCTGGCTTTGGGGGACAAGGTGAGCATGTGGTGGCCATCTCCATGCCATAGGTGTTCTATGGTTAGGTTTAGGTCATGGGGATGCTTGGGCTTGTCCAGAAGGTGTGTGGGGTTCAGAGTGAGCTGGGGGACAAGGAGAGAGGGCAAGTGGAGCAAGGGAGCAAGGTTTTCCACTCTAGTTGTTTTTGCCTCCTTTCGGTCACTATTGGGAATTAAATTCCCCTATTTTGGGAGGGAACAAGAGATCAAAATCCTGTCATGAAAAGTGATTTGGTCCGAAAATTTATTTTTCATAAAGTTTCCAAATACTTGGTAAACCATTTTGGCAAAAAGGTTTGTTGGTAAACATCATGTCTTCCTTTTCTTTTCTCCCTTTTCTCTTTTTAGTGGAAAGCATTTTGAGAAGAGAATTATTTGGAGATAAGTTGCATACTGGAAAATATATGGTGGTCATGATGATCAACATACTTCCTTGGTATAAGGATTTAACAAAAACAGGACCACTTCTATTTTGAAAATTATTATCTTTCATGGGAAAAATTGGAATTGGGTTTTTAAAACAGTTTCAGGAAATTCAATACTGATTAGGCATGAAAACCCACATGGAATAATGATGTTTTGGGCTGAAAAGGATCAATATTAAGTTTGGGGTGTAAGATATGGTTCCAAGGATGGATGATGTGGTGGTGCATTGGTTCATAGGCCAAGATTTAGAATAAACACAAGGGTGTCAAAATGGTATTAGATGCAGGAGCAAATGGCCACTACTTTGTTTATGCCACAAAGTGAAGATGGATAAATAAGCGAACAACTTCAAATCCTTTCAAACTTGATTTTATAATAAAGTTGATATGGAGTAGGTGAGATCCACAAGGATGCATTTCCGAATTCTCCAAGATTTAAACAAATGGGAAAGGCCTAGAAATGTTATATGTTAACATGAGTGATGGTAGAGTTAAATCATTTTGGATAGGGTGGATCAAGGTTCTAATGACTAGAGAACATCACCACAGATAAGCATTCTAAGGAATTCAATACAAGCAAGTCACATACACAAAACGGATCAACAACACACACATAAGTCAGCACAAATCACCCCACAAACATATGGTCAACAGAGCAATATAAAGGAAAACACAATCATTAGTGAAGTATTTCAAAAAGTTTTTGTTGGTTCTGAATTTTGGGTCTTGTTAATTCTTATTATAAATTTGGGATGTTACAAATCCTTCCCCCCTTAAAATAAATCTCGTCCCGAGATTTGCCCGGGGTACAGGGGAGTACGAGGGCACGGGTTTTAGGCTGGCTATTCTTCCGAGGTCGTTGCTTCTTCCGTGAGGTCGCCAGGTGAGATTTTGACAAATTGATGTTGCGAGGTCGTTCCTTGTCGATAATTTTCTCTAATGGGTTCAGATCCTGGATGATAGGGTTGACTTGACGATCGATGCTGATGGATAGTCTTGGTTGGCTGTTTCTAGTTTTCTACGAGGCTGAGGCGCAAGGAACTAATTATTACCACTTTCTGGTCTACCTATTGCAGGTCTTGCCCCCTTAAAAAGGGGTTTTTAATCGGTCTTGCTGAAGTTTGTAGCTGGAGTTGACTTGGAGGCATTGTTCTTCTTGAGTAGCTTGACGATCTTCGTCTCGGTTGTCAATCCTTGGTGCTTGGGGTTGGTGCAGATATCACTTCCTGATATTGTCGCCTTACGAGGGTTGCAGGAGGGGGCGCGTGGTTTTCAGGATGTGTCGAGTCTGCGTACTCGACTCTCTCCGGTTTCTAATTAGAAAAAAGTATGTTACAAACGTCTAAATCCGTCTGGACTTGCTTGGTGGTTGATGTTGTCCACAGCAGGTGCTTACGTCGTTTGATTCTTCTGGGTATTCCATTGGTTATTTGTCTTCATGCTTGTCCCTCTTCAGCTAAGTAAAGGAGGAACTTCATTGCTGACTTCCTTGGTTATTGAGCTTCATAAAGCGTTGGTAAGAGTCTGAAGAAGTACAGTCTAGATTATCGAGCTTCCAGAGGAATCTAAAAGTCAGTACAAGGACCCTAAAGGTAAGTGGTTTGGTCTGCTGTTCGACAAGGGTACAAGGTTTGCGTTCTCATTTAGCCTTAATAAGTTAGAGAAAGAGCTTTATGTCAGCAGTCGATGTTCGTGCTTTCTTGAATCCTCCTTCGGTGTGATTGATCGAGGCCAGTTGAACAGGATGATTGCTCGATAGGTAGCGTCAATGGTGCTTGCTTCCCGGTTCAATTCTGCGCAGATGGTCTTCAGTGTTGATCGACTTTGGCCTTGATGATGGCGATCTTCTCACTACCAACTATATATGATTCTTTCTAGATCACCTCTCTTTTTGTCAAAACTTGTGATTAGATCAGGCCAGTTAACACCGTCACAAACTGGGGTTACATGTTAAATCTAGAATTTGGTAAGTTGGTTCAAAAGTCACGGCTTAATGGACTTTAGAAAAATTAGTGAAGAATCTGCACACCAGTTGTTTTCCAAACAGGTACCTTTGTCTTTCTTGTTTCGACTAGTTGAGCCGTGTGGAACTAAGATTTTTGTTCGGCAGATGATGTCGATGGCGTCCTTTTTCCTGGGGTAACCTCATGTTGACGATCTTTAAGTTGGTTTCCTTCGGGTTTGTTGGTGGCGATCTCCCTTGGATGAGTCTTGTGCTTGAGGCTTCATATAATCTTCAGAAAATCAGCGGCAGGCTAGCGTTCTCATCCATCTTTCCCAAGTTTGCGGTAATAGGTAGGAGTTCGTCTTATTTCACGTGACAAATTTGGGTGGGTCAAACCTAGCAAGGTTAGCGCAAGAGATTAAAGTGCCACTAACTGCTCGTCAAGCGGGTAGGTATATGATCCTCTTCGAAACCCATCATTACCGTCGATCTCTGAGCTCGAATCTTCATAGCAACTCTTATGCACTCCTTGAGTTCCTCTAGTTACCAATTCTAAATGAGTCTCCTTATGTCCTCGTTTTCATATCAAGGTTTGTGGTCCTAGAAGATTCGTTGGTACTATCGTGGACTTGAGTCAGACGTTAATCTAAAGTTAGATACGATAAGTTGGTGTGATATTCTTGTAATTTCACAAGTTAATTTTGTGAGGTGGTGCCCGTGTCTTCACGAGGTTGGCGTACAATTGCAGTTTTCCTTCAAGATCTTGACGCACTTGCTCCAGATGGTGCATGAAGTCCGTTGTCTGACTTGCCGGTTAGGTTACAAAAATCTCCGGCTATTTGGCTAAGGATCGGGGGTCCTTTGTATTTTGCGAAACTGTCAGATCTTAACGGGAGATGGTTGAGAGGAGAGGGAAATTTATTTTAGAAAGATTTTCCTTGGCGGGTTTACATCCGCAACATGGTGCAACTAGGGTGAAGAGGTAAAAATTGGTTTTTAGGTGGCAAAAAGGAAACTAAACCTTTCTTTTTTATAAAAATCCTTTTTCCATCTCACAAACAACACACAAGCAGAGTACACACAAGCAAGGTGCACACAAGGTACGTCTAGTACCAACGGACGCCTAATTCTCATGGTAGTCGGGGTAACCAAAGTTCCTATCATAAGTTTTCCTATGGGTCATTGTTAAACATGGTTGCTGAAGTCTTCATTTTATCGCCTTAGTCTTCCGCTGGAGAAATTTGAGATCGTCGAAGTGGCAACTTGAGTAGAATTGTTGATGTTGAGCTGAGGTCTTCGGAGGTCTCTTGCTTTGTTGACATTGACGATGTTGGCATTTGCAAATCAACCACCCTGAGGTTGAATGTTGAGTATTTGTGATGGAAGCTTCTTCTTGTGGGTGCTAACTAATTAGATCTCACTTGGGTTCATCGTCAAGTATACTCTTGGTTTTGAACGGGTAAGAGATAACAGAAGATTCCTCGGAAAATCTTAAAATAGAGGGGTAAGACGTTGAAATATTTGAGGAGATGAGAAGAGCGAAGCCATTTTAGGACTCCTCTAGATAAAAATATATTTTGGTAGTAATATATTCTTATAAAAAAATATTTGCTTTCCTAACTAACGTCCATGCTAACTAAGGTCTCCTACAGTCAGGATTGCTCTGATACCAAGTCTGTGGGGACCCCGGACTAGCCGTCCGAAATACCCTTGTGCCTACATCAGCGATCCCATGATCAATGTGTCGTTGAGCACAATCAAACTGGTAATCAAGGAACATCCATAAATATCGAAGGAATTTACTTACTTGATTGAAGTCATAATCTTCAATAGGTACTTACAGCGGAAATCACCAAACAATGTGGAGCCCAAGTCATTCGCCTTAACCCTACAGGCAACTGACTGGGGAGCGCCCTAGTTCGCAGTGGCGTCATTTCCGTCTCCTTATTCAAGCTGCTCTTCTTTAAAATCTGGCTAAGACAATAGCCAGGGACGAAATCAATATGAGTACATTTGATTGTACTCGCAAACTACTCCCCCGAATGAGGATGCACTACACTCTTTATAGTTTGAGTAAAACTTTGTTTGCTTTGACAACTCTATCCTTATTGAAAAGAGAAGGATAGACTTTTGCTTAATAAAACTTTGTTTGAAAACTCTATAACTTTTGTTGAAGAAAAATAAGAGAAATTTTATAACTTTTCATAACCCTTGTATTTTTTTTCAAAACATCTATAGCCTTTGTTAAAAGAAAAGAAGGCTTTTCGATCTTTTTCCCATAAATCGGTTTTTGTAAGAAATCTATTTTAAAACGTTTTTCCCGAAAGTGGATGTTTGTTGAAAAAGGTAAGAAGTCCCTTTTAAAAAAACATTTTTTTCCCAGAAAATCACCATTTTGTTTATTTCTCCAAAACTCCTCCTTTTTCGACCATAACCCTTCCTGGTCATTCAATCCCAACAACCTCATGCCGGCTCATTGGCATAGTTGCATAAAACATCCTCCACTTCAGTTTCTCTTTCAAATCTCAAATCTTTTCCCAAAACTTTGCACATAGGACCGAGCAGTTCGTTCCAGCTCTCCATATCCGAGGACTCGGCTATTCGAATAGTTTTACCCTCTGCAGAGGTAGCACGCTTTTCCCACATCCATCCGGTAACTCATCGTGTCTGCCACGTCTCGCCATACAAGGTGTATGCGAAGTTGAGCCACCGACCATAGCCTGTCCTTTGCTCATGCTAGTATAGGACCCTACCGCTACGAATTCACCATTCCCTCGACACCTAGTACAGGATCCCCCGTCGAGGAACCTAAGTGTGAGGACTCGTAGTTCTGCCCGGCGACCCAAATATGGATCTTCAATCCTCCATCCATTAGATTGCTAGGACCCAGGTTAGGGGGTAGGTCGCCATGACCATCCCCTCGTGGAACGAGGTCATCCTCGTTGTTGAGGCATCCCATACTAATATGAGCAAATTATATGACTACGCCCTTTCCCATATGTGGGTAGATGTGGTCGCACAGGTTATTGGCTGTTCAGTAAGTACAAGGACTCAATGTGCATTTTTCATAACCATCACCATTCTCCACTTCTCCATTTCCACACCAACATCGTGGCATTCCATAATCACACCAGTATTTTCAAAGGAGTTTTTGAGTAAACAACATTTTTTCCATCCTATAGTTTGAAAAAGAATTTCCATCTAACACCTCCATATAGGGTGTCAAAATAATATACTTATGTTTTGGAAAAAGGGTTTTCAAAAATCATAGCTTTAGTGGCAAAAACCACTCAAGTCATTTATGCTCTTTATAGGTAAAACATGTAAATCAATATAGATGTATATAAATGCAAGCTCAGAGAAGTAGCTTGCCTATTTACAGCAAAATGTCCCTGGACTTCTCCTCACTGACCAAAGAAATAAACTCCGATTCTTCTCCAATAAATCCTTCCCATGGACCACTTCGGTAGCGTTTATATCTAGCGTCGCAAAAAGGAAAGAATGCAATTCAACATACAGTAGGACACTCCAACAACAAACAACAATCAACACTAACAAGCAACAGTCATGAGAGAAGACTATTCTTTAACAAACAAGTTTGGCAATCACCAACACTACTCATGTTTAAAAATTATGATTAAAGTTGTGATTAAGCATCTTTATTTAAACAGGAAATACTTCAGACAAAAGTTAAGCCACCAATTACTTTCTGTAATTCTAAATATCTTACCAAGCTATGGTAGAGATATTACTAGATACTCAAGCTGGTACTCAACTTAAAGACAACCAAGTTTAACAAGCAAGACAAACATATTATTCGCACAAAATAATTTAACATCAAAATAAGCAAGCAATACATGCCCTTACTAAACTACCCAATCAAGCATCACAACAACCCTCAAGCATCACACATAGCTACTGCACACACAAGGCAACATGATTTGATTTAAATTTAATTGAATTAACTATTATTTAATTAGGTCTTAAATATGGCAGAAACTAGTGGTGCATGTTTAATTGCATAACTTAAGTTCTGTTGATCACAAAAATATGAACTAAATTTCTAAAGATAGCTACTGATGTGTGGAATACAACCTAATTGGATTCAATTCAATTTGAGTTATTAAACTCCCTATATAATTGTTTTAGTCCAGTAAGTTAATATTCTAGTTTTTGCTACAACTTAAGTTAATTTCACTCAAAAATTAAATCCTTTTAGGGGTAACTAACACTGATTAAATGTGATCTAAAAAAATTGGTCCTAACTCATTTGGATTAACCATTATTTTTTTATAAATGTTTTAGTCCAGAAATGCTTTCTGACTTTCAACAGATGCCAATTAATTAATATTGATTAATTAATTCTACAAAAATTAGAGGAGCTAAATGATCACTGTACTAAGCTAACAAAATTGGTTTGACATCATTTGGATCATTTGAGTATCAGAAACAAACAAGTTTAGATTTTATACCTCCTGTGGCATTTTTAATACTACTCTTTATTTACTACTCTAAATGAGACGAAACCACTTTGGTGAGTTGAAGGATTTCATAAGCTTTCCAGAACATTTTAGTTTACAATTTTTGGATAACCAAACTCTAGGAAACATTCCCCAGATGTACTAATAACTTAATAAGAGAGTTTATAGGTTTACAGAATAGCAATTTGTTATTTTTGTCCTACTCAAACCAAGGATCCAATTTGATCGTGGCTTGCACTGATGCAAATTACTAAATTTTTAATTTCTATAGGATTTTAGTTTACTATTTTTAACGCTATGGGTCCCTGGGAATCTTCGTTGAACTAGGGCTAACCTCATTATTTTATGTTACAGAAACATTGGTTAGCTATGTTCCCTAGATGATCTCCACCAAACAAAAATTATTTTTGGAAATACCACCATTGGGTGCTGATATTATTCATGCTATTATAACTAAAATCAGAAATAATTAATCACAAATAAAATTTTGGGTGATGACAATGATCTAGTGAAAACAGCATGTTTATAACAACTCCAGAGAAAATCTGAATACAGCACTGACATAGCTACTTTGCCTAATTTGCTTAAGTACATACTGGGGTTGAGAAACTACATACTGCCCTCTTTCTAACAAGCCTAAGTGTGCTAAATTTGGTTAAGTAGATTGTCCAGAATTTGCATGCAAAGGGGGCTAGTCAACACAGATCTCAGACTTGGCAGATTTCAGATTTTTGCCAAATCTGGGCGGGAACGCACTGTGGCCGTTGATCTGGAGATCGACGGCACACAGCCATCATGTTCCTCCCGACGGAGAGAGGGAGCAGGGGCAAGGGGGAACGGCCGGGGAGGCTACCTGCCGGCAGTGATCGTCGGCGGCGAGGTCGGCAAATGGCTGCGGCGTCTCGGGGCAGCCGAGGGATGGTCTTAGCGTTGTCGGGGACGAACTACAGCGGCGGCGCGACGGAGCTCCCGAGCGTGAAGAACTCCCAAGCTTGGGCTCCTCTGCAGGGAGCTCTGGAGGTGAGGGAGTGGCGGAGGTGTGGTGTGGTGTGGTGCCGCAGCCAAGGGTGGCTTTTTATAGCTGCGGGGAGGTAGTGGAGTGAGCAGAGGGTGCGGTGGCCACGGCAATGTCGCGGCGGACATGCGAGCGTGTGGGTGGTGTGTGTTCGGTGCGAGGGAGGGCACGGTAGGCACGGGAGCGGCGCCAGCGGGTCGAGGGTGGTGTGGCGCGCGTCGTGGTGGTCGGGACCGGCTCGGGCGGGTGCTGGTCGGGCCGGGGTGGCCGGGGCACGGGGTGCACGCTAGGTGCTCGACAGAGTGTTGGCGCCCAGAGCACCGACGTTTGCAGGCAAGGTGAGGGGCCAGGAGCAAGGGGTTCGAGTGGGTGAGGTTCTAGGTGACACGTGCGAGCTCCAGGACATGTTGTTCCACAGGTTGCTGGCTTTGGGGGACAAGGTGAGCATGTGGTGGCCATCTCCATGCCATAGGTGTTCTAGGGTTAGGTTTAGGTCATGGGGATGCTTGGGCTTGTCCAGAAGGTGTGTGGGGTTCAGAGTGAGCTGGGGGACAAGGAGAGAGGGCAAGTGGAGCAAGGGAGCAAGGTTTTCCACTCTAGTTGTTTTTGCCTCCTTTAGGTCACTATTGGGAATTAAATTCCCCTATTTTGGGAGGGAACAAGAGATCAAAATCCTGTCATGAAAAGTGATTTGGTCCAAAAATTTATTTTTCATAAAGTTTCCAAATACTTGGTAAACCATTTTGGCAAAAAGGTTTGTTGGTAAACATCATGTCTTCCTTTTCTTTTCTCCCTTTTCTCTTTTTAGTGGAAAGCATTTTGAGAAGAGAATTATTTGGAGATAAGTTGCATACTGGAAAATATATGGTGGTCATGATGATCAACATACTTCCTTGGTATAAGGATTTAACAAAAACAGGACCACTTCTATTTTGAAAATTATTATCTTTCATGGGAAAAATTGGAATTGGGTTTTTAAAACAGTTTCAGGAAATTCAATACTGATTAGGCATGAAAACCCACATGGAATAATGATGTTTTGGGCTGAAAAGGATCAATATTAAGTTTGGGGTGTAAGATATGGTTCCAAGGATGGATGATGTGGTGGTGCATTGGTTCATAGGCCAAGATTTAGAATAAACACAAGGGTGTCAAAATGGTATTAGATGCAGGAGCAAATGGCCACTACTTTGTTTATGCCACAAAGTGAAGATGGATAAATAAGCGAACAACTTCAAATCCTTTCAAACTTGATTTTATAATAAAGTTGATATGGAGTAGGTGAGATCCACAAGGATGCATTTCCGAATTCTCCAAGATTTAAACAAATGGGAAAGGCCTAGAAATGTTATATGTTAACATGAGTGATGGTAGAGTTAAATCATTTTGGATAGGGTGGATCAAGGTTCTAATGACTAGAGAACATCACAACACATAAGCATTCTAAGGAATTCAATACAAGCAAGTCACATACACAAAACAGATCAACAACACACACACAAGTCAAGCACAAATCACACCACAAACATAAGGTCACAGAACAATATAAAGGAAAACACAATCATTAGTGAAGTATTTCAAAAAGTTTTTGTTGGTTCTGAATTTTGGGTCTTGTTAATTCTTATTATAAATTTGGAATGTTACAGCACCCAGACACACAAGCGGAGATTCACACCACGTACACGATCATCGTCGTCTTCCACCTCCAGCCGGCCCAGTAGCTCAAGCCGGCTGCACCATGAAACAGCTCCAGGAGCACTACTTGTAGCCCGATCATGTTCTAAGCAATAAGAATCCAGAAGAGCAGGACGTAGGGGTGTTACCTCATCACGAGGGCCCTGAATCTGGGTACATCGCGTGTGTTTGCGTGCTTGTTACCCAATCCCGCGCGAGCGCCATCGTTGCCTTTTCCGTTTTCCATCTTTGATGAATATGTCGTTGATGCCACCAAGACATTTGGCGCCCACCGTGGGGCAAGCGACGAGCAGAATCACGTTCTGCGCGGGATCCCGGACCGTAGATGATCGGCGAGTCGTCTCCGGCCTCGTGCTCTCCATCGGCTACATCGGGTGCGTCCTCGACAACACCAAGAGCTTCGCCGACGTGGGCTTCACTAGCGGAGGCACCGTCGTCACCTTCGGCGACTTCCACGTCTACGTCGCCGTCGCCGCCAAGGAGTACCCGGAGGAGGTCTACTCGTGCTTGGCTCCTTCTGTTTTCGATGCCAGCATCTACGACAGCGACTTCACCTTCGGCTACCTCGGCTCCGGCGACGCGGACTGCGACAACGCCAAGCTCAACGTCTACGCCGAGGTGCACATGGTCGAGCACGTGGCAGCAGGAGGCGGCATCGCCACAACCGTTCACGAAGCTGGAGAACCCTCTCACTTCCAGCGCAACCTCGAGGCTGACTTCGAGTTGCTGAGCACCCCCATCGCACCGGGTGCGGATCCAGCCAAGGCGGCGGCTGATCTCGAGAGGATGCGTCAACAAATATACGACAAGGCTCTCCACCTCGCATCGACACAGCGTCGACTCAACGCCACGATGCGCGAGTACAACACCGTCCACGGCTTCGAGCCGGCAAGGAGCAACACAGAGAAGTTTAATGAAGTTAGGCGCAAAGGAGGGGATCTCGGTGGTGCCCTGAACCGTGCTGGCCAGCCGCACGAGTATTCGGACATCGTCTTGCCCGAGTACAGCTGCCTCGTGCAAAACATGAAGGCTGCGGAGGCGGCAGCAGCGGAACTACCTCATCTTCAAGGCGAGGAACTACGTCAACAAGCGCGCCGGGTCCAAGAGCTCATCGCCGTGGCTAACCGTCAGCAACGCGAAACCGAGGCAACGATGAGCAGGGAGCATCACGATCCGCCCCCAGGCTACGACGCAGCTGGCAGGTCTAAGCACAGCGTCGAAGCATCATCCACGAGCCGCGGCAGGGCGAAGGACAAGCAACCACGAGCTCATCGCGAGAGGAGTGCGAGTTCGCATCCTCGTGATCACGGCCGCGATCTGGCTGGGCGACATGAAGACGGCAACCGGAACAAGCTGCAAGCCGGCCGCAGCGCCAAGGAGCGAGTCGGACACATGGTCACCATCGACCAACGCCTGGGACCGCTGGGGCCCGAAACGGGCCACGACGCGCGCAACCGCATCGACGCGCTCAAGGCGTCAAGCATCATCGAGGAAGAAGATATCGCCGCACATCGCTACTTTGGACCTCGCATCCAGACCGAGCAGTTCCCGAGGGGATTCACCCTCCCAAGGGAGACACCCAAGTACAACGGCACCGTGAAGCTGGAAGACTGGCTCGCCGACTACGTCACGGCGGTCACATCGCAGGCGGCAACAAGCGGGTGGCCGTATGTTACGTGCCTCTCATGCTCCAGGGATCGGCTCGGACTTGGCTGAACAGCCTTCCGGCTAAAAGCGTCAATAGCTGGCTGGACTTCGAGGAAGTGTTCAACTGTAATTTCACCGGCACCTACTTGCGCCCCGGCAATGCACAGCTGCTCGCGATGTGCAAGCAGAAAGAAGGCGAGTCGGACCGTGCTTACCTTACCCGATGGACTAGCTTACGCAACTCCTGTGAAGGGATCCTCGAGCTCCAGGCCGTCTAGTACTTCATTCAAGGCTGCCAGAATCAGACGCTACTCAAGCATAGGCTCCTGAGGAAAAGCCAGAAGACCATGGCGGAGCTCATGGCAATCGCCGACGAATATGCCACCGCCGATGCAGGCATGACCAACCCGATCCGACTCGACGAAGCCGGAAGGATCATCACAACGGAGCCGGTTGCACGCTGAAGCCGGACGGAGAACCAGGAGGGAGGAAGATCAACCCGGCGTGACTCTGACGCATCCGGCAAGCGCAAGTCTACGGACGACCGCGTCGAATCCAAGGTCGTCGTCACCACCGAGGGAAGGCCGGCAGGCGGCTTCGACAACCGCCGCATGAGGACGAGCGGCGACATGCGCTGGATAAGGGCGAAGAACAACTACGAGTCCCTACTCGATCGGCCATGCCGGAACCACGGAGACCGGCCGGCGAACCACACCGTCAGGCAGTGCAACCTTGGCCGACCGAGACCGCCACCGTACGAACGGCGAAATCCGCCTCCGCTTCCGGACGAAGCCGGACGGGATGATCGGAGACGCGACGACAGACGGCGTGAAGACAGGAATCGCGATGACCGCCAGCGCGAGAAACAAGGAGGGAACGCCTTCCATCTCCGCCAACAGGGGGTCCTGACGGATACCGGAATCCAAACGCCGCCTACATCGTGTTCGTAGTGAGCGCGACGACAAGCGAAGCCGGCGAGAACGATTCAAGGAGGTGAATGTTGTGGTTCCGCCAGTCCCCCAGTATCTCAACTGGTCGGAAGGCAATCACGTGGGATCGCAGCGACCACCCGGAGCTGTGATGCCTAATCCAGGCGGCTATGCTCTAGTCCTGGAGCCCATGATCATCTCCCCCAAGCACGCCTGCACCTACTCACGCGTCCTCATCAACGGAGAGGCAGCAGCATCAATCCTCTACCACGACACGCTAGGGAAGCTGGGTGTCTCTGAGTCCTGCTTGACACCCAGCCGG
The DNA here is from genome assembly GCA_012064385.1 of Puccinellia tenuiflora. Lineage (NCBI taxonomy): Eukaryota > Viridiplantae > Streptophyta > Magnoliopsida > Poales > Poaceae > Puccinellia > Puccinellia tenuiflora. Next base: position 189,220 of record QRDG01000483.1, on the reverse strand, counting down.
ACGGTCTTCCACGGCATCGTGCCAGGGCGAGCCGGCTCATCCATGGGGCTCATCCGGCTTGACGTCCTGTTCGGCACCAAGGGCAACCACCGCCGCGAGACCATCTCCTTCGAGGTGGTCGACCACTCCAGCGCCTACCACGTCATACTTGGGCGGCCGGCGCTCGCCAAGTTCATGGCGGTACCGCACTACGCCTACCTCAAGATGATGAAACTACCAGGCCCACGAGGAATCATCACCGTCTCCGGAGACTACAAGCGCTCCATTGCCTGCGCCACCGACAGCGCGAAGGTGGCCGAGACCATGGTCTGCAACGAGGAGATGCGACGATTCAAGCGCAAGGCCAGCGAAGAGAAGCTAGAGATTCCGGAGTCGGCCAAGCCGGCTAGCGAGTCGAACTTCCAGGCGGCGCGAGATATAAGAAGATCTACTTCGACGACAGTGAAAAGTCCAAGTTCGTCACCCGGGGGCGAGCCTGGACCCCAAATAGGAAAGCACGCTCGTCGAGTTCCTCCGTGAGAACCGGGACATCTTCGCGTGGTCCCCCAAGGACATGCCTGGTGTACCGAGGGAACTCGCCACACTCTTTACACGTCCGGCCAGATGCCAAGCAGGTAAAACAGTCTCTACGTCGCTTCGCGGAGGGAAAAGACAGTTAATAGGAGAAGAGATAGCCCCAACTGCTCGCAGCCGGATTCATTAAGGAAGTGCAACATCCATAATGGCTAGCCAATCCAGTGATGGTGGAAAAGAAGAACAAGCGATGGCGGATGTGTATCGATTACACTCACCTCAACAAGGGCCTGCCCCAAGGACCCTTCGCATTGCCGCGCATCAACCAAGTGATCGACTCCATGGCTGGCTGCGACCTCCTCTCCCTCCTCGACGCCTACTCCGGCTACCACCAAATTCCGCTGAACTCGGACGACCAGCTCAAGACCGCCTTCATCACCCCCTACGGCCTGTACTGCTACACCACCATGCCGTTCGGCTTGAAGAACGCGGGGGCAACATACCAACGTTGCATGCAGAAATGCTTGCACGACCAGATCAGTCGTAACACGCACGCCTACGTCGACGACGTCGGCATCAGACCAAGGAGAAGCACACTCTGCTCGCGACCTCAAAGAAACCTTCGACAACCTGCGCCGCTTCTAGATGAAGCTCAACTCGGAGAAATGCGTGTTCGGCGTTCCAGCCGGACAGCTACTCGGCTACCTGGTGTCGGCACGGGGACATCGAGGCCAACCCGGAGAAAATCGCCGCCATCGACAACATGCGACAGCCAAGAAGCGTCAAGGACATCCAATAGTTCACCGGCTGCCTGGCGTCCCTCAGCCGTTTCATCAGCCGGTCGGTGAAAAGGCTCTCCCGCTATACCACTTGCTGAAGTAAACAGACAAGTTCGTCTGGAGCGACGCGGCCGACGCCGCCTACAGACAGCTCAAGCGGCGATGGCCACCACCCCGGTCTTAGCACCTCCGGCTCCGAAGGAGCCCATGCTCATGTACATCGCCGCCTCCAACCGAGTCGTCAGCGTCGTCTTGGTGGTGGAACAAGAGGAGCCGGCAAACAATGACCGGTGCAGTGACCAGTCTTCTACCTCAGCGAAGTGCTCTCGTAGTCGAAGCAAAACTACCCGCACTACCAGAAGCTCGTATACGGCGTGTACATGGCACGAAGAAGCTGAAGCACTACTTCAAGAGCATCCGATCAAGGTGATAAGCGATGCTCCACTTGCCAAGATCGTAGGCAACAAGGACGCACCGGTAGAGTTGCGAAATGGGCGATCAACCTGACCGCGCACGGAGTCGAATATGAGAAAGGCGATCAACCACAAGAGCTGGATGACTTCCTAGCCGACTGAACGGAGACGGACCACGTACCACCCACCTGATTCCGGCGAACATTGGCTCATGCACTTCGATGGCTCCAAAAGATATTGGGGACTCGGCGCTGGAGTCGTCCTCACCTCACCCAAAGGGTGCCGGCTCGAATACGTGCTACAAATCCACTTCACGGCGTCTAACACGTAGCTGAATATGAAGCTCTCGCACATGGCCTCAAGCTCGCCAAGGCCATGAACATCAAGCGGATCCTCTGCTACGGCGACTCCGACCTAGTGGTCCAGCAAACCACCGGTCATTGGACGCCAAGGACCCCAACATGGCCGCCCTACCGCTTCTTCGTCCAGCAACTCGCGGGATGCTTCGACGAATGTGAATTCCACCACATCAACCGCTCCAACAACGAAGCAGCTGACACCTTGGCGAACATCGGCTCTTTTCGGGAGGAAATCCCACCCAGCGTCGCCCTCGAGAAGCTGTACAAGCTATCCATCACGCCATGTCCAGGCTTCGATTCCATCCGGATGTCGTCGGCTGCGGAGCGGACGGGCCGGCTTCAAGCAACCGGAAGCCGTCGAGGTCCTCGTCATTGAAGAAGCTCCGCCATGGACCCAACCCTTCCTCGCCTACCTCGACAATGACGAACTCCCGGGGACAACAGCTCATCACCAGGCAATTAACGCCGGGCAAGTGCTTACACCTCCTCAACACGAACTGTACAACGCGCAGTGTCTCCGGCATATTCCAGCGCTGCGTAAGTCAAGAAGAAGGGGTCAAGATCCTCAGTGAAATTCATCAAGGCGAATGCGGCCACCACGTGTCACAAGAGCAATCGTGGCCAAGGCGTTCAGGCACGATTTCTACTGGCCGAC
>QRDG01000483.1:122478-179054 GCA_012064385.1 Puccinellia tenuiflora | reverse complement strand
ATATGAACCCCGGATACCCCTAGGAGTCCATTTCTTCAAGAACTACATGGGCCGGCTACGCAGGTGCCGGCTGCAGCGTGCCGCCTGGAGCCAGGCCGGATGAAGCAAGCTGCTTCAATCTACCCGGAGGCGGACGGCCAATTAGGCTCAAGCCGGCCTCTACCCACCGACCGGTCCGTACTGGTAGGCCCGGATCATCCAGCCCCTATCGGCCGTTACAGTTACAATGTAATGATGGATAGCTCCAGCCGGCCAGAGTAGTGATGTCATAGGGCAATCGTGTACATTCCTTGTAACCCAGAACCCTAGCCTGCCTATATAAGGCCGTGCATGGGCCTCCTGCGCGAGGCGATAGACAAACACACGGAGAGAGAGGGCACAGACATAGGTCGAACCTTCTTCACCTCCAGCCGCTTGACCTCCCAAGCCGGGCACCACCGCCATACAGCTCCAGGAGCAAACTTTGTAGCCCGATTTGTGATCAATCAATAAGAACAAGAAGAGCAGGACGTAGGGGTGTTACCTCCACAAGGAGGGCCCCGAACCTGGGTAACTAGCGTGTGTTTGCATGTTTGTTGCCCAATCCCGCGCGAGCATCCGATCGTCGCCTGCCCCACACTCTTTTCCGTCTTTGATGGATATGCCGTGCTACCCACCACGACATTTGGCGCCCACCGTGGGGCTCGCGGCGAACGGAGTCACGTTCTGCGCGGGATCCCGGACTGTGGATGGTCGGCGGATCGTCTCCGGCCTCGTGCTCTCCATCGGCTCCGTCGGCTGCGTCCTCGACAACACCAACAGCTTCGCCGACGTGGACGTCGCCAGCGGAGGAGCGGTCGTCACCCTTGGCGATTTCCACGTCTACGTCGCCGTCGCCGCTCAGGAGTACCCGGAGGTGGTCTACTCGAGCTTGGCTCCTTCGATCTTCGACGCCAGCACCTGCAACGACGACTCCGCCTTCGGCTACCTCAACTCCGGCGACGTCACCAAGCTCAACGTCTACGCCGAGGTGCACATGGTCGAGCACGCGGCGGCAGGAGGCCCCGTCACCACTACCGTTCATGAAGCTGGCGAACCTTCGCGCTACCAGCGCAACCTGGAGGCCGACTTCGAGCTGCTGAGCACCCCCATCGCGCCGAGTGCTGATCCAGTCAAGGCGGCGGCTGAACTCGAGAGGATGCGGCAGCAGATCTACGACAAGGCGCTAAACCTCGCGTCGACACAACGCCGGCTCAGCGCCACAATTCGCGAGTACAATTCTGCACACGGCATCGAGCAGGCGGACCGCAACGCGGAGAAGCTGAATGAAGTTAGGCGCAAAGGAGGAGATCTTGGTGGCGCCATGAACCGTGCCGGCCAGGCGCATGAGCTCACCGACCTCAGCTTCCCCGAGTACAGCTGTCCTACGCAAAACATGAGGGCGGCGGAAGCAGCGGCCGCCGAGCTACCCTATCTCCAAGGCGAAGAACTACATCAACAAATGCGCCGGGTTCGGACAACTCATCAACACGGCCAACCGGCAGCAGCGAGAAACGGAGGCAACGGCGAGCAAGGGGCATCATGAGCCGCCTCCAGGCTACGATGCAGCCGGCAAGTCCAAGCAAGGTGCAGAGGCGTCATCCACGAGCCGCGGAAGGGCGAAGGACAAGCAACCACGAGTTCATCGCGAGGGGAGCGCGAGCTCGCATCCTCGTGATCACGGCCGTGATCCGGCTGGACGACGCGAAGACGGCAACCGGAGCGAGCCTCGAGCCGGACGGAACGTCAAGGAGCGAGTCGGCCACAAGGTCACCATCGACGAACGCCTGGGGCCGCTGGGACCTGAAACCAGCGACGACGCACGCCACCGCATCGACGTGCTCAAGCTGTCAAGCATCATCGAGGAAGAAGACATCGCTGCTCATCGCTGTTTCGGACCCCGCATCCGGAGCGAGCGATTCCCGAAGGGATTCACTCTCCCCAGGGACACACCCAAGTACAACGGCACCGCGAAGCCGGAAGACTGGCTCGCCGACTACGTCACGGCGGTCAACATCGCAGGCGGCAACAAGCGGGTAGCCGTGCGCTACGTGCCACTCATGCTCCAGGGATCGGCACGGACTTGGCTCAACAGCCTTCCGAAGGAGAGCGTCAACAGCTGGCTGGACTTCGAGGAAGTGTTCAACCGCAATTTCACCGGCACCTACTTGCGCCCTGGCAACGCACAGCTGCTCGCGCTGTGCAAGCAGAAGGACGGCGAGTCGGACCGAGCCTACCTCACCCGGTGGACAAGCCTTCGCAACTCCTGCGAGGGAGTACTCGAACTCCAGGCCGTCCAGTACTTCATCCAAGGGTGCCGAGACCAGACGCTGCTCAAGCACCGGCTCCTGAGGAAGAGCCCGAAGACCATGGCAGAACTCATGGCAATCGCCGACGAGTACGCCACCGCCGACGCGGGCATGACCAACCCGATCCGACTCGACGAAGCCGGAAGAATCATCACGACGGAGCCGGATGCACGTCGCAGCCGGACGGAGAACCAAGATGGAGGAAAATCGACCCGGCGAGATTCCGACGCGGCCGGCAAGCGCAAGTCCGCAGACGACCGTGTCGAGTCCAAGGTCGTCGCTACGACCGAAGGAAGGCCGGCAGGAGGCTTCGACAACCGCCGCATGAGGACGAGCGGCGACATGCGCCGGACAAGGGCGAGGAACAACTACGACTACATGCTCGATCAACCGTGCCGGAACCATGGCGACCGGCCAGCAAACCACACCGTCAGGCAATGCACTCTCGGACGCCCAAGGCCACCACCGTACGAGCGGCGAAACCCGCCTCCGCCTCGAGATGAAGCCGGACGGGACGATCGAGGACGCGACGACAGACGACGCGAAGACAGGGATCGCGATGATCGCCAACGCGAAGAAGAAAGGGAGCGCCTTCCGGCTCCGCCTCCAAGAGGTCCAGACGGCTACCAGAATCCGGATGCCGCCTACATCGTATTCGTCAGCGAGCGCGACGACAAGCGAAGCCGGCGCGAGCGGTTCAAGGAAGTGAACGCGGTGGTTCCACCTGTCCCCCAGTACCTCAACTGGTCGCAGGAGCCGATCACGTGGGATCGCCGCGACCACCCGGAACTGATGCCCAACCCAGGCGGCTATGCTCTAGTCCTAGAGCCCATGATCATCTCCACCAAGCGCGCTTGCACCTTCTCACGCGTCCTCATCGACGGAGGCAGCAGCATCAACATCCTCTACCGTGACACGCTGGAGAAGCTGGGCGTCTCCGAGTCCAGCTTGACGCCGAGCCGGACGGTCTTCCACGGCATCGTGCCGGGGCGAGCCGGCTCGTCCATGGGCCTCATCCGGCTGGACGTCCTATTCGGCACCAAGAGCAACCATCGCCGCGAGACCATCTCCTTCGAGGTGGTCAACCACTCCAGCGCCTACCACGCCATCCTCGGGCGGCCGGCGCTCGCCAAGTTCATGGCGGTACCCCACTACGCTTACCTCAAGATGAAGCTACCAGGCCCACGCGGGATCATCACCGTCGCCGGAGACTATAAACGCTCCATCGCATGCGCCTCCGATAGCGCGAAGGTGGCCGAGACCATGGTCTGCAACGAGGAGATGAAGCAATTCAAGCGCAAGGCTAGCGAGGAAAAGCTGGAGATCCCGGAGTCGGCCAAGCCGGCTGGCGAGTCGAACTTCCAGGCGGCCCGGGACACAAAGAAGATCTACTTCGACGACAACGACAAGTCCAAGTTCGTCTCCGTGGGGGCGAGCCTGGACCCCAAATAGGAAAGCGCGCTCGTCGAGTTCCTCCGTGAGAACCGGGACATCTTCGCGTGGTCCCCCAAGGACATGCCTGGTGTGCCGAGGGAACTCGCCGAGCACTCTCTTCACGTCCGGCCAGATGCCAAGCCGGTAAAACAGTCCCTGCGACGTTTCGCGGAAGGAAGAAGACAGCTTATAGGAGAAGAAATAGCCCGGCTACTCGCGGCCGGGTTCATCAAAGAAGTGCAACACACGGAGTGGCTAGCCAATCCGGTGATGGTGGAAAAGAAGAACAAGAAATGGCGGATGTGTATCGACTACACCCACCTCAACAAGGCTTGCCCTAAAGACCCCTTCGCATTGCCGCGCATCGACCAAGTGATCGACTCCACGGCCGGCTGCGACCTCCTCTCCCTCCTCGACGCCTACTCCGGCTACCACCAAATTCCGCTGAATCCGGACGACCAGCTCAAGACCGCCTTCATCACCCCATACGGCCCGTACTGCTACACCACCATGCCGTTCGGCTTGAAGAACGCGGGAGCAACATACCAGCGCTGCATGCAGAAATGCCTGCACGACCAAATCGGTCGCAACGCGCACGCCTACGTCGACGACGTCGTCATCAAGACCAAGGAGAAGCATACCCTCCTCCTCGACCTCAAGGAAACCTTCGACAACCTCCGCCGCTTCCAGATGAAGCTCAACCCGGAGAAATGCGTGTTCGGCGTTCCAGCCGGACAGCTACTCGGCTACCTTGTGTCGGCACGAGGGATCGAGGCCAACCCGGAGAAAATCGCCGCCATCGACAACATGCGACAACCAAGAAGCGTCAAGGACATCCAGAAGTTCGCCGGGTGCCTAGCTTCCCTAAGCCGTTTCATCAGCCGGCTCGGGGAGAAGGCTCTCCCGCTCTACCACTTACTGAAGAAAACGGACAAGTTCGTCTGGAGCGACGCGGCCGACGCCGCCTTCAAGGAACTCAAGCGGGCGATGACCACCACCCCAGTCCTAGCACCTCCGACTCCAAAGGAGCCCATGCTCATGTACATCGCCGCCTCCAATCGAGTCGTCAGCGTGGTCCTAGTGGTGGAACGAGACGAACCCGGCAAGCAGCGGCCGGTTCAGCGGCCAGTCTACTACCTCAGCGAGGTGCTCTCGCAGTCAAAGCAAAACTACCCGCACTACCAGAAGCTCGTATACGGCGTGTACATGGCAACGAAGAAGCTGAAACATTACTTTCAAGAGCACCCGATCAAAGTGATAAGCGACGCACCGCTTGCCGAGATCATAGGCAACAAGGATGCAACCGGCAGAGTTGCGAAATGGGCGATCAACCTGACGGCGCACGGAGTCGAGTACGACAAGAGAACAGCGATCAAGTCGCAGGAGCTGGCGGACTTTCTTGCCGATTGGACGGAGACGGACCACGTACCGCCGCCACCCGGCTCCGGCGAGCATTGGCTCATGCACTTCGATGGATCCAAAAGATACTGGGGACTCGGCGCCGGAGTCGTCCTCACCTCACCCAAGGGGGGCCGACTCGAATACGTTCTACAGATCCACTTCACGGCGTCCAACAACGTAGCCGAGTATGAAGCCCTCGCACACGGCCTCAAGCTCGCCAAGGCTATGAACATCAAGCGAATCCTCTGCTACGGCGACTCCGACTTGGTGGTCCAGCAGACCACTGGTCATTGGGACGCCAAGGACCCCAACATGGCCGCCTACCGCTTCTTCGTCCAGCAGCTCGCGGGATACTTCGAAGGATGCGAGTTCCACCACATCCACCGCTCCAACAACGAGGCGGCCGACACCCTGGCGAACATTGGCTCTCTTCGCGAGGAAATCCCACCCGGCGTCGCCCTCGAGAAGCTCTACAAACCATCCATCACGCCGTGTCCCGGCTCCGATTCCATCCGGATGCCGCCGGACACGGAGTCGGCTGGGCCGGCTCCAGGCGAGACGGAGCCCGTCGAGGTCCTCGTCATCGAAGCGGCTCCACCATGGACCCAACCCTTCCTCGCCTACCTCGCCAACAACGAGCTCCCGGCGGACGAGCTCATCGCCAGGCAAATCAAACGCCGGGCAAGTGCTTACACCATCATCAACAACGAGCTATACAAGCGCAGCGTATCCGGAATGTTCCAACGTTGCGTGAGCCAAGAAGAAGGAAACAGGATCCTCAAGGAGATCCATCAAGGCGAATGCGGCCATCACGCATCCTCAAGGGCAATTGTGGCTAAGGCGTTCAGGCACGGGTTTTACTGGCCGACTGCGCTGGCGGACGCGAACCAACTGGTCCGACTCTGCAACGGCTGCCAACGATTCGCAACGCAGAAGCACACGCCGGCTTCGGCACTCAAGACAATTCCTATCACCTGGCCGTTTGCCGTCTGGGGGCTCGACATGGTTGGACCACTGAGGAGATCCAGTGGAGGCATGACACACCTGCTGGTAGCGGTCGACAAGTTCACGAAATGGATCGAAGCCAAGCCGATCAAGAAACTGGATGGACCAACAGCAGTCAAGTTCTTCAAAAGCATCATCTACCGCTTCGGCTACCCCAACAGCATCATCACGGACAACGGGACAAACTTCGTCAAGGGAGAATTCGCCAAGTTCTGCGGCAGGACCGGCATCCGGCTCGACGTGGCCTCCGTCGCGCACCCGCAGTCGAACGGGCAAGTCGAGCGAGCAAACGGCCTCATTCTATCCGGCATCAAGCCTCGGCTGCTCGAACCGCTCGAGCGGGCAGCCGGCGCGTGGGAAGAAGAGCTACCTTCCGTCCTCTGGAGCCTAAGGACGACGCCGAATCGCTCAACCGGCTTCACCCCCTTCTTCCTCGTCCATGGGGCTGAAGCCGTCATGCCAACAGGACATCGAGCACGACGCACCCCGGATCGTGCTGTACACGGAAGCGCAAGCTAAGCAAGCCTACGAAGATGGAATGGACCTGCTCGAGGAAGCACGCCAGCTTGCCGAATCAAGGTCGGCAATGTACCAGCAACAACTACGCAACTACCACAGTCGGCGCATCAAGAACGTCCACTTTCGTGAAGGCGACCTCGTGCTCCGGCTCATCCAGGACACCAAAAACATGCACAAGTTGTCATCGCCGTGGGAAGGACCATTCATCGTCAGCAAAGCGCTCATCAACGATGCCTACTACCTCATCGACGCCCGCGAGCACAAGAAGGACACGATGGACAAGGAAGGCGATGAAACGGAGAGGCCATGGAACGCGTCACTCTTGCGTCGATTCTACACTTGAGAAAGTACAATGTATGTATCACCTATGCTATCAATAAAAGAAACGAGAATGATGAACACATGAGCAGTTTTTCGCAACTTTTTCCGCATTTTTCTTCCCGGCTCTTCCGGCAGCCGGCAAGCTTGCCTTTAGCGGCCGTGTAGCGTGACTAACCCCTAAACGGCTAACTCTTCGAATCCGGTTAAGGCCGGCAAGAGAACAAGCTGGAGGGGGCCAACAACGTGAAAAACGCATAAGGGGAAGTCCTGCCGGCTGAAATAACGTTCTTCTGCAAACTCGGCCAAGCCGGCAGTCGGCAACCGCTTCTCCGAATACGGATGATTAACTACACAACGCTAAACGGCTAACTCTTCGAATCCGGTTAAGGCCGGCAAGAGAATAAGCTGGAGGCTGAGTGTATGCGAAAGACGTAAGAAATAGAAGTCGTTACCGGCTGAGAAAACTCTGGCCTAACAAACCGGATCCTAGCGTTGTAGTAGTGTGCATGATCCCGCTAGACGGTGAAGTGCACACGAACGGCGGCGGGAAAGGCTACAGGCGAGTGCGAAATTGAGATAAGCACAGTAAAAGTATACTCCATGATCATAATAGCAAACTAATCGCTTCGTCATTTCATTTCACGCGCGAAAACGCCGCCAACCGGCTTCGAGAGCCCAAGCCGGACACAGGCCCGACGAGCAGGAAATAAAAACTACGCACAAGTAAACAGGCACAGGAACAAAAGCATTGGAATTAAACATCAAGTGCAAGGCCTTACAGATGGAAGCTGGATAACAAAACAAAAGAGGGAGGTCCACAGGCGGACCTTCCCCGCGCAACTACAAGGTCGAGCCGGCAGAGCTCCCTAAGCGGCAACCGTCGCCTTCCCGGATCCACCTATCTTCTTGCCGGCCCAGTGCTTGATGCAGAGGGTGCCGTCGAACACCTTCACGAAGAAGACGCCCTTGTCACGCCGGAGACGGAAGCAGAGGATGAAGCCGGCTTCGAGCTCGTAGAAGTCGGCGAACTCGTCCCAACCCCTGACAAACTCCACCCTGTTGACAACAGCATTACCCACCACCTGGGAGGTGAACCGGACGGTTGCATTCCAGGGACCCTGGGAGGCACCCTCACGGAAGAGCTTGAACTTGAAGTGGCCAACGCCCGGCAGTGCGTCGGCGAAGGCGTCGGGAAGCCTCTGCACCGGCCCAGTAACTGGCGAGTGCAGGATCAAGAGGAACTCCCCGATGGGGAACACACCCCAGGCCGGGCGCCGCGGATTCTCCAGGGAGTCGGAAGAGGCGGAAGACAACTCCGCGCTCTCTTCCTCGCTGTCGGCGACAGCAGACGGAGCAAATTTAGGAATCGGGTCAAAGCCCGGAGGTGGAAGAACAGGGGTGGCATCCTCCTCGCTCGATGAGTCGTGAAGAACAAGGAGGGTTTTGCCACGACCAGCGCCGATGCTAATGCCGCCACTGGCGGCACCCGCACTCCTCAGGCCAGCACGGCCGCCGCCCTTGCCGCGGCCAGCGCTGCTACCGGCGGCAGCGGAGGCGACCGCCTTCCCCCGTCCTCGACCGCCACTCTTGGGGGGACGGCCGCGCGGACGCTTCGCCGGAGGCGCAGCGGCGGTCTCCTCAGTGGCAGCGTCCATGGGCTCAGGCTTCACCATGGCAGGGACGCGACGGAGCGATAGAAGGAAGACGAAGGGAGAGCAAGAAGGTGTAAGCAATGAGAAGGAAGAACGAAAACTGTGAAGCTTTATAGCACAAACAAGGGACAACGTGGGAGACCCAACCGTCGCCCACGATCCCATGATCAACACGTGGTAACGAAACTCAGTTGACAAGACCCTTCAGTAACTGCAACCGGGTCCACGCACAGAAGCCAAGGAGGCAAGGCCAAGCCGGCAAAAGATACCCGGGGGCTGCGCACCCGCCAAGGCGGCTGCCCAGACCCGGACGAAATATAAAAATCACCCCGAGTCACGGACTCGGGGGCTGCGAAGCCGTCAGCCGGCAAAAGATACCCGGGGGCTGCGCACCCGCCAAGGCGGCTGCCCAGACCCGGACGAATATAAAAAATCACCCCGAGTCACGGACTCGGGGGCTGCGAAGCCGTCAGCCGGCAAAAGATTCCCGGGGGCTGCGCACCCGCCAAGGCGGCTGCCCAGACCCGGACGAATATAAAAATCACCCCGAGTCACGGACTCGGGGGCTGCCAAGCCGTCAGCCGGCAAAAGATTCCCGGGGGCTGCGCACCCGCCAAGGCGGCTGCCCAGACCCGGATGAATATAAAAATCACCCCGAGTCACGGACTCGGGGGCTGCGAAGCCGTCAGCCGGCAAAAGATACCCGGGGGCTGCGCACCCGCCAAGGCGGCTGCCCAGACCCGGACGAATATAAAAATCACCCCGAGTCACGGACTCGGGGGCTGCGAAGCCGTCAGCCGGCAAAAGATACCCGGGGGCTGCGCACCCGCCAAGGCGGCTGCCCAGACCCGGATGAACATATAAAAATCACCCCGAGTCACGGACTCGGGGGCTGCCAAGCCGTCAGCCGGCATAATAATTCCCGGGGCTGCGCAGCCGGCAAGCCGGCTCCGCAGACCCGGACGTATATCTAAATCACCCCAAGTCACGGACTCGGGGGCTGCACGATATAACGACGACAGAAGATAAGCGATAAGCAGGAAACGTGAAATTTCGACCCGGATTGATGCTCAAACCGGCCCAAAATTCGGGGGCTAGGTATGGTGATCATCATCACCAAAAACAAGCACGAATTATAGCACAGAGGCCCAGCAGTCACAGAAAAAACGACACTCACGATAACAGACCACGACAGGAAGCAGAATAGCGAATTTTTACATGATAACCTTCAAAGGTGTTCAAGATAACAAAGCGGCTAATGTGGCAGGACAGTTAATGGCACAGAACAACAGTTACACCCGGCATTCCGGGGAGACGAGCGAATCAAACGGTAGCGGCGTCGGTAGCGGCAGCAGCGTCGCCGGCTCCAGCACCTTCAGCCGTTTGTGGCGCCGAAGACGGCTCGGCAGGTACCAGCGCCGTCAGGTCAACCGCCTCGGCAATCCGCTCGGAGGCCTCGGCAATTTCTGGACGCAAGTCCACGAAGGATGTCCCGGCGCGGAAGCCGTCCATCAGCCTGCTCGTCTGCACGCCAGGGTACCATGACTTCACCACGGCCAGAGCCATGTCGGCACCTCCGCGTGCCGCCATCTCCACTTGATCATTGATGCCGGCAGGCGCTCCTTCGAGCCGGGCGCACAAGTCGTGGAGAGTAGCTGGCAAGGGAGTGTCCGGCCACAGATTCTCAAGCACGCCGCCGGCCGCTTCCTTTAGCCGCTTGAATTCCTGGCCGAATCGCAGAAGACGGGAAGCGGTAGTCGGAGCAGACCCAGCAGCAGCACCAGAAGATTCCGGTCGGGAGCGAGCCGAGGCAGCATCTCTTTGGAGTTGCGCATCCACCTCGGGATAGAGGCCTGCATTTCAAACCAATGAGACCGAATAGAAGACCCAAAGCAAGAAACCGAAGGGAAAGGAGACCTCACTTACCGAGGATCAGCTCGTTTACGTGCTCAACCTCCTTGACCAAGCCGCCCACCAGCTGCTCCTGCTCAAGCTCGCGCGCCTTGGCCTCCTGGACGATCTTGTCGCTGTTCTCGACGGAAGCCTTCAGCAGATCCTTCAACTCGGTCGCTTCCCCGCGGAGAGACTCAACCTCGCTCTGTTGCCGACGCTCGGACTCCCGCAGTCTCGCCGTCTCCTCGCCCAGCCGGACGACCTCGAGGCGGCGCTCTTCTAATGCCTTCTCCGCCGCTTGGAGATCGGCCTTGGACGAGGTCAAGGCGGCGTCCTTTTCCTTCAGTTGCTTCTCCAAGCCGGCGCGGGAGGTGGAGTCACCTGGGGAGATCAAATCACCATCAAGCCAAGACATGCAAGAGAAAAAAGCAGAACGGCAAGACAGTGCAGAAGGAAATAGGAAGTCAAACCTCTAGCCGCCTCAAGCTCCCGCCTGAGCAAGGTCGCCTCCTTAGCCGCCTCGGCAAAGCCTTGCTCCATGGAGGAGCGGAGCAATGTTACGTTGGCCAAGTTCTCCCTGGCCACCCGCTCCGCCAGTTCGGCGAGGGGAAATCTCCCCGACGCATCGGGCCGAGCCGACACCGGTCCGGAGTACGGCGGAGAAGACACCAAAGTTGATTGGCGAGGACCCGGAAGCGAAGCCGTCGCTTCCTCAATGGCCCTGCCCTTGGCCGTCTCGGCCACCACCGAGGAAGGGGTAGGGAAGGCGAGATACCCAGCCCCGGCGCCGGGCTGGGGAACCACCTGAAAAGCGCCCACTGGCGCCTCGGCATCACCACCTGAAGCCGGAGGGTTGAAGTCGACCACAAGGGGAGCCGCCTCCACCAGCACTCGGTTGTCCGCCTCCGTCGTCTTCGCCTCCGAAGGCGGATCAGCCGCCTGCGCCACAGGGGCCTCGGTGACAGGCACCGATGCCGACTCCGCTACAACGACGGGTGCCGTCTCCACTATTGGGAGCGGTGCCCTACGAAACAAGGAAGGCGTCACCATCGAGTGCAAGTTGCGAAGACTCCTACCACAAGACAAGGACTTACCCGACGCATGAGCCCAGCGCCTTGGCCGTCCTCCTCTTCAAACGCTTTGGCGGGGGAGGGGGCACGGCGTCGGACGGGCGCTTCACGCCTCCGGAAGGCACATCGCCGCCTTTCGCCGGAACGACAGGAGTCTTCGACCGGCCGCTCCGTGCGGGCCGGCACCACCTCGGCCCCAGCAGAGGCCTTTGCGGTATTGCCGGCCTCCGCGCCCGCTGCCGCCTTCTCCTCGGCCGCCTTGGCAGCCGCTGGCTGCCTCGCAGCCGCCTGGGCATCCATCGACGCCCGGATCGAGTCCGCCTGCGCCAGCTCCGCGTAAATAGCCTTCTCCATATCCTCGATACCCGAGTCATAACCAAGAACAATAGGGGAGAAAGATTAACCACCTGGGCGCGGGTCTTGTCGGCGGCGGGTTTTGCCCTCTCCACGTCCGCCGCCTTCGTCCTCTCCTCGTCCTCCCTCGAGGCCAGCAGCTGCTCCACAGTAAAATCAGCATCAGATGCTCCCAAGGCCAAGACTGCCTGCGCCGTCCGAGCATAAAATTCCCTCTCCAAGTCATCCGGATTCGAATCGTAAATAAAATCACCACCTAAAGCAGGACCAATCACCTCGTCTTTGGCCCCACCAGTCTGGGCCTCCTCCTCCGCCATCTTGGCGTCGACCTCAGCCCGGACGTCGGCCATGATCTCGTCCGCCCTGGCCTCGGTCTCAGGCGTCTCCGCCCTCGGTCTTCCGGCTGGCGACAGGCCGCCCGTGGTAGGCCGGGGAGACGTCGAGGCCAACTTTTTGGCGGGCAGCACGCCTCGCTTCTCAAATGTGCCCTTCCGCTTGGGCGGCGCGGTATTCGCATCGACGTCGGCGGCCGACTTCGACCGCCTCTCCTTCACGACCCGCCGAGGAATAATCACCTTCTTCCGCGCCGCCGCCTCCAGCTCCTTGGTCCGGCGGGTGGATATCGCCGGCTTGGAGGCTGGCACGGAGGAAGAACCCTCTGAGTCCGGTTCAGAGCCAGTGGAGAGATCTACTACCACACGCACGACGTCGTCAGCCTGCCCGGCGACCCCGGGCTCAGAAGACTTACCACGGGACGACGAAACCGGGGGCGGATCGTCGCGCTCGAGATCCTCGTCCCTGTAGGCTGCCGAGTCGGAGTCGGGGCCAGCAGCAGGAACCGGGCTCGTTGCAGTCCGGGCAGCGTCATCTTCACCCCCGTCATCGCCGCCGGCATCAGCATTTCCACCAGACGACTCGGTGGAATCGCCGCGTGTTTCCGCGGCGACTCGGGCGTCGCCGCCGGATTCGCCTCCAGCGGCAGTGCTCGCACCTCCACCCGCCTACTCCTCGGCGGCGCTCTCCTCCTCCAGCATGGCCGTCAGCGCCGCGGAAAGGGGACCCTGGATATCAGGCTCGAAGACTACTTCAAAATCTTCAACCATCTGGACCTCACAAAGCTACGCGGCAAGCCGGCTAGATCAGGCGGCAGCCGGAAAAGGAATTGAAAGCAGAATGAGAAGGGAAGCTAACCATAGGAGCTCGGTCTGAGCGGTCGAAGGGATCGAGCCCGAAGTCCCAATCATCCTCAATCTTGTCGGTAATGAGGCGGGAAACCCACTCGCTTAATCGCTCCTGCGACGGGATATTCATGGAGGCTCGAGTGGGATCCCGGATGCCCGAGTAGAAGCACATCTTGTGCGAGCGCTCCTGCAGCGGGTACATCCGCCTTGTTGTCCAGGCCAGGGTCAGGTCCCTGGACGTCAGGCCGTCCGCTACCAGTTTCTCCAGGCGGGTGAACAAGGTGTTCTGCAGATCCGCATCGACCGGCGGCTTCCGGCTCCAAGATCTGTCCGCCGGACGCGAGTCGGCGAAGGCCGGAAGGCCGACTCGGTCAACCTCAGTCGCGTTCTTGACATAGAAGTACGTATTCTGCCACTTCTTGATAGATTCGGGCAGATGAATCTTGGGAAGCGGCGTGCTCTTCGCGTTGATGGAAACGCTGCCGCAATCGCGCTGCAGCCCAGCGGTCACCTGGGACCGCAAGAAGAAGAACATGCCGAAGAGCTCCATGCTGGGCCAGACGCCCAAATACGCTTCGCACAGCGTGACGAAGCAGGACAGCTGCGTGATGCAGTTTGCCCCCAGATGGTGAGGCTGCAGCCCATAAAAATGCAGGAACTCGTTGAAGAACGAGCTGACGGGGAGCCCCAATCCCCGCTCCACATGCGTGTAGAACATGACGAATTCGCCCGGTCTGGGCCTCGGCGAGGTCTCTCTTGGGGAAGGGGCGCGAGCCTCCACATCGCCCGACTTCCCCAGGGACCCATTCCGGTGAAGCGTCAGAAGGAATTCATCATCGATGATGGAACCCATCCAAGCACCCGTGCCCGCCATGGAAGATCTGTTACCCGTGGTGGGAGAGGCGGAAGCAGAGACGGCGAGATGGGAAAATCGGCGAGCAGCGAGAGGAGCAAGAGCCGGCGAAGAAGACGAAGCGGGAGAGGGGAACGGAAACTCTGAACCTTCCCCCTCTTTTCCCCTTTAAAAGCGGGGCAGGCGGAACCGCACCGCTCAGCGCGCCACGTGGGGCGCGAGCAGACCGCACCGTCCGCAAACGATCCCACTAACAGGCCGTTGCCACAGACGATCCAGTCCGTCGAAGACCGAAGCGACGTGCCCCTGACATCGGGCAGAACACCGCCATCACGACCAAGCGGCAATACGTGGCTGACGTATGCCACGACCCACGATCCCCAAGACATCAAGACTACCGGAGACCGGCTACCCCAAGCCGGACGAGCCGCCTCCGGTCACCATCACCTTATCCGGCAAACTTCGAGCCGGACGACTTCAACTACGACATAAACAAAACATTGAAGATCGAGAAGCCTTCTCGGCAAGCCGGCAAGACTCCACGATCTCGGGGGCTAGTGTCGGGGATATGAACCCCGGATACCCCTAGGAGGTCCATTTCTTCAAGAACTACATGGGCCGGTTACGCAAGTGCCGGCTGCAGCGTGCCGCCTGGAACCAGCCGGATGAAGCAAGCCGCTTCGTCTACCCGGAGGCGGACGGCCGACTAGGATCAAGCCGGCCTCTACCCACCGACCGGTCCGTACTGGTAGGCCCGGATCGTCCAGCCCCTGTCGGGCGTTACCGCTACAATGTAATGATGAGATAGCTCCAGCCGGCTCCAGAGTAGTGATGTCATAGGGGCAATCGTGTAATCTCCTTGTAACCCAAAACCCTAGATGCTGCCTATATAAGGCATGCAGGGGCCTCCTGCGCGAGGCAACCAGAGAGGGGCAAGCGAATAGAGACACACAGAGATACGTAGATCATCGTCTTCCACCTCCAGCCGGCTTGACAGCTCAAGCCGGCACCACCGCCATACAGCTCCAGGAGCAAACCTTGTAGCCCGATTTGTGATCAATCAATAAGAACAAGAAGAGCAGGACGTAGGGGTGTTACCTCCACAAGGAGGGCCCCGAACCTGGGTAACTAGCGTGTGTTTGCATGTTTGTTGCCCAATCCCGCGCGAGCATCCGATCGTCGCCTGCCCCACACTCTTTTCCGTCTTTGATGGATATGCCGTGCTACACACCACGACACCCCTTTATGAAAATATTCTGAATAGACGGTGCCAAGTGTCATTTATATTCTTGTTCATGAAAATTAGCTTTATGCAAAAATAGCTACATATACAGTTTTAGAGCCTCCGTCAGCATCGGGCCTATATCGCCCTACTAAACTTGCGAGTACATCGTACTCAGTCTCTCTTTGCTGCCTTTATATTTGTATTTCAGATGAGGACGACACCGAGCAGTTAGGTGGGTTCTTCGTGGACGTCGACTACTAGTCCGGGGTTCCCAGGTGGCAGCTTGGGACCGTGGAACAAGCTGGCTGGGATCTTTTATTTGTAGGCCTCTTAGGCCATATATTTGCATCTTGTTGTTAGACAACACTACCCGCTTCCGCTTGATGGATTGATGGTATGTGACCTTTTGATGTGTAATATTTGTATTCTTCTCGTTATATGAGTTGCTATATGATTTTGTGTCATAGAGTCATGCAATGTGCCTACGTGAAAGCGATGTCTGAGCTTATGGCATGATCGAGGTGTTGTGTGCCGATGATCCATTCCGAGCACACATGCCAATGTGTTTTGGCCTGGGATTGGTAAACCCAGTAACCCTCGATTGTGTAGCATGACCGGTTACACAACGTTTCACTGTATAGTTCTGGGGTCGGGGCGCTACACGAGGTTTATTGAACCAGTAGGACTTTGAAATCAACAACGAGGTGAATGTTGAAGATCTCTGGCGCTTAACCTTTAACAGATGTGGACCTGTACACACTCAACCAAAATACTTTGCCCCCAACGGCGGAGAGGTTGTCAATCTCTCCGGTCTCGCAGAACACAAAGCGGTTAATTGTATGTTGAAATAGATAAAATATGAAAAGTGACCAGAGGAGTAATGATGATTAAAAGCAAGTAAATGAGGTTGAAAACAATGTAAAAAGATGGACCGGGGGCCATGGGTTCACTAGTGGAGTCTCTTAAGTAGATAAAATATGCATGTGATGGGTGAACGAATTACAGCTAGGCAATTGACAAGATCATGACACAAACCCAATTTAGCTATGACAAAAAGGACATGATAATATTTATGGAGGCATCACGACAAGTAACAAAGACCGTTGAGTCCAACTGCGTCTTTGTCTAAATAGTCCACCGTGGGATCGCTATCCAGCCTGTCACCCAACGGTATTAAGTTGCAAGCAACAGACAATTGCATTAAGTAAAGTGCATGAAGTAAACAATACTAATATCAAAATAGACATTAACATCGTTGTTTTACCCTTAGTAGCAATAGCACACCCTCGCCCTTAGACGTTTCTGTCACTCGTGCCCAGGAACAAAAGGGGGCATGAACCCACTATCTAGCATAAATACCCTCTCTTGGAGATACACACAATCACTTGGCCAAAGTAACTACGCACATCGGAGAGCATGCAAGAACATAAACTATTCATATAAGAATCATGCACAATCTGAACATAACTTCATAATCCATCGGATCCCAGCAAACACATCACATAGCATTACAATAATCGATCTTGATCATGTTAGGCAGCTCACGAGATCATAAGACATGAAGCACAAGAGAGAGAGACTACTAACTAGCTACTGCCATGGACCCGTAGTCCAAAGTGAGACTACTCACAAATCATCCCGGAGGAAGGCATGTCGATGAAGAGCCCTCCGGGATCGATCTCCCCTCCGGCAGAGTGCCGGGATCAGCTTCAGATTGGACCCGAACTAGGGTTTTCGGTGATGGCGCGTCGGGTCGAGTTTCTAAAAATAATCACCGCCTCGACGTTTTTAGGTTAATTGTGATTTTATAGGAGTCGTAGGGGGCCGAGGAGGTGCCCACAGGGCAGGGGCGGGCCCCACCCGCAGGTCCCCCCCAGGCCGCGGCTGGCACCCGCGTGTGCCCTGTGGGTTGCCTCCGAGGCTGCCCTTCGGACTCCGTCTTCGTCTTGGCGTAAAAATAATCCCCGTAAATTTTCATCCAATTCCAAGAATATTTCCAGAAGTAAATTTCTGAAATAAAACGACAGCAAAAACAGGGAACTGGCACTGGGCATCTTGTCGATAGGTTAGTCCGACAAAATGCATTAAAAATGATATGAATGATAGTAAAAACATGTGACAATATCATAAAATTAGCATGGATCAGTCAAAAATTATAGATACATTTGATACGTATCAGGAGGCTGTTAGAATATGTAATAGGGTGTTTCAGTTATTTCATGTATTTGTACATCATACGTATTGTGTATGAGTACCAAAACCGTTGTATAACCCTTTGGCCGTGTTGCCCCTATATCAACATGAAACCGATGCGAGACGAACACATCGTTCCTAGCCTAAACATTAACAGCCCCCAGGTATGGTTTTGATAATTAATGATAATCTCTATGAATTAATAATTTCATTTAGTTGTATTTAAAGGGGGTTTTCATAGATAATGTTTAAAGTCCATGTATTGAATTCAAAGTTGAATGTCATGAAGATAAAGGTATATATTTGAGTATGGCATTAAAATATTCGAGTTTAAGAGATGAATATAACATGATCAAGAGGTCATATGAATCACTTCGATGCAGAGGCCGGGGACTCCCCCAGACTTGTTGTGTGGAAATCGAAGGATGCCATGGTCTACCTTATGTGTTAAACCATGAAGAATCAAGACGCCGAGAGTTTGATTACAAGAGAAGAAGTCAAGATATGACTCTAAGTCAAGATCATAATGGACTCATGTATTAAGCCATAAATAGTTGACCTAGGTGTGGAGCATGCAAGCAACCGAAAAATTCACCGTATGTCAAGATAATGTGATCGAGCATGAAGATCAAATCATGGCCATTGTGGTGTTCAAGGTGTGATCCAAATGATGGTCATATGAGAACTGATGTTTTGGAAAGCATGTCTTGAAATAAGAAGATTGTGTGAGCATTCATATTTACCTTCAATAATATATCATCATAACGAAGAGATGAGAGAAGATACGAGGTTGATCAAGTAAAAGTGCAAGATTGGATTCAAGTTGATCAACACACAAAGCTTAGAAGCTTAGATGATGTACCATGAGGGATCTATTGATTGCATGGTAAGGTAAGCAATTGTCAATTGTGCTTTTGATACCAAGATGATAAGGGGTGGCCCGATCTTCTCGTTGAGCTCGTTATAGATGGGCGATAACTTGTAGAATGCTATGAACTCTCCTTGGCTAGTCCCCGTTGACAATGCAGCATATTCAAACCCTATGGATATTCCCATCTTTACACACTTATGGAACGAAGTTGTCGACTACGAAACGGTCTTGCACCTCCTTATTATCAATGGAACAGCAGATAGCACGTAATCTTTGCAGTAGACAAATCACCAGATCGATACAAATTGGCGATGACAATTTTAGAGGAATGCTTAGAGCAATTCGATCTAGAAATCTAGGGTTTTAGCTTTCACGTAGTCTAACCTATCTAACTCGCAACCCCCAAGTATTTAAGGGGAGGGGGTGCGCCACAACCGGCTTAAACCCAACATGGTTCGACTCAACTTAACTTGGAATCATGATACAAATTGGCATGTTAAGAAAGGTCAACCGAGATAACTGGGCACACAGGCCCATATGTACTGCATCTTAGACTAATATGATCATTATCATGTCCTAGTATGCCACTTGATGTACTTGCATGTTCACAGATGATTCCCTCATTGTTCTTGTGCGCCTGCCTCCCTCTCCTCCCTCGCGCATCTACTGATATTGGGAATCAGTTCTTGTTGCGTCTCTTCTCCTCCTCTAGTGCTTGTGTTATCAACAAACATGATCATCCATAAGTGCAAAGATTTAGGTAGTATAAATTCTCATTAACACAAACATCAGGTTTAACTAAGAGCGAGTTTAGCTGTTGTTCAAGTAGCTTTACACGTGCTCTTGTCATTGGTCCAATTCTCACTTAATTGGGCTTGTCTTGTGCAACACCATCATCAATAATAGAAAAGATGGTAAAGGACTAGGGATGTCCTCATCAGCTTTGCTAACTAACTAACTCATGCTATATGTTTTTTATATTCGTGTATATGTGGTAGTATCTTTCCACGTACTCGCATCAAAAGAAATATTTCCTATAACCCACGAGTAGATGACATCAAGTGTTGATTGTCATCAAGGTTCGGAAGTGCAAGTTCAAGATGAACATCTCAAAGATATTATATGATTGAAGGTTGTCTTTCATTTGGTGTTAATGGATATGTGAAGATATTCCTAAGTGATACTTCCCATATATAGTGGAGTATGGGATATATGTTTGCAAATCTTCACCAAGCAAGCACAACCAAGAAATGTGTTACATATTGATCTTGAGGCGGGCATGATCCTCATTATCTAACTCAAGTGGAATGCGCAAGGCAAATGTATGAAGTTGATTTTTTTTAGCGGTCTCAAGGTGGTTTATCGGATATTGAGTTATAGGGTAGATAGTCGTACTATCAAGTGGGTCCTCCGGTGAGTAACTTAATTTTGTAGAGGCATCGAACATTTGCATTCTTTGCATCATATTTCTTGGTTGGTATTTGTATTTTATATGTATGGGGTTTAAGAACTTGTTACTATATTCATGACATGCATCATCAAAAAATGATTTCGTATGAAAAACTTATCATGTTTTTGATGTGGAGGTTTTACCAGTTCTTCTTTTATAGAGAGGTCAAACCTTTCTACTTATGGATTCATTATCCTTTGTAGAATTTTGATGTTTCTGTGTGTGAGTAACTAGATATTGTTGTTACCTTCAAAATAAACACAAGTTCATATCGACACATGTAGTTAGATGCATTACATACACGGCATATCGGCGAGGCGGCTATATGACTATAAGCTCAGACTTCACATGTAGGAAGAGAAGACTGAGCTAATCCCACATAAATATGTGCAACTTGGATGGATCTTTCACCTCCCATAAGAGTTTCAACGCATATCATCTTGCTCCATGTTCGAGCACTCAACGTGAGCCTCTACAAAGTTCTCCCTTCTTCGTGTTGTCTCAATGATCATCTTGTACACCGATCTGACCGAAAAGACATAAACACCTGATCAATCATAGTGCCAAGCTCACAAATCCAGTTGTAGCACATGAATTAGAGGGATTTGTTTCCCCGCCTCCACGTCCATCGGCAACAAGCATGCCTATAGGATTGGAATTTCCCATGACCGCATAGCCAAATAAATAGGGGAGAATCATGTAAAATGTTGCTTAATGGCCTCGGGCTGTGATCTCGATGCATCCAATGGTCTAAAACGGATCTTTCCCGGCTACCCATGACGGACAGAGCAGAAACGCACTGAACAAAACCCCGTGGGTCCTAACATGATTAATTCCCCTCCTTAACTTATCCACGACCTCCTCCGATTATCTTCTTTCTCTCCCTATTTCTCTCCCAGCGCGCACAAGACCATAGCCATATCCCTCCGCCCACCACCCACCAAAGAAACGGCGCCGGTGACGCCGTCAGGGAGCTGCGACGAAAAATCCGGGCTGCCGGCGAGCAATGGATTTAGCGGTTGGGGTGCGAGTGCACTGGTGACGGACACCACTCGGGGGCGACGAACATTCGAGGGCATGTCGGGGTGGTGAAGGACCGACAGAGGCGCATATTCGAGAAGGGAGGAGATTCGAGATGCGTCAGATCTTCTCCCCCTCATCTTCTTCTCCACCTTCGATCTTCTTCTCTACCTCCATTTTCGACAGTAAATCAACCATGCCCACGGGTGACCGTCAGGTATCCACCCCCCAATTTCACCCCCAAATATTAGTGTTTGCACCGCTCCTGTTCACTTGAGCAGATATAGCTTGAGAATGTCCCTTCCCTCACACATAGATCTCAAAATTTGCGGTGGGTTTTGGCCTGAGATGTAAAAACTAATTTAAGCTAGTGTGGCAAGCACAAAGCCACTTAGGCACACTTCTTTTCGGCTTCTAGGAGGGCTTCTCGGAGAAGCTCCCCTCCCCTAGCATCTCCCAGAAGCCCGACTCACAAATTCGTTTTGACGTTCAAACTACTCTTTTCAAGACTAATTTAGAAGTCTAAACGAATTTGTGAGTCGGGCTTCTGGGAGAAGCTGGGGGAGGGGAGCTTCTCGGAGAAGCCCTCCTAGAAACCGAAAAGAAGTGTGCCTTATTTAGGTCCAACCTGTCCAGCAAGAAGGCCATGGTACTAATGGTATTTCCTTTTCAGTGTTCTATTGTAAGTCTTGTTTCCTCAAATAAACACAAGTTCATACCTCCACATGTAATCAGATGCATTACATACATGGCATATCGCCGAGGTGGCTAGATGACTATAAGCTCGGACTTCACATGTAGGAAGAGGAGACTGAGCCAATCTCCACATAAATATATGCAACTTGGATGGAAATTTCACCTTCCGTTAGTGTTTCAACGCAATCTCATCTTGCTCCATGTTCGATCAGTGTAAGAAGTTCTCCCTACTTCGTTTTGTCTTTGTGATCATCTTACACACCGGTCTGACCAAAAAGACACAAACACCTGATCAATCATAGTGCCAAGCTCAGAATCCAGTTGTAGCACATGAACTAGAGGAATTTGCTTTACCGCCTCCACGTCCATCGGCAACAAGCATGTCTATATGATCATAATGTCCCATGACCGCATCTGAATAAATAGGGGAGGGTCATCTGAAATGTTGCTTAATGGCCTCATACTGTAGTCCCGAGGTAACCAATTGTCCGAAACGGATCTTTGCCGTCTACCCGTGGCCACATGCGAGCGGACAGAGCGGAAATGCGGTGAACGAAACCCCATGGGTCCCACCACGATTAATTCCCCTCCTTAACTTCTCCGCGATCTCCTCACATTATCTTCTTTCTCTCCCTATTTCTCTCCCGATCCGCACAAGACCATAGCCATCTCCCTATAGAGCTCTTCTTCTGCTCACCACTAACCACCAAGACGGCGCCCGTGATGCCGCCGCGACCGTCAGGGAGCTGTGGCGGAAAAGCCGAGCCGCCGGAGAGCAATGGATTTAGCAGTGGGCGTGCACCGGCGATGGAGACCACTCGGGTTGTGGAGAACATTCGAGGGCATGCCAGGGTGGTGGAGGACCGGCGGAGGCGGAGCTTCAAGAAGGACGGTGCAGCGAGGTGGTCGCCTGTGCGAGCGCCGCCGGCCGCGGCAGCAGGCGGCCAGCCAGCGGTACATGTGGGATGGACCAGATCTTCTTCCCCTCATCTTTTTCTCCACCTCCGATCTTTTTCTCTACCTCCATTTATGTCAGTAAAACGATACCCGTGGGCTTTTGGAAAATCAACCCGTGCCCACATGTGACCGTAAGGTAGCCACCCCCCCCCCCCCCCCCCCCCCCCCAACCAATTTTCACCCCAACATATCAGTGTTTGCACAGCTCCTATTCGCCGACCTAGCTTTAGAATGTCCCTTCCCTCGCATATAGATATCAAAATTTGCGATGGGTTTTGGCCTGAGATTTAAAAAATAATTTAAGCTAGTGTGGCAAGCACAAAGTCACTTATTTAGGTCCAACCTGGCCAGCAAGAAGGCCGTGATACCATGATGGTATTTCCTTTGCAGTGTTCTAATGTAAGTCGTGTTTCCATATGCTTAAAAAACTGAAGTCATGTTCCCTAAAATGGGTCGTATAAAAAGTTCCATACAAATTTGTAACATATACTCTTTGTTCATGTTTCTCTATAAATAAAACAATCCTTCTAAAACAAAGTTCAGCCGGTTCTATTTCAATTTAATTTGATTCTAAATATTTACACCAATATACGCTAAGTAACGTATATTTATGTCACCGCTCGGTTCTTTCTTTTAGAAAATCTCGCTATTAATCACGTTAACATTAATGGACAATATTGAAGAGACCTATATTGCTGTAACCTGGTAAATGATCTGGTCGACATTGTATGACTAATTAATGGACCATATTTTCGTTCACTATTTACCTAAATATATTCCGGTTTTTTGTTGTTGTGATTAGATCGATCAGGTGTACTCTCACTATAAATTGTCCATAGATCTTCACAGTTGTCATACTCATACGGTGCACGTAGCTACAGCACAAATATTGATATACTCTTTCCATAAAAGTCGTACAGCTGCAGAACTGGATCCCAGATGCAGAATAGGTCCAATCCAGTACACGTGATGCCATGAGATCGCGAAGCCGCCCCGAGCCCAAAACCCGTTCGCAGCCCGCACCGACCAACCAGACCGCGCGACACGTGCCCAGACCCAGACCGCGCCGCGGCCGACACACCCCCACGGGTCCGGCACGTCCGCTTCCGCTTTCGTTGGCGCCCCTGCCGCATCCTGCCGCGGCCAAGCGCCCCAGTTTCAGTCGCGTCAGTCTACTCCCCCAGTTTCCCGTCGAAAAAGCCGCGTCACCACCCCCAGTCCCAGCTCCCACACTTTTCTTTTCTTCTCGAGCAGCCCTCCTCGATAAAACAGCAGCAGCGGCATCAGCGACGACTCACTGTGCGAGCGGCACAATGACGTCGGAGTCCGCACCGCTCTGCGTCTCGGGGGCAGGAGGAGGAGGAGGCAAGGGGGGCGCCGCGGCGAGGCCGCACGGCCACGTCGTGCTGGCGGGGCGCGTCCACGACGCGCTCGTCTTCGCGGCGGGCGCCGTGGTCGCCGTGCTCGTGCTCCTCGGCACCGCCTCCTTCCTCTCGCCCATGCCCGTCACCAACCTCGTCGCCTTCCGCTCCCCCCGCGCGGTCTCGGTCTCGGCCTCGGCGTCGTCGCGCGCCGTCGCCCCGGGCCGCACGTTCTACGACGACACGGACCTGTCCTACGCCGTCGGCGGTCGGCGCCTCACCGGCTGGGACGCGAAGCGCGCGCGGTGGCTGCGCCGGCACCACCCGCGCGACGGGCTCAACGCCAGCGAGCGCGTCGTCATGGTGTCCGGGTCGCAGTCCCCGCCCTGCAAGGGCGCCGGGGGCGACAACCTGCTCCTGCGCTTCCTCAAGAACAAGGTCGACTACTGCCGCCTCCACCCCGGGGTCGAGCTCTTCTACAACACGGCGCTCCTCCAGCCGGAGATGCGCTCCTACTGGGCCAAGATCCCCGTCGTGCGCGCCACCATGCTCGCCCACCCGGAGGCGGAGTGGGTCTGGTGGCTCGACGCCGACGCCGTGCTCACCGACATGGACTTCTCCCTCCCGCTCCACAGGTACAGGGACCACAACCTCGTCCTCTACGGCTGGGACAAGGAGGTGTACGGCGAAAGGTCCTGGCTCGGCCTCAACGCCGGCGTCTTCCTCATCCGCAACTGCCAGTGGTCGCTCGACTTCATGGACGCCTGGGCGCGCATGGGCCCGGCCTCGCCGGAGTACGCCGAGTGGGGCGAGGTGCTCAAGGACACTCTCAAGGGCAAGGCCGACAACGAGTCGGACGACCAGTCCGCGCTCGTCTACCTGCTCCTCAACAATCGGAGCAAGTGGGGGGCCAAGACCTACCTCCACAGCGACTACTACTTCCAGGGGTACTGGGCGGAGATTGTGGATCGGCTGGACGACATCGCGGCGCGGTACCTGGAGGCGGAGCGCCGCGCGCCCGGGGCGGCGGCGCTTCGCCGGAGGCACGCGGAGGGGGAGCACGCGCGGTACGCCGCCCTGAGGAACGCGGCGGTCACGAGGAGCGTCCCGGGGCCGGCGGGCGGCGGGCAGACCGGGTGGCGGCGGCCGTTCGTCACGCACTTCACGGGGTGCCAGCCCTGCGGCGGCAAGCCCAACGAGATCTACTCCAACGAGAGCTGCGCCGACGGGATGCGCCGCGCGCTCACCTTCGCCGACGACCAGGTGCTCCGCGCGTACGGGTTCCGCCACGACGGCCCGCTCAGCGACGACGTGCGACCGATCCCGTTCGGCTACCCGGCGCGCGCATAATAGTGCTCACAGCAAATCGGCAGTGATATCAGTCCGTGCTTGTAGGAAAAAGATCTGATCCATAGATGTAGCTCGATCTCACTTTCGTACTACCAGCGAGAGAGATTTGAGCTTCATTTGCGTCATTCTAGCTTGGGATTTGTCCTGCTCCTCGTCTTGTTTTAACATTTTCTTTTACTTCTTTTCAACTATAGGATAATTGAAAAATCAGTAAATTGCTTTCCTGTCTTAAATGCACGCCGACAGATGTGAGTAATGCCACAATCCTTGATCGGTAAGACAACGAATTATTAAAAAAATACTTACCACTTCTGGGTCTTTTCACCCCACTCTTACCTCACGGTGCCAGTGCATGGGCTGTAGTCCCAGGCTATAGCCACATCACCTTTTTTCCTTACCTTTTCTTCCAGGCGGACCCACACGTCAGCCTCTCACGCCCGCCTCTCGCCTCTCTCTCGCCTGCAGTCGCCAGCGCGTCGCCCCGCTCTCGCCCGCCTCTCGCCTCGCTCTCGCCCGCGCCATGGTGCCAGTGCGGGCTGTAATGGGGCGGTAGCGCCGCTCCCGCCCGACGGATCCACCGCCCGCCGCCCCATCTCGCCCGCCTCTCGCCTCACTATCGCCCGACACGCGGGCGGTATCGCCCGGCCTCTCGCCTGCGTTGGCACCAGCCTTAGAAATCGTCAGAGTATTTAAGTTTTGGATAGTCAACTGCTGTCATGCCTCTCAGTAAGGACACGAGTAGAAGATTTTGTGTACGTCAGCACTCTCTTTGGAGAGATCATCATGAGATCGAAAGCACCGCCGGCCATGTGCAAGCACATCTCCGAGTGAAATTAGTAGCATCTCGAGCCGGGCGTGGCCCCAGGCGATTTGCCGGCGAAATATCCAGATCTCCTCTCTTCTTCCTTCAAATATGAAACAAGGTTTAACAATGGACGTTAAAACCGTGCTTAACAGATCTGGTTTTTATAGGTCCCATAAAAACTAGCTGATTTTTTTTTTTACGATGTACGCCGTAGGCATACATTAGTTGTATTGATAATAATACGAATACATAGTTGGTATAAATACAAGTAATAGAAGACTAGGAGGATACAAGCGATTGTACTGATGCATACCGCCCTCGTGATGGCGTGTTGTTGGGAGACCCCAAGAGTAAGGTATGATGCAGTATAGAAAAAGTTTTCCCTTGATTACAAAACCAAGATTATCGAATTCAGTAGGACTTGGAGAAGGCTTAACAAGGTGTCAATCCACTCTGACGCTTGTAGATTAACGCGGACATGCACACAATCACAAACAAACTATTTTGCCCCAACAAAACAGATAGGTTGTCAATCTCTCCGGCTTCCAAACATAAAGAATTAAATGTGTGGATGTAAAATATGATGATGATGAAATATGACCAGCGAGCAAATGATGATGAAAAGGTATGAAAACGGCTGTAAGCAATGTAGGAAAATAGGACCGGGGTCCACAGTTCACTTGTACCAGCCCCAGTTTGATACTAAAAAATACGAAGAATTTTTCCACTTTTTGCATTCTTGTTTGCATCATGGCATCCATATGAAATTGCTACTTCTAACTATCCACATATGAAAGCAATTAAAATGGGGAAGCCAAACTTTCCCAAAACCTCCAACCCAAATGCAATGCTCAACTTGGCAACAAACTAAATGAACTTCCAAATTGTTCAGGAAGCCAAACTCTCCGCCGCGTCCTCCTCTCCCCCCCGGTGCAAGGAATCGAGCCGGAGTCGATCGAATCAACGCCTCCGTCCTCGACTCCGTCCGCTCCCTGCCGAGCTCCGCCGGTCCGATTGCCGCCGTCCCCGTCGACCTCCGGCGCCGCCGAGCTGTCTCCCGCGCTCAGGGTGAGCCCAGCTTCCACGTGGTCCTCCTTTTCCTCCCCCTCTCCCTCTCGCCGTCGCGCTCCGAGCCGTCGGTCGCCGTCGTCGCCGTTCCCGCGAGCCCGGCCTGGGCACCGTCCTGTCCGGCCAGGAGGCCGGCTGGCTCGGGCAGGTGCCCGACCTGGTCTCGGCTTGGGCCGGCCGAAGGCCGGAGGCCTCGGGCTGATGCCCGGCCTGGACGCCCAGCCTGGGCCGGCCAAAGGCCGGTGGCTTCGGGTCTCCACCCGGCCTGTGGCCCGGCCTGGCCGACCTAAGGCCGGCCTGCCAGGGTTTTTAATTTTTCCTTATGGAATTAAAAATCAATTAAAACAATTGATAACTATTTAATTATTGCTTCAAATTTTGCAAATAAATTACCAAATTGATCAGAAAAACAAACTCTACAGGTTAGAATCATTGAGATGATCTTTTGAGTCTTTTATCTTGCTGTTTATTTGAAAGTTGTTAAAATGGCAAAAGAAATAACAATTTGGAAAAAATCATAACTTGTTAAATAATTGACCAAAAATTGTGAGTAAAATATCAGAGTGATCAGCATGGAAAATGCTATCAAACCATGCTAATATCAAATCATGATCACAATTTTTCCTTTGATGTTATTCTTTAATTGATTAAAGGAATGCAATTCAAATAATTATTTAATTCACTATTTATTCATCGATAATTTGAAAATTGCAAATAAGGTACCAAAACAATCAGAAGGACAACACCTTTTAATCATGTCATGTTCATGCATATTTGAGTCACTTCTTAGTAATGTAATAATTTATAAGCAATGAGGACATTAAGTTAAATATGGGGTTGCTTCCAAATAATTGCACTAATTATTTGACACTCCATTTAATATTGCTAGTTAAATTATATGATGATAATAATGCATAACCTTGACATGTCATCATGATTGTGCATTGCACTTGTCTTCGTGTTATTTATTTGTTCTTTTGTTATTATTTGGGTATCGATAGATTCCGGAGTCGAGGGTTCCCTCGCCTATCCCGACGATCCGTACTACACGCCGCGTCAACAAGGCAAGAGATAACCTAACCTTCTTGGCATATAGCCTCCTATTGTTTTACACAATTATTTTATCCACCATAATATTGCATTCGATTCCAATGTCAGATTTTGATCAAAACATAGAGTATCCTATGATATGCATTTGTCCCTTGAACCATCACATGCTTCCCCTCCTATGAACCATAGGGTTGATGTGTTGGCCATTGATAAATATATAACTGTTGTATATATGCTTAGCTATGCTTAGCCATGCTTAGTCAAATGCTATATGGTCCGTTGATTTAATTCCATGATTATGATGTTGATGGAATGTTCGAACATGGTGGTTACTGTTGGTACTTAATTAATTTGCTTAAAAGGCTTGGATGAGTTGCCATCGGGGATGGTGATTTGCCTCATCCTTGCCCCTAGGTGCGAGTTCCTGTCTTCGGAACCAAGGTTTGAGCGTGCTGCCATTGGTGGGGGTATGGGCTCCTTACTAACTGAATAACTTGTGCGGCGTATCCAAGGGTCCTCTAGTTTGCTATTTCCATTTGCGTGTGGGTGTGTGGGTGTAATGTCCGGGGTTTTTCCCCAGATAAGATTTTGCTTGTTTTTCTTTTTGCATCATCATGACATCAGCATCATGCGCATCGCATAAATTTTTGGCAACAAAAACTATTTTTATTAAACCCTATTTTATTTTGCTAAAATTGTCAGAAAATATTTTATCGAGACAGTCGTCTCCGTTTTTTAAATTAATTGCCAAATTTAATTTGCAAAAGAAAAATAAAATGTTTTGAGGGCGAGAGAGAGAAACCCAGCTAGTTAGGCCCAAAAGCCCAACAAAGCAAACCCTAGACCAAACCCTAATCCTGTCCCTGGTCTTTTTCTGTTCCCACCCCCTGTCTTTTTGCAGCCGCCCTCCCCTCGTTTTTCCTTTTCGCGGATCAGTCCTTCCACCTCCCATTTTTCTGTTTTCCTCCCTCCTCTCCCTTTTCTCTCTCTCATTTTTTTTTTTTTTTTCTCACCTTATCTTCTTTCTTTTCCTGGCCACTCATCCTCCCCGCACGCTTCTTCCCCGCGCGTGCCTCGATCCCGAGCAGCCCCGCCTTCCGCCTCCGCGGCTTCCTCCCCGAGCTCGCCGTCCCCACCAGCTCTCCCCGCCGCGCGCCGTTCTCCGTCACGCCCGCCTCCGTGCGAGCCTGTCGCAGCTCGGCCCGCGCCGCCCCATCCTCGTTCACCTCGGCCAGAGGTCGCCATGGCCGGCCTCCCCGTCGACTTGCTCCCCTTCCCGCCGGCCTGCTCCTTCGGTCCAGCTGCTCCCTCTCCCCGGTCCACCTCCTCCCTCTCCCGCACCCCGCTCCTCTCACCTCGCCATGGCGCCGGCCACCCGGCACCTCCACCTTCCCTCTCTCCCAAGCTCCCCTCCGCTGCTCCTGCTCCTCCCCGCGCCTCCCTTGCCGCTCCCCACCGCAGCAACCTCACCCCGCAGCTCCTCCCCGTCGCCCCTTGCTTCCCCCTGCTGCCATGGCCTACGCCTCCCCCGAGCTCCACCTGTCCCGGCCGCCTCGGCCCTCCTCCAGCTTGTGCCCGTGCTGTGCATGAGTTGCTGCTGCTGCGTGTTCCTTGCCCGTGCAGATCTTTGTCCGAGTCGTGTTCTCTGTCTCCGACGCGTGCTACGTGTTCGATGTTTTGCCCGCAAGGACCCGGCTTCTTTCCCGTTGCCGTGTCGTCCCGTGGACGTCTCCGTGCGTGCACGTTCCCTTCGTGAACCAGAGCCTCCCCGACGTGAGTTCCTTGTTTCCGTTCCCGATATGAAGCCGATGCCTCCGTGAAGCCGTTCCCCGATGGTTTACCGATCCAGTTCCCGTTTCCCGTTACCCGTCGTGAAGCCGTTCCCGTCGTGAACCGGAGTTCCCCGTTCCCGTCGTGAAGCCTCCCCGACGCCAAGTTCTCCGTTTCCCCGTCCGTGAAGTCCGAAGACCGGAACCCGACAAGATCCCCAACCACCGTGGAACCCCGTCGACCCTGAAGTCCGGAATGCCAAGGTCCGCCACGACGATGACCCGAGTATGACTACTTCCACGATGTCGACTACTTCGACTACTTCGGCTAATTCAACTACTTCGACTACTTCCTCTCCGAACCGAAGACGGTGGTTCCAAATCCGGAGATTCTCGATCCGATGTGCGACCCCAACCCTAAACCCCTATATGCCATATATATGCGTTTCTTATAAAATCATGCATCATTAATTAACCTCGCACCTTTATCCATTTAGTCAAATTAAATCAATTTAATTATGGGGTTTGTCCAATGCATCTATATTGTGCACCGATCCCATTTAAAATGCTTTGCCATGTGTTAGGAAATAAAATTGGATCACATTTAATTTGGCATGCATCATGTCATCAACATGCCGCTTCTTTTGCCATAGAGTAAAATGCATCTTTTTCGTTGCCCAGTGTTCGTTGCTTCTTTGGGATAGGCCGTTGAGTTGATGTGAGCAACGACAGGTTCTGCTACCTCTACCGGATTGCAGGCAAGTGATACTCCCTTGCTATCTTTGCTTTTCTTCTGTCTCTTACTCGTCCTATCTTTTGTTCCTTGCTAGCCTTATGTTCCGATGCTTATGTCTCGATCCTATATGCATGTTTCCCTTGCAGCCATGATATGCCACCACCCCCACAACCTATTACCCTGTTGCTTGTTTACCTTGTTAGCCTTGCGAGTCGTAGTGCATGCTTAGGTGCTTTGCTTCAGTCCTGTTATCTCTTTATCTAGTCTTGTTGATAATATGATAGCTAGGCTCAACTTAAATGGTAATATTTAATTTCTGTTGCGATGGGAATAACTTAATTAAAGATAAGGCACCGGCGGAAGGCCAATCGTGGTGATTTGTTCTGCTAGTGTCGCCTAGGACCCGAGTTCTTTTCCGCTGATCCAAGACTGAGCGCACTAACCACATGTGGGAGTTCTATGGGCCTCCCCGCAATCTATTACCGGATCCTCAAACCTGTCCAGATGCCACAAGTAGTTCGGGTGTTTTGATAGAAGTTGCGGCATGAGCGTTAACCGCATGTGGAAGGAGGGGCAATCGTATGAGTGTTCCCTCCTGAAGCTGTCCACGCAACGGTTAGGCCCACCTTGAAGCTTCGGCCGGACTCTCAAGGTGGATCAGTCCTAGCTAGGTGGCTCCCTGGACTTGTTTGTAGTGAAGGGAAGTATTGCGTCGAAACCTCCACCGGTACACCTCTAAGCGAGTGTTTCGATGCGTGTGGGTTCATTGGTGCATCCCTGCAGGGTTAAATCTTTTCGAAAAGCCGTGTCCGCGGTTATGGACGACTTGGTGAAATGCGCTGGCTAAAAAGATCATAGACAACTTGCACCTTATAATGATAATAACTTGACTAGTAAGATAGATCACTTGAATAATAACCCATAAAACTTGTCCACCGTGTGAGTGCCCGGACTTCTTCCTCGTGGGTTGAGGATACGAGGGAGTCGTTTTAGGGCGGGTTTGTTTGGTGTGTAGTATAGTTGGTTTTTCTTATGCGCTCTCTTACCTTGTCTCTTGTAGACGGATGTTTGTATCGTGTCTCTATAAGTTGTTAGTGCTGCTTGCCGCCTCAATCGCTAACCCTTTTTCCCCAGATTTCCAGCTTTGATATCTTGTGAGTATTACTTGCCAGTACTTCTACTAGTACTGACCCCTTCGGGGCTGCTATTCCAATTGCAGCCAACAGGTATGAAGTGTGACAACGTTAGCTTGGGAATCCCTCCGGCTTGGCCTGGGCAGGGATATGGTGCCTTTGTTTATCTTCAGGACTCTTAGTCCAATTTGTATCTTGTCCGTAGCCGGACGCTACCCTCTTCCGTTGTTATTTTGGATCTTTGTATTGTATCTTTGCTCTTGACCCGGTGAGTCGTTGTTGTATATATGTTCTTTTGTGGGTTCCATCGAGAACTGTTGTAATGTTATCACAATTCCACCCGCATAACGTGTGTGTTGCGACCTGCACGTTATGACTGGTGGGCGTCCTTTAGGATCGTTATTATGCGGATTTGGCTGGAACGCTAAAATCTGCATAGTACCGATCTTGGGGCGTTAAAGTGGGTGGAAAAAGAAACGATGAGGATGGAGGTGTTTAGGACGTGGCGATGGGGGCATGGGCTGAAATAGGCTGGGTAAACTTGTCCTGTCGCCACAGATGACTCTTGGATAGTCTCATGCGAGGTAAAAGTTTAACCGCGCCCACTTGCCAGCTTTCCCCGGAAGAGAGCTAACTAGGCGAGCCGGACGGTACCAATGGTTAAATTAGTACACCCCTGCTGGGTTTAATCTTTTCGAAAAGCCGTGTCCACGGTTATGGACGCCTTGGGAATGGATTTACGGGATCATAGTAAACTTGAAACTTAATTAAAATTTGGCAGCTAGAGGTTGCATTTCAACGTGTGATAAAATGTTCATTTCCTCGAGGGTGATTCGAGGGAGTGCCTTGGTGGAGATGAGAGGTTCTGGTTACAAGTTGGTTCAATGAGAACTGAAGATGAAAGTTTACTCTTTTATCCCTTTTATGAAAAACACTCTGAGTAGTCGATGCCATGGGTCGTTTATATCTTTTAAATGAAAACTAGCTTTATTGAAATCAACTACTACAGCTTAGAGCCTCCGTCATCATTGGGCCTATATCGCCCTACTAAACTTGCGAGTACGTCGTACTCAGTCTCTCCTTGTTGATTTTTTACTTGTTTCAGAGGAGGACGACACCGAGCAGACAGGTGGGTTCTTCGTGGACATCGACGAGTAGTTTAGGGTTCCCAGGTGACAGCTTGGGACGTCTCGGAACAACCTGGCTGGGTTTATGTTATTGTAGGCCTCTTAGGCCATATTTTGGATCTTGTTGTTAGACAACACTACTTCGATTCCGCATGATGTAATGAGGGGTCGGTGACCCCTGTGTGTGAGTTGTATCTTTCTCATATATGAGTTGCTATATGATCTCTTTGTGTCGTAGAGTCTGTGATGTGCCAGTTGTTCCGCAGTCTTGATCTCTTTATTATGCATGATAGCTATGTCTGAGCTTATGGCATGATCGAAGTGTTGCGTTGCCGATGATCCATTCCGAGCACGCCTGCCAAAGGTTTTGGTCTGGGATTGGTAACCCCAGTAACCTTCGATTGTGTAGCATGACCGGTTGCACATAGCGTCATTGTATAGTTCTGGGGTCGGGGCGCTACATCACTAGAGGTGTCTCTCCAAAAGATATACATGATGGGTAAACAAATTACAGCATGGATTTGACAGAATTGTAGGCGCACAACAAGGCTATCATAAAACAATATAGTTCACCGCTTCATCTAATATGGGCATTACGTCAAAATACATAGACCGTCATCCAACTGCATCTATGACTAATAATCCACTCTGTGATCGCTATCCAGCATGTCATCCAAAAGTACTAAGTTGCAAGCAACAGATCATTGCAATAAGCAAAGTGCATAATGTAAGCAATGTAGATAACACGAAGAAATCACACCGATGTTTTCTCCCTAGTGGCAACAACACATCTCTAGCCTTGACCGTTCCTGTCACCGAACTCAGACAAAGAGAGGCATGAACCCACTATCTAGCATAAATACTCCCTCTAACAATTACTCAGCCAAATCAACCACTAGCATCGAAGAGCATGCAAGATCATAGATGAAACACATAACTGAACAAAATTAATGACTTCCACAATTCATCGGATCCATGCAAACGCAATCATGTAGCAATTACAAATAGATGATCTTGATCATGATAGGCAACGCACAAGATCTAAACAATGGAGTACAAGGAGGAGAGACAACCATCTAGCTACTGCTATGGACCCGTAGTCCCGTGGTGGACTACTCACGCATCACTCCGGAGGTAGGCATGGTGATGTAGATGCCTCTAGCGTCGATTCCCCTCTCCGGCAGGGTGCCGGGAAGAGCTTCTGAACCCTCCCGAACTAGGGTTTGAGATGGCGGTGGCCTCGGACGTATTCTCGAAATTGTGATCGGCTCTCCTCTGTTTTTAGGTCAGAGGAGAATTTATAGGCGAAGGGGCGACGCGAGGCGATGGACAAGGGCCCCAGGTGGGCCCCACACGCGGCCAAGGGGGGGGGTGCGGCCAGGTGGCGTCTGGTGCCCCTGTGCCTCCCCTCCGGCTGTCCTTCGGGTTCCGTCTTCGTTTCATATTGGAAATAATTCCCGTAAATTTTGAGAGCAATCCGAGAAACTTCTCAGAACAACTTTTCTGAAACAAAAGGACAGCAGAAAATAGGAACTGGCACTGGGCATCTTGTTAATAGGTTAGTTCTATAAATTATGCAAAATAATATAAAAACATTGTAAAAACATGTGGCACTGATATATAATCAAGCATGGAACATAAAAAATTATAGATACGTCGGAGACGTATCGGCATCCCCAAGCTTAACTCCTGCTCGTCCTCGAGTAGGTAAGTGATAACAAAATAATTTTTGAAGTGACATGCTACCAATCACAATCATGATCAACTAATCATGTAAAGCATATGAACTGAATGCAATGATCCAAAACAAAGGTTCATTGAATGAAACAACAATGATTAACCAGGTAAAACATCTAAATAAGAATCTACTAGCAAAGAGTACTTTCAAGTTTTAAAAGCATAACACTTGACAATGATTGATAAATCACAAAGAAATATTGATTCAACAAAAGAGTTTGGCCAACACAAAGGAAGATTTAAGTCTTCAGCATAAAGCTTCAACTTGCAACTTATTTATCTCAAGATAAAGTCAATAAAAAGTTTTCACAGTTAGACACAAAGATAACATGAAGTAAAACATGAACCAAAGTTGATACCAAGTGATTGCTTGAGGAGTTTAGAAGGAGGAGGAAGACTGACTCAACATAAAAGTAAAAGAAAGGCCCTTCGCAGAGAGAGGCAGGGATTAAATCATGTGCTAGAGCTTTTATTTTTTGATTTTTGATAGAAGTAAAACAGTTTGGAGACATGCATGCTTTCGTCAACGACTTCATAGCAAAGAAACTAGCTAGTCCCCCATAACAAGCAAGGCTTTTATACTTGTGAGAGCGGCTGATTTAGAGGAACGAGTACATTCCTCTTTCTCCTTTGTTTCACCACTAACCAATGTTTGAGCTGATTTCTCAAATTTTCATTGTGCGGAGGAGAATAGTAAGTTATATTTATATTTTGCTTAAGCCACTCTCGGGTTGATTCAAGTGAGGACGTAAACCATCAACACCGGGTGAAAGAGGGGGAAATGACCTTGCCTGTCCCTAGTAAGCCTCTATTAGACTAGTTCGTTAGTCAAGAGATGGTTAAGGTTTCCTGACCATGGAATTTTTACAGTCACTTGATAACGGAGTCAATCATTAGGAGAATGATGTGATGGACAAGTCCCAATAATAAAGAGTTGCAATTGATCGTGTCACACAGTTTCATTGCCAATGCTTTTAGTATATGCCAAGTATAGTTTTCCTTAGACCATGAGATTATGTCACTCCCGTTTACCGGCAGAATACTTTGTGGACATCAAACATCGCTTCATGACTGGGTGATTATAAAGATGGTTTTCAGGTATCTCCGATGGTAAGTTGTTGGGTGACATGTATCAAGAGTGGGATTTGTCCCTCCATGTGACGGAGAACATATCTCCATGCCTTATCGGTAATATAGCATCATAAAGTTTGCAAACGTGTGATTAAGTGGTAATCACAGAGATCCTATATTATGGTCGAGTAAAGAGAACTTGCCGGTAACAAGATTAAACAAGATATGGGGATATCGATGATCAAATCTCGGGCAAGTAAAATATCGTGAGACAAAGGGAATCGTATATGAGATTAATTGAATCTCCGGCATCGTGGTTCAACTGATAGAGATCTTCGTTGAATGTGTAGGAGTTAATATGGACATCCCGGTCCCGCTATTGATTATTGCTCGGATCATGTCTGCACGTTCTCGAACCCGTAGGGTCACACACTTAACGCTCCGATGTAGCTAGGGTTTGCGATGAGATAATTGATGGAATGAACGAATGGTGATTTGGAGTCTCAGATGAGATCCTAGACGTCACGACGAGATACGGAAGAGTCCGGAGAATAAGATTCATATAAGGAAAGTGGTTTCCGGAGGTGTCGGAAAGGTTCCGAAATATTCCGACAGGGTACCGGAATTTTTTGGAAGGTTCTAGAAGAGTCTAGAAGTGGGGCACACCTTTCGTATGGGGCCCACATGGACCAATGGGTGGTGCAGCTGGCTTAATGGGCTGGCCGCATGATGCACCTAAAATGCATCTACTTTTCCAAGCACTTTGCTTCATAATTTGCTCCGGAATCCTCCCATATTTGAATAAAACTGCTGAATCTGACGCTGTTTTTAGAAAAGTCTCTTTTCTGGTTGTTTTTGCAGGAAATTAAATCGGAGAAAGATACCACGTCAATTTTTATGGAAAAGAAGGGCATTGTGCAAAAGATGGATACGAGGAAGCGTCCGAGGGCCAAAAGAGTGGGCCCCACGCGGCCAGATTCCTTGGCCGCGTGGGCCCACCTATCTGGCGCCTCGGGCACCGCCTCTCCTTCGGCTTTCACGTACCCCCTCATATATATGAAAAAGTGGCTGACCTAGGAGGGGGGTTGATTCACGAAATAGAGCGCCGCCGCCACCACGATCTTCGTTTTCGGAGTCAGATTGATCCAGGATTTCTCCCCCAAAGGAGGGATCCAGAGGCCGTCTTCACCACCATCTTCACTGCCTTCATCTCCATCGACCATGAGCTCCCACACCATCACCATGTGTGAGTAGTCCGCTATAGGCACATGAGGTGGATGGGGATTGGATGAGATTGATCATGTAATGATACCCGTTGTCCGAGATCTTTGGGGTTTATCTTGAGGATATTTTTGTATTGTGTTGATGCACTTATGCTATGTTTAATGCTTGCTACTAGGGACCGAGTGGCATGATTTCAGTACTGAACTTATTTTGCCTCATCGTATAATTGAGTTTGGTATTTATCAGCAAAGTGTATCACCTGCTATTATGTTGAACCTGTGAACCCCAAACGTGACATATAGGGAAAACAAGGGGGAGATGTTTTAGTTTGAGGATTCTATGTGTTCATGAAGTGTTAATGCATTGTTCCGGGCTATTCGAAAGGGTAGACCTTAATTACCTGTAGTTCCAAGTTGGCCCCGATGAAATGGGTAGGTAGGACAATAGATGTTGTGCAAATTCTCTTGGTTAGTGCGCACAACTAATTATGAAACGCATACCTACATATATCGGAGTTAGAGATAAGTCCCATTGCTATATGAATCTTATTATATGATCAATCTTATTCATGCAACACCCCGCTGTCATCTCATGCCTATGTTTTAAATCTCTGAGTTACACTTTCACTTTTCCGGTGAAAACTGGGAAACCTTTGTTTACTACTGCTGTTTCATTTTGTTTGCTTGAATCATTCTGCTGCCATCACTATTACTGCTGCAAGTTTATTGATATACAGGTGTGGTTGAGAGTGACGCCTCAATTGCTAAAGTCTTATTGGTATTCTTGTGTTCCCATCGAGTCGAACTATAAATTTGGGTAATACTTCCCAACGAAGATTTCAGCGATCTCCTGTACTTGTGGATATCAAGATGTTTTCTGGCGCCGTTGCCGGGGAACCTAGCTTTATTGGTAAGACAACTTGTTATCATTTATTTTCTGCATTTGCTTTTTCCCAACCATGGGAAAGGAAAAGAACACTCCGAAGGAAGTAAGGCCTTCCACTACTCGAGGAGGTACGGACTTGCCAAGTAGGCCAAACTTTTCACCTAATGCTACTTCTGCTATTGTTGCTAGAAAGAAAGGTAAAAATATATCTAGTTCACCATTGTCTAAAATGTCTACTAGTACTGAAAATGATTTAATATGTGGTAGCATGGACAAAGAAGTGACACCTGAAACACCTGAAACATCTGAGATAATTGAGACACCTGAAATTCCTGAATCTTCTATTATTGAAAATGTGGAGTCTGAGTTAGAAGATAATGAATATTTTGATGATGAGCATGAAACTTCTTCCGAGGAAGAAGATGCATTTACTATGGCTTTTATGGATTCAAATTTTGATAAATTGGAAAAACTTGATAGCTATGCAAATTCTCCTCTTGATGATTATTTCCCTGTTACTAGGAAAACGAATGCTCCAGCTATTAAAATTAAAGACAAAGATTATGAGTTTAGTGTTGATCCTGAAATAATTGAAAAATCTGAGAAGTATAAGTTTTATGGGAGAGATAATGAATTTCCTTTTGAACACATTGCTGGTTTGCATGATTTGTCTATGTTATTTGGTAAAGATGAAATCCAC
Organism: Puccinellia tenuiflora; assembly: GCA_012064385.1. Taxonomy (NCBI): domain Eukaryota; kingdom Viridiplantae; phylum Streptophyta; class Magnoliopsida; order Poales; family Poaceae; genus Puccinellia; species Puccinellia tenuiflora. The sequence goes on along the minus strand of QRDG01000483.1, from coordinate 140,616 downwards.
CAACGTTATTATTTCTTAAAGTTGTTTCCTTTTACCTTGGGAGGAAATGCTAAAATTTGGTATAATCATCTAGAACCTGGATCTATTACTAGCAAAGAGGAATGCTTGCAGGTATTCTATAATAAATATTTCCCTGCTGATAAGATCCACGGTTTAATTATTGAGATTAGCAACTTTTCACAGAAAGAGAAGGAGGATTTACCCCAAGCTTGGGGGAGGTATAGTAAAATGGTTAGGAAATGTCCTACCCATGGCTTCAAGAGTAATGAAATCCTTGATATATTTTACAATGGACTAACTAAAAATACTAGAAGCTATCTTGATAGTATTGCAGGTAATGTTTTCAGGGAAAGGACCGTTGATGAAGCTACTGAGTTATTGGAAACTATCTCCAGAAATTATGAAGATTGGAATATTGAAGAGTTTGATGGAAGAGAGATATTCCCGGAGAAGAAAGGAGGCATTTTTGAATTAAATGAAGAAGGAATGAAAGGAGCTTCCAAGGATATGAAAGAGAAGGGAATTAAAACCTCTCATCTCAAGCAATTATCTGAATTGGGTGTTAAACTTCCTACTGATCAACCTTGTTTCCCTATTCAAGTTAATGCTGTAAGCTCTATGGAAGGTAATGAAAAGGTAACACCTCCTGTTGAAGTATCTTATGTTAATGATTTTGCTTATCATAATAATCCTGAAGAGCATGATATTAGAATGAAAATTATGGAAAACTCTCATAAGATTAAATTTCTCCGGGAAAATTTAAATGCTAGTGTGGGAGAGGTTAAAAGAATTATGAATAATCAAGTTGAACAAATGGTTTCTCTTCAAAATCAATTGTATGCAAATCTTACTGAGAAGAAACAGGTTTGTGGAGTTAATACTAGAGGTGGTGCAAGTACTCAGGATCCTGACTATCCTGAAGACCATCCCAAGAGGAAAGAGCAAGAGGCTCTCAAGAAGAAATCTTCTGCAGGAAAATCTCCCAATGAAAACAAAGATAATGACAATTCTCAAGAACAAGACAAGGATATTTCTATTTCTGATGCTGAGACTGAAGATGATAATAATGAAGAAGAGGAATCATCTCCACCTGAAGAAGAGCAACATGAAGCTGAAAATATTGAAGAACCTGAACCTCCTAAAAAAGAAGACCCTCAGCCATCTATTGAGAAGAATAAAAAGAAGAAGAATCCAAATCAACAAAAAGGTAAAGAGAGGGATCCATGGGTGCAAAGACGCATACCATATCCCCAAGAGGTAATGAAATCTTTGGATGATGCTAGATTTGAGAAGTTTCTTGAATTAATTAAAACCTTATATCTACAAATCCCTCTTGTTGATGCTATTAAAATTCCTCCATATTCAAAATATATGAAAGATATTGTCACTAATAAAAGGAAGATACCTAATGAAGAAATTACTGCTATGCTTGCTAATTATTCATTTAAAGGGAAAATGCCCGAAAAGCGTGGAGATCCCGGTATTCCAACTATTCCTTGTCATATTAAAGAAACATATGTGAAATATGCCTTATGTGATTTAGGAGCTGGTGTTAGTGTTATGCATTTTTCTTTGTATAAGAAACTTAACCTAAATAAATTGGTTCCAACTGAAGTTTCACTGCAAATGGCTGACAAATCAACTGCTGTGCCCATAGGTATATGTGAGGATGTTCCCATCTCTATTGCTAATGTTTTAATACCTACAGACTTTGTCATATTAGAAATGCCTGAGGATGATAATCTATCTATTATTCTTGGGAGACGTTTTTTAAACACTGTAGGAGCTGTGATAAATTGCACTGAGAGCAAAGTGACATATAATGTCAAAGGAAATGAGCATACTATTTATTTTCCCAAGAAGAACCCTGTCACAATGATAAACAAGAGTGTGAATTCTATTCAAAGAAATACTCTTATAGTTGGAAGCTTTGAATTTGCACTACCACCTCCTGAACCAAAATATGCTACCTTGATGATTGGAACTATTCCGATCAAATATGAGGTAACTTGAATTTCTTCTTTATATATAAAATAAGAATCATGTATTATATCTTTTACATATTATTAATGAGACTTGATCAACCTCATTACTAATGTGGAAATGATGAAAACTTGATTCCCATAAAAATTGTGTTGCATTTAAATTTTGTTTATCTTAAGTTTTTAGAGTATATGCATAGATATAATTATTTCAGAGTTCAGAAAATTCTAGAATATGAAGTTTGAAAAATTCTCTTCAGAAAATTTTCTCGAAAAATTCCAGAAAATTTTTGAGGTTTGTTATTTTACCAGAGGGACCAACAGCCAAAAGTGGGACACCAGGAGGCCACTAGGGACCAAAAGAGAGTGTCCCACGCAGCCAGATTCATTGGCCGCATGGGACCCACTAACTTGGCCCCTAGGGGGTGTTAGGTGAGAGGTCAATGCCCATCTCCTTCTCCTCGACAGAAAACCAGCTCCAAGTATTTTCCCCAAATTTTCCCGAGCTCCTTCTTCCTGCTATCCTTGGATCTCCAAATTTAGGGCAGATTTTTCAAATCTGTTTGGTGGGATTGCTCCTTGGTATGTGACTCCTCCACCCATCCAATTACTTTTTGTTATTATGCTTTATGTATGAAGTATTTTGCTCCACTAGGTGTCACCTAATATGCTTGAGAAATCCATGCATTTAAGTTTTCTAGTTGATATTGATGCATGATATTGATGCGGAGACTAGTTATGGATGGCTCAATGTTGTTTTAGGGTGTTACATCTTAATTTTTGTTGAATATTATTTTTGGACAGCAAGGTTTCATCATGAACAACGGTAAGGGATTGCTTGGGATGACATCAAGACCAAGGAGAAGATCATCTAGAGTCTCAGAAAATTATGATGACAACCATCTTTGGGAAGATGGTGCGGTATATGCAGGGGAGAGACTTCGCATTCATGCCACCAAATGGCAAGACCCTGTGGTTCTTGATCATTGGGGCATAAGGGAGGACTTCAATGCCTTCGCCGCTGCAACTGGACTACTTGAGTTCTCCTAAAATCCACGGGATACATACGAGGAACTTTCGCGAGAATTCCTCTCTACATTCCGGTTTGAGGGCCCCGACAACTACAAACTCAGTAAGAAGAGTAAGCCACCGCCTCCCACCTTTGTCATAAAATTTACTATGAAAGGGCAACGCCTTGTTATGTCATTAGATGAGTTCTGCAAAGCTATTCGCGTAGAGAACACGGGTAGTTGGGATGAAACCCGTGCTGATTCTAATCAAGAACTTGTTACTTTCTGGCGTAGTATTTCTGTGAATGTTCCTGAGAGACTTAATAGTGGTAAATTCACTCACATACAGCACCCCGGTTTGAGATACTTTGCTTTGTTCCTTGCAAGAGGATTTCTTGCTAGAGATAACACTTCAGCTTGCACTGGACCCATGGTTTATTTACTTAAATGTGCAAAAGAGGGAACACCGTGGGAGTATAACTTGGGAGTAATTCTTGCTAGGACTTTACACTTTGCTGTGATAAGGAATAATACTGATTACACTCCTATTTATGCTGGTGCCATTGCTACTTTAGTATATGAGCACATTAAGGAAGAGAGGGGTTTTGGTGATGACATGGGTAGGCTTGTGAGAGAGTCTAATTTACTTGATTTTACTTTGACTTCTCGCATGGAAATAAGTGAAAGGCATGAGGATCATTATATGTATAGCTATAAGAGTTCTAATGGACAAAATGTGTCCATTAGGCTCCCTCGTGCTGACCTTTTTGACAGGACTAGCGGAAAGTGGGTAGTGGAAGAAGTGCAACCTCAAGAGGAGCCCCAAAATCCAGGAATGCAAGGCTACCATTATGGGTACTTCCCTGTAGATGGAAGTGGTGGGTACGGTTACCCTCCGGCATACTAGCTTGATCGCAAGCTTGGGGGAGTACTTCTCTCCCTTTCATTTCGCTGTTTTATATCACTTTTATCTTGTTATGTTTTAGTTTCTTGTTCTGAAAATCACAAAAACACAAAAAGATTTTATTTGTTTATTTTTCTTATTTACTTCTGATCATTTACTTTATGCATCTAAAAACTAAAAATAACAAAAATATTTTCGTTTTCTTGAATCCAACGCAAAAACGGAGGTGCAGGAACTGCTGAAATCTGTTTACTGTTTCATTTTTCATTTTTTTAATGTAACTCTGAATGAGCTAAAATTTTAACCACTACTGTAACTTTTCATAGTCTACACACCCGTAAAATATGAGATTATTCTGAGGTACATAGGTAGGGTAAAAACAGTACTGTATGCAGTAACGTTTTATGGCAGATTTGAGCTTTTATTGCGCAGTTCAAGTTGGGAGAGGAGAACAACGATGATGAGTTGATGTGCATGAAATGGATGAAAGGTATGACACCTTTGCCGTGCTTATGTGAACTTTTTAATAACATCAAGTGCGCACATCGTAGTTTCTTTAATATCTAGGGAAGTGGTAGCAAATGTTTATCTTCTCCGTGTTCTAGTATGTTATATGAGGATGCAAGTGAGATATTATTTAGTGACAACACTTGGCTGTGGATTGAGTAACTGTGGCTCTAAACAAAGGTCTATGCATCCCATTGTGCTTGCTAAACTTGCCAACCCAAGAGAAAGTAAAAGAGTTTTTCAAATGTTAAACATGAAGTCATATGCTTGACAAGCTTAGGGGTTGGGAGTTAACTTATATGTGCTGACACATAGAAAGCTTTCAACATTGCACTAAATTACATTTAGTTGATATCATGCACTTGTGTTTATGGATGCTTATCATGGTGCCAAATAAATGTGGAAACTAAGTAGGTTTAAGTAGTTTGTATAAATGGCTAGAGAGACACCTGGGCCGCTAATCTAAGCCATGCATCATTCATGGTGGAAATTTACTTACATGCTATTGTGAACCTTCAGTGATGCACCTCATAATAAAAAGCTATATCAATAGTAAATAAAAAAGGGTGTTGAGATTGTTCATTATGTTTGTTTGTCTTGTCATTTTGACATGGGCTTGTTCCATGTCCTGTGACAAGAGGTACCCCAGTTGATCCTATTTATGCCGCTATTTTTACAATGATTTAACTTGAACTTGCTTGGTGGCCCAAATTGAGTAACACCGTGGTGTAGGTACTCGTATTCACGGGGCACGAGGCTCTCAACCATTAGTTAGTCAAGCATATGAGTCATAATAGGGAACATCAAATGGATTGATAAAACTGAGGGCAAGGTTGTAAGCACAATGAGTTCACTAGTTAATAAAAGAAAGAATCAAAAGATCTCAAAAATCTTGACATGATTCAATCAAAAGCAATGCAAGAACCTTTGTTTATTTTTACAGTTGGGCAAAACTCATCCAAGTGTTGACACTTCATGTTATTTCTCTTGCAGCAAATATAAATGCTTTAACACTGGTTAGATGCACCTTTGCTAGCATTTTGTTATTTGTTATGGAAGTTATGTTGTGAATACTTGTTGGTATTAAACGGTGTTACATATGCAATGCAAAGTTCTTGTCAAAGTCTTTTCATCGCTTCTGCACTACGTTTGAGTTGTTCGAGGACAAACAACAAGCTAAGCTTGGGGGAGCTGGTGCACCTAAAATGCATCTACTTTTCCAAGCACTTTGCTTCGTAATTTGCTCCGGAATCCTCCCATATTTGAATAAAACTGCTGAATCTGATGCTATTTTTAGCAAAGTCTCTTTTCTGGTTGTTTTTGCAGGAAATTAAATCGAAGAAAAATACCACGTCAATTTTTATGGAAAAGAAGGGCATTGTGCAAAAGATGGACACGAGGAAGCGTCCGAGGGCCAAAAGAGTGGGCCCCACGCGGCCAGATTCCTTGGCCGCGTGGGCCCACCTATCTGGCGCCTCGGGCACCGCCTCTCCTTCGGCTTTCGCGTACCCCCTCATATATATGAAAAAGTGGCTGACCTAGGAGGGGGGTCGATTCGCGAAATAGAGCGCCGCCGCCACCACGATCTTCGTTTTTGGAGTCAGATTGATCCAGGATTTCTCCCCCGGAGGAGGGATCCGGAGGCTGTCTTCACCACCATCTTCACCGCCTTCATCTCCATCGACCATGAGCTCCCTCGCTATCACCATGTGTGAGTAGTCCGCTATAGGCACATGAGGTGGATGGGGATTGGATGAGATTGATCATGTAATGACACCCGTTGTCCGAGATCTTAGGGGTTTATCTTGAGGATATTTTTGTATTGTGTTGATGCACTTATGCTATGTTTAATGCTTTCTACTAGGGCCCGAGTGGCATGATTTCAGTACTGAACTTATTTTGCCCCATCATATAATTGAGTTTGGTATTTATCAGCAAAGTGTATCACCTTCTATTATGTTGAACCTGCGAACCCTAAACGTGACATATAGGAAAAACAATTGGGAGATATTTTAGTTTGAGGATTCTATGTGTTCATGAAGTGTTAATGCGTTGTTCCGGGCTATTCGAAAGGGTAGACCTTAATTACCTGTAGTTCCAAGTTGGCCCCAGTGAAATGGGTAGGTAGGACAATAGATGTTGTGCAAATTCTCTTGGTTAGTGCGCACAACTAATTATGGAACGCATACCTACATATATCAGAGTTAGAGATAAGTCCCATTGCTATATGAATCTTATTATATGATCAATCTTATTCATGCAACACACTGCTGTCATCTCATGCCTACGTTTTAAATCTCTGAGTTACACTTTCACTTTTCCGGTGAAAACTGGGAAACCTTTGTTTACTACTGCTGTTTCATTTTGTTTGCTTGAATCATTCTGCTGCCATCACTATTACTGCTGCAAGTTTATTGGTATACAGGTGTGGTTGAGAGTGACGCCTCAATTGCTAAAGTCTTATTGGTATTCTTGTGTTCCCATCGAGTCGAACTATAAATTTGGGGAATACTTACCAACGAAGATTTCAGCGATCCCCTATACTTGTGGGTATCACCGCACCAGCCCATGGCCCAACCGGCCAAAGAAGGCAAGGGGAGGCCGAATCCCTAAGGGACTCGGCTGGCTTGGGGGCCAAGCAAGCCCTAGGCCGGCCGGCCCTAGGGTTCCCCCTTGCCCTCCATCTATAAAAGGGAGGGGAGGGGTGCGGCACAAGGTAGCCCCAGATCAAGCCCTAGCCGCACCCCTCCTCCACCTCCACCTTGCCACGCCACCCCTCCTTGCAGGGCTGCCGCGCCACCCTCTCCTCCTCCTCCTCTTGCTTGGCTTGGCGAAGCCCTGCTCGCGGAGAACTTCACCATCAACACCACCACACCGTCGTGCTGCTGAGATCCATCTAGCCACTCCCTCCTTGCTTGCGGGATCAAGAAGGCGGAGTCTACATCGAATCGTATGTGTGGATACCGCGAAGGCGCTGCTCGTGCAGTGCTTCATCGGATTGGATCGCGAGGATAATGCATCTCCTCGCGACTAGATACGTCTAGTTGCGGGGATCGACTAGCCAACCCCTACACCGACAAAACATGTTTGTTCAATCTTCAAGGGTAAGAGATTGGAACTCCACTTCGCTACTCGCATCTAATAGATCTAGATCGTTGGGTTTCTTTCGCTTGTTACGTAGGAATTTTTTTTTGTTTTCTATCCAACGAACCCTTCAGTGGTATCAGAGCCTAGATCTATTTCGTAGATGTTGGTGCGATTAGAACACAAGGAGTTGTGGGCGTTGATGTTTTTGTTGCTACCTTCCGACGTGCATTTTGTATCTCGACGGTATGGTGAGATTGAAGCGGCCCGGACCAACTTTACTCGTCCGCGTACGAGAGACCGGTTCCACGACTAACATGCAACTTGTATTGCATAATTGGCTGGCGGGTGTCTGTTTCTTTTACTATAGTGAGATGCGATCTTCAACGGAAGGCCTTTCAAAAGGATATAAAATAAGCAACTTCACATCACTGTTGTGGCTTTGCGTAGATTAGAACGGTTCTATCTCTTGACCCATAGAAGCCACGTAAAAATTGCATAAACAAAGTAGAGGACGTCTAACTTGTTTTTGCAGGGTTTGTGATGTGGTATGGCCAAATGTGTGATTTGTGATAATATATGCAATGATCATGTTTGTAATCTTTCACGACTTGCATGTCGATGAGTACGGCAACCGGCAGGAGCCATATGGTTGTCTATTATTTTATGTGGCCTGCGTGCCAATATTATCAACCTGTAATTGCTTTACTTTATTGCTAAGAGTAGCAATAGTCATAGTTGCAATAGTTGGTGGACACAACCATGGTGGTGGCGCCACAATGTTGGTGATGATGGAGATCATGCCGGTGCTTTGGAGATGGAGATCAAGGGCACAAGAAGAAAAGGCTATACCACATCACAATATCTATATTGCATGTGATGTTAATCCTTTTATGCACCTTATTGCTTGCTTTGATGTGATCGCGACGGTAGCATGATAAGGTGATCTCTCACGTTATCTTCAAGATAATAAAGTGTTCTCCCCTAGTATGCACCATTGCAAACGTTCGTCGTTTTGAAGCACCACGTGATGATCGGGTGTGATAGACTCTACATTCGCATACAACGGATGTAAGCCAGATTTACACATGCGGAAATACTACGGTAATCTTGATGAGCCTAGAATGTACAGACATGGCCTCGGAACACGGAACCAAAAAGTTAAACACGAGTCATATGAATGATATGATCAACACTGAGTTGTTTACCATTGAAGCTACATCATCTCACGTGATGATCGGTTGTGGTGTAGTGGATTTGGATTGTGTGTCACTAAACAACTAGAGAGATGTTAAGTTTAGTGGGAGTTCATGTAGTAATTTTGATTAATTTTAAACGAGAATTATCATAAACAAAAGTCCTAAAAATGTCTTTGCAAAATCCTTGTAGATCATGGCCGACTACGATAGTCTGTTCGTTGCTAAAGAGCTGCGTCTCGATGGGTCAAACTTTGTCGAATGGTACATGCGTATGAGAGAAGTCCTACACACCAATGCTGAGCTCTACGTGTTAGATGAACCATTAGAAGAATGCGCAAATATTTTTGCAAGCTATGAGGAGTACATGGAGTGGTTTGAACAAAAGACCACCTACTTGAAAGTCGAGTGGATGTGCACATTCATGAATTCTGACCTAAGTAGGCAATTCAATAACTTGAGTGCAATGTAGATTGTTGATGAGCTGAAAAATAGGTTCTCAGCACAAGTTAGAATTGCAAGCTTCGAATGTCTGAGCGAGTTTCTTTCACTCAAGATGGAAGAAAACACTTGCTTGGAACAACACCTTAGGAGAATGCATGAGATACATTATCGCCTCGTGCATGTTTGGAACTACGAGATGACTGACGATTTGGCGATAGATGGGGTGTTGCGCTCGCTTCCCCCCCCCCCCAGCTTCAAGAATTATGTCAGAGACTATGTCATGGGAAGGGATTCGATCACTTTCTGTGAGTTCGTGTCTCGGCTGTGTCATGTTAAAGTGGAACCCATAGCAGGAGAAGTCCTCAATGCAGAGGGTATATAGTGATATACAAGTTATAAATGTTTAAGTCCAAATTGCAAATTGTGGCGTTTTTATAAGTATTCGATACTCATACTGTTTTATGAAAACAGGGCCTGCTGCTTAAGATTTGCATAAGGGATTGAGGAGACGTCGCGTGATGGTGGCAATCAAGGAGTTGATGATGGCTACGTTCTACTTCTACATTTATCGTTTTTTGATTAGAGGATTTGAATGAGTTTTGTAATCGAATTAAGTGTGATCTTGAATTAGTGTGTCTTGCTTTTGTAGACGGTCATTCATGTTAAAGACAAGAGGTTGTTCTATTTTCATGAGTAATCCTTTTTGGTGATCATGTTTCGATTATGAGAATATTGTCCTTATCTAGACGATGATTAGTTAAACATTTATAAAATATGAAACATACTAAAATATCCAAAACTTAATAATGACATTTTGTTTTAGTCGTGCTAAGTATTGTGAAAAGCATTATGATGTTTCACAATGCGCATCATTAAGAAGTGTGACTAAAATGCCACCCTTTAGAAGAGTGCCAAGAGTTGCCGAAAATAAACACAAGTGTTGGTTGTATTTTCAGCAAATGTTAGATGTCATTATTTTGTGTGCTCCATCATAAATGAAATGATTAAATAGCTGTATTTATTTGAGTTATGATGTTTGATGAGATCAAATAAAATTCTGGAGTAAAGGATATTAAGTTAAACAAGTAAATTGAGTCCTTTCAATTTGATCAAAAGAGACAAAAAAATTGAGTTATTGTTTTAGTATGAAGACTTGTGCAAAGTGTTTTCACAAATTGCAATATTTAGAATTTATTCAAAAGTGTTTTGATGCGCCCTAAATATTGTAATCACATTATATTAGAAATTGTGTGGTCTGATAAAAAGGAGTTTTTCTTATTGTGGTTTATTTATAACATTTAGATTTGTTTCGATAACACTCCGTTTAGAAATAAGGGTCTATGTATGATTCTCATAAAAAATTTATATGAGTTATGAGAAAAGGTGGTTTCAATCATTAGAGACTATTGCGAATAAATTTGTAGTATATTCATATGTGAGACTATGAATAAAAATTCCACAATATGAGACTAAAAGGGGCAAACCAATTTTGTTGGTTGTGCTAAGTATTTTAGTGGTTTATCTTGAAATGGTTTCATTGATAAAAGAATTGATGGAATAAATTGACAAACTAAATCAAGGTGGTTGACCTTACTTTTAATGTATCAAGTGGCACGTCTGAAAAGTGCTATGTTGGTTTAAACTTGACACTTAAAAGGAAGTCATGATGGTGATCATTGAATTTCGGTTTAGCTTATCTAAAGAAAAGTAGGATTCAAGAATATGAAATTTTGTCGAGTCACAAAATAGTATTCCTGATTTACTTGTCATGTTTTAGAAACAAGACATACCTACGAAACTACAAAGGAGAAATAGAAGCCTTAAATACGAAAATGACTGAGAGTCATCCTATGTTAAGTTTAAATCACAAAGTAATTGTTGCTTGATTTTGTGAAAGTGACGTTTTCACATATTTATTCCTCAAAAGGGGTTTTGTAGAGAACAAATAAAACTTAAAGCTAGCAAAGTACTAGTGTTTCGTATATGAGTTCTCGAATTGTAAAAGTTAAATTGAGAATTTTGGAGGTGTCCAAAGTATCTAGAAAGTGCGTGAGAAACTGAGTGTGATCTAATTGAAATATGTGGTGACATATATCAAGTGAGAGCATAAACTAATTTCCATGATCAAATATGTGGAGACATGAGTTTGAGTGGGAGCTAGTGAATCATTAATCAAATATAGGGATAACATATTTCTGAGTGGGAGCCAAAGTGGTTTCATGTAACACCCTCACTTTGAAAAGCAAGAATACTTTGTGAAATTGCTAGGCCCTGGATCGAGTATGGCTAGCATTCACTAACAGGATGTAATATCATGCATAAATGTTAAACATTATTACATCGCACGTACGAATGATCCAGAAATAAAGTACTTTATTACAACTTTGCATAGCCGAAGCTAGCTTAAAATAAATAAGGTTCCACAAATATTATTCAGAGTTCAAGCAGCATAATAAATAATATTGAGCTCCATCATCTTCATGAGCCACTGGCGACCATGTTGGTTGTAAGCTCGAAATAACACACGTCCTTACTCCTCATCTGAACAACCTGCAACATTAACGTTGCAGCCCAGGTAATTTGGGCCAATACCTTGTAACAGGCTAGCAAGTGTCATACTATGGTGGTTTATAAATGGCAAAGACTATTCTACATGTATATTTGGCTGGTGGATTTCATGGCTCTTGCGCAAAGCAATATTTGTCCTACACTTGTAAAACCTTTCTTTTAAAACCAGATATTAATGAGATAAACATGGCATGAAAACCAGTATCTCTTCTACCCTCGTTCACCCATCAAATTTTATTCTGAAATTGGAATGAATGAGATTTTTCCGTCGACCACCTTGCTTAGTTACTCAAATTGTCCATAACCGGGGACACGACTAAGATCTTAGTTTTAATTACTCTCGAGAGTATGTGACACTTTCCCCACTAGACTCAACTAACCCAAATTTCCAAATCACTCGTTTAGTGAAAAGGAAAGGAGAGAGTCGAGACGAGATCTTTCAGAAGAGCTTTCCCATACACATGTCTGAACAATGCCCACCTACATCCCCTACATCTGCTTGTTCGTCCGGTCAGGTCTACTCAACATACTTAATCAAGACATAGCCCATATGACTAGTGGCTGCACTGGAAGTAAACTAGATACGGAGTGACATGAAATATCAATACCCTGGGTGGCGAGAACAAGTGCACGTACTCGGGTAAAACCATGGAAATGGCCCTGAGCAGCCACTTAACTTTAAACCTCCAATAGAGCAACACCAAGTCCACTCAGGTGATTCATTAATTTAGTAAAATTTTCTTAACTCATCTACAACAAAACAATTCATTTTTGCAGCAGACAAATCTACTAAATTAATTAGGTCACTAGTCAACTAGTCATGTGGCTAACCTAACAGGTTTGCATAGCATATAGATTTAATAAAAACAGCCTATCATGCATACTACTGGAAAATAGTCTACAATGCAATATATAAATAGTAGTAGGCCATTCATGAATTTGTGTATGCACTTGCCTTGATAGTTCAGGTCGTTGCAACTCTCACAACACTCCTTGCACTCTTCACAAACTAAACAAACAAATAACACCAATTCAATAGACAACAAAATATGGCAATACAATAAAACATGCATGCATGATGATTTGCTAAGCAAACACAAATCAAAGTTAGCAATTAATAAAGTCATTACTTTCTGTTAAATACTATATGCATGATGCTCATGATTCATATTTTAAGTGGTTTTAATAATTTAAAACAAATACTATGGCCAAAATACCACTATTTGAGTTTCTACAAAATCATTATTAATGCATGATGCACAAGTGCCAACTAAAATAACTACTGGACAGAGGACACTAAATAAGACATTTTTGCAGAAGAAGACAATTTAAAATAATTTATAGATTTAAGGATATACCAAAATTACTCAATTAACTCATTTGAAAATTTGAAATTTTGCACACGAAAGAAATGAAAACTAACAGTGGCATAAAATACTACAAGTTAAGAGCTTTTCAAAAATATAAAATTTGTTAAATTTGACCGAGCCATTAAAAAGTTATAAAGGTTTGAAGTTTCGGGGGCTTTTCTGCAAAACTGCCAATTCGGGATAAATCCAGAAAATAGCTGCCCACGTGGCGCTGACGCGGCGCTGACCAAGCAGCTGACGCGGCTGCCATGCGGTGCGATCTAACAGGCCGGTACCGATTCGGGTTAAAGGACAAAACGGAGCCATCAGATCAAGATCTGACGGTCCAGATCTAAAGGGGACTTCGGCCGGCGGCTAGGGTTTCGGTGGACGACGGCGCGCGGCGGCGACGGTGCGGCATCACATGTTCCCGGTGTTCTACGGCGTTCCAGGATGCGCGGATCTTACCCCGGTGATCAGCGCGACGAGGCGGTCCAGGTGGCGAGGTGGCGTGCTCCGGGATCGTCTCCTCCTTCCTCGATTGCTCGTCGGAGTTGCGGGAGGCGGCGGCTCCGTTCGGTCGTGCACGTAGGCTTCGATCAGGTGATGATAAAAATAGGGGGTGATGTCCAGGAGGTCTGCACGGACGAGACAAAGCAAGAGGGGGAAAAGAGAGGGCCTGAGGTCGTCGGAAACGGTCGTGGCATTGAGCTCTTACCGGCGGCAATGGCGGGACGGCGAGCTCAAGCTTGGGCGTCCTGGCGGCTTAGGTGCTAGGGTTTTTGGGGCATTTAGGAGCAGACGATAAGGGGCTTATAAGGGTGTGGCGTGCTCGTGCAAATCCTACCGGATTTGGTAGGATTCGAGTCGGGATCGAATTGGACTCTCGGTCGGATTGCTTGCGCTGGGGGTCGTTCGTGTTGACGTCATGCTTGCGTCAGCACGGATCCCACCTGTCGGCGGCAGCAAGAAAAATAAAAGAGAGAGAAGGGCCGATGTGGGGGAGGGGGGTGCTAGGCTAGTCCTGGACCGGCAGTGGGCTGGCTCGGGTAGCTGCGGCCCTTTTTTTGACGAAACCTTTTCTCCTTTTTCTTTTCTCTATTTTCAAAACTGAAAATAAAACCATAGCAATAAAATTTATAAAAATTTGCAAAAATACTTTTCAGAGAGCTTATCAAATTTAGGGTATTATGGCATTGGTCTTGCCATCAAATAAATCAAAATAATTGAAAACTTGGCTAAGGTTGCTTAGCACCTTTTTACCAATTATTAAACAAAAATAACAAGTTTTGAAACAAACCACTAAAATAAATAAAATAAATGCAACAAGCATATGTTGATGATGAATGAATGCATGCTGATGCAATTTCTAAAAAGTTGGATGTTACATTTCACAATTTAATATGTATATGGTGTATATTTGAGTGGGAGTTTACAACATCTTGTTTACATGAAATAGAGATTTCGTGAATGTTGTAAATAGTTCAGGAACCAACGTATAACTTATGAAGTTAATTTGAACGTCAAATATCTATGGTGGATAGATATGTTTGATAAACATTAAGTCAGGATGTTTAACCTAAATAAGATTTTGAAGGAGTTCAAAATGGAACAAGTGAAGAAGAGTTCATTACTTGTAAAAGATAGGTAAAACATTAAGTCTAATCTTAGTACAAGAATAATGGTTGGAGGATATGTTGGTATTCGCTATGACTTGCTCATAGGTCTAAACATATAAGAACCATAATTTTGTATTTGATGAAATATGACCCAAGTTCTTGGTTAGAAGAACGTGTTAGGAGTGAGGAGTCATTTCAACATGGAGATGAGATAATTGTTTCTAAAAATTGGTAGACTTGGATGAAGTCGTAATGCCAAATTAGATTAGAAATCTCATAAAGGCAGAAGCGCAGCGAAAGCATGATCGAAAATATCGAAGTGACATGTATTGCACTGTCGATTTGTGAGTCTACAACATATAAGAGTATATGATTAATTCAAGGATTAAAAGATATAATATTTTGGTTTGAGAAATTTTGTTTCAAGACTGAGTGAGTTCCGGGTGCACATACTATGTGAAAGTTCTTTTGA
Source organism: Puccinellia tenuiflora (assembly GCA_012064385.1). Taxonomy (NCBI): domain Eukaryota; kingdom Viridiplantae; phylum Streptophyta; class Magnoliopsida; order Poales; family Poaceae; genus Puccinellia; species Puccinellia tenuiflora. The sequence goes on along the minus strand of QRDG01000483.1, from coordinate 125,481 downwards.
CTGATCATACGTCATGTAGGCATAAAAGGGAAACAAAAATCTCACTTTGTAGCCAAATATATTATATTCATCATATGATGATGAGGTTTATCATGTGATGATGAAGTAATGTCAAAGTAGGTGACATTAACGTTTTGCAAAGAACATGTAGAACTGTATGGTACAGGACTTAGAGGACATAACCTCTTCCACGAGGAAACATGATCAGCACTGAGACTCCATGGGTGTTGGATCGAGAAAATGCAAACTGGATTATTGACTCTAGTGCAAGTGGGAGACTGTTGGGAATATGCCCTAGAGGCAATAATAAAATGGTTTATTAGCATATTCATGTTTATGATAAATGTTTATTATCCATGCTATAATTGTATTAACCGAAAACATAATACATGTGTGGAATATAAACAACCCAGTGTCCCTAGCAAGCCTCTACTAGACTAGTTCGGTAGTCAAGAGATGGTTAAGATTTCCTGACCATGGACTTGTTATAGTCACTAGATAACGGAGTCAATCATTAGGAGAATGATGTGATAGACAAGACCCAATAATAAAGAGTTGCAATTGATCGTGTCACATAGTTTCATTGCCAGCGCTTTTAGTATATGCCAAGTATAGTTTTCCTTAGACCATGAGATTATGTCACTCCCGTTTACCGGAAGAATACTTTGTGGACATCAAACGTCGCTTCGTGACTGGGTGATTATAAAGATGGTTTTCAGGTATCTCCGATGGTAAGTTCTTGGGTGACATGTATCAAGAGTGGGATTTGTCCCTCCATGTGACGGAGAAGATATCTCCAGACCTTCTCGGTAATATAGCATCATAAAGTTAGCAAACGTGTGATTAAGTGGTAATCACGGAGATCCTATATTATGGTCGAGTAAAGAGAACTTGTCGGTAATGAGATTAAACTAGATATGGGGATATCGACGATCAAATCTCGGGCAAGTAAAATATCGTGAGACAAAGGGAATCGTATATGAGATTAATCAATCTCTGGCATCGTGGTTCACCTGATAGACATCTTCATTGAATGTGCATGAGTCAATATGGACATACCGGTCCCGCTATTGATTATTGATCGGATCATGGCTGCACGTTCTCGAACCCGTAGGGTCACACACTTAACGCTTCGATGTAGATAGGGCTTGCGATGAGATAATTGATGGAATGAACGAATGGTGATTCGGAGTCTCGGATGAGATCCTAGACGTCACGAGGAGATCCAGAAGAGTTCGGAGAATAAGATTCATATAAGGAAAGTGGTTTCCGGACGTGTCAGAAAGGTTCCGGAATATTCCGGCAGGGTACCGGAATTTTCTGGAAGGTTCTAGAAGAGTCTAGAAGTGGGGCCCACCTGTCGTATGGGGACCACATGGACCAATGGGTGGTGCAGCAGCCTTAATGGGCTGGCCGCACCAGCCCATGGCCCACCGGCCAAAGAAGGCAAGGGGAAGCCGAATCCCTAATGGACTCTGGCTTGGGGGCCAAGCAAGCCCTAGGCCGGCCGGCCCTAGGGTTCCCCCTTGCGCTCCACCTATAAAAGGGAGGGGAGGGGTGCGGCACAAGGTAGCCCCAGATCAAGCCCTAGCCGCACCCCTCCTCCACCTCCACCTTGCCGCGCCACCCTCTCCTCCTCCTCCTCCTCTTGCTTGGCTTGGCGAAGCCCTGCTCGCGGAGAACTTCACCATCAACACCACCACACCGTCGTGCTGCTGAGATCCATCTAACCACTCCCTCCTTGCTTGCGGGATCAAGAAGGCGGATTCTACATCGAGCCGTACGTGTGGATACCGCAGAGGCGCTGCTCGTGCGGTGCTTCATCGGATTGGATCGCGAGGATAATACATCTCCTCGCGACTAGATACGTCTAGTTGCGGGGATCGACTAGCCAACCCCTGCACCGAAAAAACACGTTTGTTCGATCTTCAAGGGTAAGAGATTGGATCTCCACTTCGCTACTTGCATCTAATAGATCTAGATCGTTGGGTTTCTTCCGCTTGTTACGTAGGAAATTTTTTGGTTTTCTATGCAACGAACCCTTCAAACTCCTTGCCATGAGGCGTTTACGAGCCGCGATAGCCACCAGCCTCGTAAGACTGGATCATACCCGATAAAGAACATCGGCCGGAGGAGCCCTCCGAGCCTCTTCAATGCTGAATCTGGGGCTAACGCCACCCCGCCCTCCAACAGGCGGCCGGATCCCTCGCCGTCTTCCGCAGATCCACAACAGTCAACACCGCCGCACTCCAAAAACGACCCATCCCCACCGCCACGCCGAGACGTTACGCCAGATCGATGTCGCTCCAACAGCTTGGACTCCACAAGCCTCTCACCGGTGCCAGCCAAACCTCCGACGAACAGGAGCATGGGCTGGAAGACCATTATTCCTACTAGAACCATCAGCATCCGCTCCACCATGAACCGACGGAGGAAGCCTGAAAACTAGTTAAACTAGAAAAAACTTAGACTAAACACACGCACGCACGAGAGCTAGAGCTCCCCTCCCTCTCGCGATGTCGGGACAGCGATCGGAGAGGAAGGGGAGCAGTGGAATCATCGGATGTGGACTTGGATCTAGGAGTGGGGAACCGCCGCGTTGTGTGCGGGGACTTGTCTTAAAAAAACTAACCGTTGCAGGAAACTTATCCCGAAGTCTCCGGCCTCAAGACACCATTGTCTTTGTCCTAGCACAAACAATTCGGTCTTGACGGACCGGAAACTGTGACCTAGCGCTGGAGACTCTCGACTGGCTGCAAAGCATCACCCCACTTGGCACAGCTATGAGGCCAGGCCAGGAATATATAGTCCGGATTCTTTGGGTGCTCACACCCTGGAGTCTCCGGTGTTAACACATCGCAGTCTCCAGACAAACCACACCGGAGTGTTTGGTTTACTTTCCCACAGTAAAAAGGAAACTAGAAACTCTAACTAAGATGAAACCATGTTTGTTGGACATATTAAGAACTAGAAAGGGAGATTATTCCAAGGGTTGGCAGGCGT
>QRDG01000483.1:32346-120746 GCA_012064385.1 Puccinellia tenuiflora | reverse complement strand
TAGAACTGAGGGACCAAAGGTATACTTATGCAACATTTGAGGAACCAAAATTGCACTTAACCTTTATTTAAAACTTTCGAAAAACGTAATTTGAAGTTTCAGAAAAAACTGAAAAAATATGTACATATAGGTAATGAAGTATAAGTATAACTGAAGTGTCCAAAGTCTCAATGAAAATAAGTTGTATTTTGACTTTACACGTTTGAAGTATACATCATTGGAAATATGTACATATTTATTTTTAGATTTTTTTAGAAGAGATATATGCACCATTAGTCACTGAAGTTGTCCATAATGAGTACTCTAGTCACTGAACTCGCAGAATGTGGTGCGGTGATGTCTACTACACGCTTCTATTCTTGTGGACTTGTTGGGCCTCCAAGCGCAGAGGTTTGTAGGACAACAGCAAATTTCCCTTAAGTGAGTAACCCAAGGTTTATCGATCTCAGGGAGGTGTAAGGTGAATGTATCCTCTCTCAAGCAACCCTGCAATTAATATACAAGAAGTCTCTTGTGTCCCCAACACACCTAATACAATGGCTAATTGTATAGGTGCACTAGTTCGGCGAAGAGATAGTAAAATGCAAGTGATATGGATGGTAAAAGGTGATTTTGTAATTCTGTAATAAAAATGGCAGCAAGAAAACAAGTGACAAAAGTGACTAAAAACGGTGTATCAATGCTTGGAAACAAGGCCTAGGCTTCATACTTTCACTAGTGACTACTCTCAACATCATTAACATAATTAAACACATGATAGTTCCCACAAAAACACATGCATGGTAGATGTTACTCGGAGATCATTCTTTCGTGGATCAAATAGGATGTGAATTGCGTAGGGCTACAAAAAGCACGCCTTAAAGTTTATATTCCACATCTATGGACACTTCATGCTGTCACTATCCGCATCCAAAGATAGTACTAACAAACACCACAACCTATTTCTTGAATAGTCTCTTTCTTTAATAACACAAGCATCAAGAAACCTCATGATCTATTCAATCCAACAATAATAAAGAACAAACTCATGATGAAGATCCCTCTAATCTTGATGCATAGAGCCACACACGGCACCCTCACTGTCACCGTGGTACCGTGATCACAACGGTGACTCCGCAAATTATACTAGATAACACCACTTGAGCAACATCATATCCATTACACATAGGGAAACATCATGTATTCAACTATACTAATAAAGCTCATGATCACAACGAAGATCACATCATAGGAGAGAGAGATAACCACATAGCTACTTGTATAAGCCTCAACCTCGGTGAGGGACTACTCGCTCCTCATCACGGGAAGCAGCGGTGTTGATCGAGATGGCTCCGGCGGTCCATCCCCGTCCCGGCAGGGTGCCGGAACAGGACCTTCTGAACCCCCGAAACTTGTCGGCGATGGCGGCGGAGCTCTGTATCGTATTTGGGAAAATCCTTCGGGGGTTAGGCTTTTTTCATCGGGGATGATTTATAGGCCAAAGGGCGTCGCGAGGGGCTCTCCGAGGGGCAGGGACCACCCCCGGCCGCGGCCCCCCTTAGACCCACGGGTGGTACCCGCCCCTGGCCTGTGGGTCCCTCCCGGGGCCGCCCTTCTGGATCCGGTCCTTATTTCCTCAATAAAAAATCACCATAAATTTTCGTCCAATTCCGAGAATATTTCCAGAAGTAAGTTTCTGCAACAAAAACAGGACAAAACAGGGAACTGGCACTGGGCATCTTGTCAATAGGTTAGTCCAACAAAATGCATAACAATGATGTAATACGGTATTAAAAACATGTGAGAACATCACAAAACTAGCATGGATCAATCAACAATTATAGATATGTTTGACACGTATCATGCTCTGGTCACAAAACTTGGCAAGGATGAGCAAACTGGTCATAATCGTGACGTGGCACGATGACTGAGATGTCGACCGAGACCCGTGACAATTTTTTTTGCAAAAGAACCCTGTAAAATAAAAAATCACATTAATCTATTTATCTTTGTCTCGTTGAGTAGCGCCCCAGCATTGTTTTCAGCCTTTGGCTATGACGGCAATGACGGACGCGTGGCTAGGTTCCTCCACCCGCCGTTGTTCTCGCTCGAGTGCCCCTACTGGCCAAAATTGATGCGCGCCTCCATGGCCAACACCCGCGTCCAGATGCAAGTTCCCGGCCACTCCGTAATCGGCCAACACTCGCGTCCAAATGCATGCTCCCGGCCACTCCGCAGTGGAGCATCGGAGGCCGGCATCACATGCACCACCGCGGTGGGCAACATCATGGCGCCGATTCAGGTCCCCCCACACGCCTTGGTAAGACCACCGGCATCGCCTCACCGTCCTCTAGCTCTCCACCATTAAGCACTTGTCGAGGCGATCAGAATCGACCGACATGGAATTCTCTTCTTCGCTATCGGACGAGATCCATCGCGACAACTCGTCGTCGTTCTCGTCCTCCACGCGTCCAACAGAGAGCACTGCCAGCTCCGCTACCTCGCCTTCTAGCTCCATGCTGATCTTTGCGTACCATGACGACCCGACTCGACCGAATCGGGGCCGTCTTCTCCGTGGCTGACTGGCACCGCTGCGCCCGGTCCCGACGCTTTTGACCTCCTCTATTCCATTTTAGCATGTGCACGTGACGAGGGTGAGCAGCAATCCTTCCCAATCCCTTTAATCTCTTCCTCTGTATCGCCGTTGAAAGAGCATGGTTGCCCACATGTGTGGTTTTGGTAATTAATGACAATCTTTATGGACTAATGTTTGCTTTGAGTTATACTTGTAGGTTTGGTCCATATGCCATGCTTGATCTCCATATGTTGGAGTCAAGGCTAAAAGAAGAACATTATGTGTTGATCAAGGCTAAGTGCAAGTCGATCAACACACAAGGCTAGGGATGTACCATGAGGGATCGTATGATCTCATGGTTTTTCTCCATGAGCATGCAAAGAAAGGGATATCCTATATAGCCCATAGAGGATGGAGTCACGTGGTGATCGTCATCAAGATAAGGGCCGGGTGAAGATATGTCGAAGAGTGTCTCCTCTCCCATCTTGGTGTATGGGGGAGCAATATGTGAGTCTTCACCAAGCGGAACGCAATCAAGAAAGGTGGTCCATCTCGAGAAGGTCAAGGCGTCATCATCTAGCTCGAGTGGATTATGCGCAAGGCAGAGGTATGACCTTGATAGATTTTCTATTTTATCGGTCTCATGATGTTAGTTGCGAGACCAGGTTATAGGATAGATAGCCGTACTATTAAGAGGGGCTCTCAAGCGAGTATCTTGATCGTATCCTTCGTAGAGAGCTCAAACCTTTACATCCATGGCATCATCTTTATTGGTTCTTATTTGGCTCTATCATGGTGAGATCTTGGTGCTTGTCGTGCTCGTCATGACAAGGCCAAGTTCACCGAAAATGGATTTCGTATGCGTCTTCTATTGCATTTTCGGTTTTGGAGATTTTGCCAGTCCATCCTGGCGGAAGGTTTCACTCTTCCATTTATTAGCAAAATCTCCCTTGCTTGGTTTCAATATTTCCACTTTTTGTAGGGTAGCTCTTGTCGTCCTCTTTCCAACAAAATTGGATTCACCTCAATTGGAGTTTCCTTGCAAAAGTTATTCAGTTTCAGGATCTGCTGTTTTCCTCTAGCCGGTAGTACCGATATTCTAGCCGGTAGTACCGACCAGACCATGGACGGTAGTACCGGGCTTAGCTCCGGGATAAGTTTTCGGTACTGGATACCTCATGTTTAAATCTGGAAGTTGCACCGGAAGTACCGTGCAGTTTTCCGGTAGTACCGACCGGACCATGGTCGGTAGTACCGGGCCTTGTTCTGACCTACTTCCGAAGTTCGTTTTCTTGGTACTGAACTCTCGATGTTTTTAACCGGAAGTGGTTCCGGTAGTACCGGGTCAATCGATACTACCGGCCCATTGCCCGGTAGTACCGGCCCTGCGGGTTTCTCACAGAGCCGTTGATGGGCTGATTTGTGTAGGGCGGTAGTATCGGCCCTACGTGAATCTGTGCCCAACGGCCATATTTTCAAGGCACCTATTTAAGGGATCTTCTTCCCCAATAGGTATCCAACCTTTGGCACTCTCTCTCTCCACCATTGTTGACCTTTTAGAGCTTGCCTCTCCCTATTTTCCTGCATGATTCTAACCTCCATTTGAAGGGAAAAGAGAGAGGAGATCTAGATCTACTATTCCACCAAGACATCTCTCCTCGAAGTGAGGGGAAGTCTTTAGATCTAGATCTTGGAGTTGTTTTGTGTTTCTCCTTTGTTCTTCCTCTCAAATCCCTCCCTAACATTAGTTGCTTTGTTTGGATTTCGGAGAGAAGGACTTGACCACTTAGTGTGTTCTTGCCTTTTGCATTTGGTGCATAGGTTTGAGTTCCCCACGGTGATACGTGGGATTGAAGTTCGAGAAACTTGTTACTCTTGGGTGCATTGTGTACCCTAGACGGTTTGTGGTGCCACGAAGATATTCGAGTTGTGAAGCTTTGGGCAAGCTACGAGAGACTCCCTTGTGTGGAGTTAGGCCCGGGCAACATTGTACGGGTTTGGTCAATGCCCTCAAGACGACCTCATAGTGGATGAGCAAATCTCCCATCGGGTATTCCCCACGGGAGGAGCTCACGGAGAATAGGGTGAGCACGGGCGTGCTTGTAGGAGGGCCTAGGAGCCTCCACACCCCTCCAACGTAGACGTACTTCCATTGGGAAGGAACTACGGGAAACAAACCTCCGTCTCCACTTGTGTCGGTTATCTCTATAACCAAACCCCTTTACTTATGCATTTACTTTGTGATAGCCATCGAGCTTGAAGTTATATATCTTGCTATCCTTGTTGTTTACTTGCCTAGCATAAGTTGTTGTTGCACATAGGTGAACCTAGTTTATTAGGTTTTGTGCTTGATAAATTAAACGTTAGTTTTATTCCGTATTTATTCAAGCCTAAACGTAAAGTTTTAAATCGCCTATTCACCCCCCCCTCAAGGCGACATCTCGTTCTTTCAGCCGTGTACGCTGACCTCCGCCGCCGGGCCGCCGTGAGATGGTCTCTGCCGACGCTCTAGTGACCATATGGTCCAGGGCCGCCTCCGAATGATGCGCCATGACGCATTGCGTTCAACGCGCTAGGTATCGTTCTCCCTCGCGTGCTCCTCCGATGTGAATTGCCGTCAGTCTTTCCGGTGACGTCAGCATGAGGTCCTCGCGCACGTCCTCCTCCACACTGGCGCTAACAGTGCCTAAGAGCGGGTCACAGTTGTATGGTTGTTTTTGTAAACGAATATCACGATTTATGATTAATGGCTCAGTCTGCGTGACACGTCACGATTATGACCGGTTTGCTCATTGATACGTCTCCGACGTATCTATAATTTCTTATGATCCATGCTTGTTTTCATACCATTTGCTACATGTTTTGTTTACATCTTATAGCATTTTTATGCATTTTTGGAACTAACATATTAACAAGATGCCCCAGTGCCAGTTCCTGTTTTCTGCTGTTTTTCCGTTTCAGAAAAGTACTTAAGGAAATATTCTCGGAATCGGACGGGACAAAAACCCAGGATCTTATAATTTCGTCACGCACACGGAGTCCAAAGGGGAGCCGAAGACGCACCAGAGGGCGACCACACCCTAGGGTGGCGCGGCCCACCTGTCTGCCGCGCCACCAGGTGGTGTGGCCCCCTCAGGCCTCCACCGACGCCGCCCTTTCGCCTATATAATCCCCCCGACGAGAAAACCCTAAGTACCCGATCAAAATTCCAGAAAAACATCTGTCGCCGCCGCCGTCGTCAACCCTAGTTCGGGAGGGTTCTGAAGCTCTCCCCGGCACCCTGCCGGAGAGGGGAATCATCACCGGAGGGCTCTACACCACCATGCCCGCCTCCGGATAGATGTGTGAGTAGTTCATCCTTGGACTACGGGTCCATGCAGTAGCTAGATGGTAGTCTTCTCCTCTTGTGCTATCATGTTTAGATCTTGTGATCTGCCTATCATGATCAAGATCATCTTATTGTAATGCTACATGTTGTGTTTGCTGGGATCCGATGAATAGAGAAGTACCTTGTGATGTTGATTATTGATATTATCATGTCTATGTTATTTGTGATCTTGCATGCTTTCCGATACTTGTAATTGCCTTGATCAAGTAGTTGCTTGTATCTCCAAGAGGGAGTATTTATGCTAGATAGTGGGTTCGGTCCCTGTGTGCCTTGGCTTGAGTGACAGAAACATATAAGGACGGGGGAGTGCCGTTGCTACTAGGGAGTAAACTTTATGCACAGTTCTTCATGCAATTGTCTGTTGCTTGCAACTTAATACTGGAGAGATTTTACGGTATGTTATCTCAAAGGTGGACTATTTAGGCATAGGTGTATGCTTGGAACAGCTATCTATGTATTTTGTCGTAATGCCCAAAGCATCTCATATAGACATCATCATCCTCTGTATTATGCAATGTTCATGCATTGTCATGCATTCTCTATTCTGTCAATTGCCCAGCTGTAATTTGTTACCCAGCATGTGTAGTATTTTATTTATGGAGAAGACACCACTAGTGAACTGTGGACCCCGGTCTATTCTTTTACATCTGCAATTAAATCAACTGCTCTACTGCTTTCATTTACTGCAAACAAGCTTCCTTCCACACATACATTTAATCCTTTGTATTCAGCAAGGCCGGTGAGATTGACAACCTCACTGCTTCGTTGGGGCAAAGTAGTTTGATTGTGTTCTGCAGGTTCCACTGTCTCCCCTGCAACAGCTCATTTTCTGGCGCCATTGTAGTTGTGGAAAACCTTCTGAAGCATTCCTCACTCCTACTGGTTCGATAACCTTGGTTTCTAACTGAGGGAAAACTTGCTGCTGTGCTCCTCAAACCTTCCTCTTGGGGTGCCCAACGAAGCGTGATTGATTAACACCTCTTGCGCTATCAAGCTCTTTTTCTGGCGCCGTTGCCGGGGAGTTAAGAGTGCTCAGTAAGAAGCTTCTCGAAGTACCAAACTTCTCACTCCTCCGTCAACAACTCTCTTTCTGGCGCCGTTGCCGGGGAGTAGAGAAGCTTCTGCAAGGGGAGTCTCTCAGTTCCAATCTCTTTACTTTGTTTTAGTCTTGCTTATTATTATTGCTTTGTCTTGTTTTGCTTTCTTATATCAAAAACACAAAAAAAATAGTGTAGAATTTATCTTGTTGCTTTCCTATATCAAAAACCCAAAAAATTAGTTACTTGTTTTATTTTGTGCAATTCGGTTTACCTTGTTTTTATCAAAAATGAGTACTGCTGAAAACACTAAGTTGTGTGACTTCACTAGTACTAATAATGATGATTTCATATGTACTCCTATTGCTCCACCTGCTGCTAAGACAGATTTTTATGAGATCAAACCTGCTTTGTTAAATCTTGTTATGAAAGAGCAATTTTCTGGTGCTGTTATTGATTTGAAAGAGGGCAACATTAGATATCAATTCCCTCTTAAGAAAGGTATGGAACACTTCCCTAGGAAGAGAATGAAGTCACCTTTTGACTCTATTGTTAGAGCAAATTATCGTTTTGATGCTTGTTCTCTTAGAAATACTTGATGTTCACTTTCTGCGCCTAGCTGAAAGGCGTTAAAGAAAAGCGCTTATGGGAGACAACCCATCATTTTATTTTCAGTATCTTTTCTTTTATTTGAGTCAAGAAGTTTGTTTACTTCTATAGCAACTTCTTTGTATCTTTATTTTCTTGCAATGTTGTGCCAAGTAAGGTCTCTAGTAGAAAGTTTTTGCTATATTTGGATTTCTGCACAGGAAACAGATTTCTGTCTGTCACCGTTAAATTCGTCATTTATTCCAGAAGCGACGAAATGCTTTGAGATTTTGTGTGCTGAATCTTCATATATGTATGAAAAAATTTCTAGTTCAGTGATTTTCGATTTGAGCAACTCTAGTGCCTCGAAAAAATTCGTCTTTACAGACTGTTCAGATTTTGACAGATTCTGCCTCTTATTGTGCATTGCTTCTTTTGCGATGTTTATTTGGATCTTTTTGATTCTTTCAGCATCAGTGGCTGTAGCTAATGTTATAATGCATTAAGGTGTGCTTGTGTCACAGTAGAACTTGTGAATTTTTGGTTTATGCACTAACCCTCTAATGAGAATTACTTTGAGTTTGATGTGGTGGAAGTTTTCAAGTAAGCAAAAGGGACGATATGATGAGATCAAGAAGAGTGAAAAGCCTAAGCTTGGGGATGCCCCGGTGGGTCATCCCCAGCAAATTCAAGAAGACTCAAGCATCTAAGCTTGGGGATGCCCAAGGCATCCCCTTCTTCATCGACAAAACTATCAGGTCATCTCTAGTGATACTATATTTTTATTCCACTACATCTTATGCATTTTGCTTGGAGCGTCTGTTTTTATTTTGAGTGTGTGTTTTAGTTTGCTTAATAAGTTGGATCCTAGCATTCTTGTGTGAGAGAGAGACACGCTCCGCTTTTTCATATGAATACTCTTGTGCTTCGCTTATATTTGTTGAGTATTCTTAGCTACTGTTTGTTTTCTAGTAAGCTCTCGCTTTTAGCATGTTATCTTGTTTAGGGCTGCTAGTTCTTTGTGTTAAGCTCTCTTGTGTTTCACTCTTATTTTTTAGAGAGTTGTTTTATTTGCTTGGTTGATGTGTTAGATTGGAAAATGCTATGCTTGTGATAGTGGTATGAAATAGAGAAAAGCTGCATAGTCTTGTAGACCATTGTGTAGATAACTTGCTCCTCTTCAATTGTTTTGAGGTATTAAAATAACTAATGGTTAAAATATGTTGGTTAATGTTGTTAAGAGCTGATTAGTGAAGATGTGTTAGTAGAGCGTGGAGCCGTACTTTTCTGAACTAAAAACAACTTAAGTCAATAGTGCTTTAGTGTCGTGATTTCCTCTTAGTTGAAAAGAAGTTTCTAATGGTATAGTTACTGCAACGGTCGGGGAAGCCAACGGGGCACTTGTGTCGCCGCCACGATCCCTCTCGGGGTGTCTCTAACCATTTGTGAGACTTTGATACTGTTAATTGTTTGCAATATACGACATGCTATGTGAGTTTTTGGTTTTTGGCACTTCCACCTCCATATTTTGCTAACCTCTTCGGTACTTTGCATTGCCTTTTTTCACATTGAGATTGGTGCATACTTCGCAAGTACATCCAACCCCGTGGGAGATCTTCATCTTGTTCTCCTACACATAAGCCAACTATCTTCCTCAAAACAGCCACCATATCTACCTATCACAGCATTTCCATAGCTGTTCCGAGATACATTGCCATGCAACATCCATCATTTACATTACATGACTTTATGTCATTTTTACTTCATTACCATATAGTATTGCTTGACCATTTGAGTTAGTGTGATGCGTGGTTTTCCACATGTGTTACATCTTTTCCACACTACGCTCGGTCTTTCATATCCACCATACACCATGTATTAGTCTTTGAGTTTTGAGTACACCAAAAAGTGTGATGATCATCTTGTAAAATAGAGTGTTGCCTCTACCTGTGAGCATATTGAAAAGAGTCCAAAGTGGCCAATCAAAAGAGTCCAAAAGAGACCAATGAGAGAAAAATATAAAAGAGCCACAAAGGCCTCAAAAAGCAAAAAGCAAAAAAGAGAAAAAGAAAAAAAAAAGAATATAAAATGAGAGAGGGGGCAACACTACTATCCTTTTATTCCACACTTATGCTAGTAGCACCTACATCATTGTAGTGAGTTTTCATGCTTCATTAGTATAACTATGTGGGGACCAAACGTTATAGAACTTGGCTTGTATATTCCAACGATGAGCCTCCTCAAGTGAGCTCTAGGTCTTCATGAGCAAGCAAGTTGGATGCACCCCCACTAGTTCCATTCGAGAGCTTCCATTCATATAGCTCTATGTGCATCTGTTGCATGGCAATCACTACTCCTCATTCAGTGTCTACTACGGGACTTCCTCTTGTCTTGTGGTTACCTCTTCCACTGTTTGAGCCTTTCTTTTTGGCCTTCCAAACCCCCATTATTATTCTCTTTGCCATAACCTCATGGTGCCAAGCCTTCTTCTTGCTTGTATTAGTTGAGTGGACTACATAACAGTTGATAAGTTAAGTGGATGGATTAAGGACACTTGACTTGAGCTTGGCTATTTCTATTATTAACTGAATTTGATGCTGTGAAGATTGATTGACATTTTACATTGGAGACACAATTTACTATTCTTCTTTCTAAACCTTATGTACGGTTCCGAATCTCCAACACGCTGATTCATGAAAAGTTCTAGCTTCTTTTAGCTAGCATTTGTTAATCATTGTTTGCTTAATGTCAACTATAGACAATTGTTTTGGATCACCTTATTCACATCATGTGTTTTGCATTACTATGTTGATCTAGATTGTGAGTTTGCATGTCTCCTAAGAAATTATTTGTTATCGTTCACCTACTCGAGGACGAGTAGAACTAAGCTTGGGATGCTGATACGTCTCCGACGTATCTATAATTTCTTATGATCCATGCTTGTTTTCATACCATTTGCTACATGTTTTGTTTACATCTTATAGCATTTTTATGCATTTTTGGAACTAACATATTAACAAGATGCCCTAGTGCCAGTTCCTGTTTTCTGTTGTTTTTCCGTTTCAGAAAAGTACTTAAGGAAATATTCTCGGAATCGGACGGGACAAAAACCCAGGATCTTATAATTTCGTCACGCACACGGAGTCCAAAGGGGAGCCGAAGACGCACCAGAGGGCGACCACACCCTAGGGTGGCGCGGCCCACCTGTCTGCCGTGCCACCAGGTGGTGTGGCCCCCTCGGGCCTCCACCGACGCCGCCCTTTCGCCTATATAATCCCCCCGACGAGAAAACCCTAAGTACCCGATCAAAATTCCAGAAAAACATCCGTCGCCGCCGCCGTCATCAACCCTAGTTCGGGAGGGTTTTGAAGCTCTCCCCGGCACCCTGCCGGAGAGGGGAATCATCGCCGGAGGGCTCTACACCACCATGCCCGCCTCCGGACAGATGTGTGAGTAGTTCATCCTTGGACTACGGGTCCATGCAGTAGCTAGATGGTAGTCTTCTCCTCTTGTGCTATCATGTTTAGATCTTGTGAGCTGCCTATCATGATCAAGATCATCTTATTGTAATGCTACATGTTGTGTTTGCTGGGATCCGATGAATAGAGAAGTACCTTGTGATGTTGATTATTGATATTATCATGTCTATGTTATTTGTGATCTTGCATGCTTTCCGGTACTTGTAATTGCCTTGATCAAGTAGTTGCTTGTATCTCCAAGAGGGAGTATTTATGCTAGATAGTGGTTTTGGTCCCTGTGTGCCTTGGCTTGAGTGACAGAAACATATAAGGATGGGGGAGTGCCGTTGCTACTAGGGAGTAAACTTTATGCACAGTTCTTCATGCAATTGTCTGTTGCTTGCAACTTAATACTGGAGAGATTTTACGGTATGTTATCTCAAAGGTGGACTATTTAGGCATAGGTGTATGCTTGGAACAGCTATCTATGTATTTTGTCGTAATGCCAAAGCATCTCATATAGACATCATCATCCTCTGTATTATGCAATGTTTATGCATTGTCATGCATTCTCTATTCTGTCAATTGCCCAGCTGTAATTTGTTACCCAGCATGTGTAGTATTTTATTTATTGAGAAGACACCACTAGTGAACTATGGACCCCGGTCTATTCTTTTACATCTGCAATTAAATCAACTGCTCTACTGCTTTCATTTACTGCAAACAAGCTTCCTTCCACACATACATTTAATCCTTTGTATTCAGCAAGGCCGGTGAGATTGACAACCTCACTGCTTCGTTGGGGCAAAGTAATTTGATTGTGTTCTGCAGGTTCCACTGTCTCCCCTGCAACAGCTCTTTTTCTGGCGCCATTGCAGTTGTGGACAACCTTCTGAAGCATTCCTCACTCCTACTGGTTCGATAACCTTGGTTTCTAACTGAGGGAAAACTTGCTGCTGTGCTCCTCAAACCTTCCTCTTGGGGTGCCCAACGAAGCGTGATTGATTAACACCTCTCGCGCTATCACTCATCCGTGCCAAGTTTTGTGATCAGCGCACAACATTCTGCAAGTTTAGTGACTAAAGTACTCATTGTGGACAAGTTTAGTGACCAATGGTGCATATCTCTTTACTACTCCCTCCGATTCATAAAAAGTGTCACTCATTTTATACTAAGTTAGTACAAACTTTGTATTAAGTGGACGCCACTTTTATAGATCAGAGGGAGTATTAAATTGAGACCCATGGTGATTATTTGGTACGTCATTCTATATTTCCGATTCTACCCCTACGAGTGAGGAAATATTACACCATGGCCACCGCCAAGTGATACACTGCATGGTCGTTCTTCCATGTTGAAAAGAAGAGAAAAAATCCCCATAGACGAGTTCTCCATCTTCCGCCGCCGCCGCCGGACGAGTCAACGGCTTCACCGCGCCGACACAAACTCTGCCACGGGCGGTGGCCCAAAGCTCTCGCTGTGCCGGCCCTATACTCCTCCCGGAGGGGACTACAGAACCAATCAATTCGCAATTCCTATGCTCCGCGTACCACCCTGGAGCTAATGGGCCGGCCCATTAAGTGCGTCTCTGGGTTTTTTTTTCTCTGTTTAGCCTTTCATTTTCCTTTTTCTTTCTCGTTTTTTTCTGTTTCATTTATCTGTCTTATTTTTTCTTCTATTTCTATTTTACTTATTTAATTTTATGTTTAATATTTTTCGTTTTTTCCGTTTTTTTCTTTTTCGTTATCCTATTTCCCTTTTTGTTTTTCTACTTTGCATTTCTTTTTTTTCTTTTTTCTTATTTCTTTTTATGTTTATGTTATGTTTTCTTTTTTTGTCTTCTATCTTTTTTAGTTTTATATTAAATAAATGCTTATGTTGTTGAAAAACTGAGTTTTTTTATTATTTTAAGTAATATAAATGTTCTGAAATATTTCAATAACATAAAAATGTTTATATTTTGAAAAATCGTTCAATGATATAAATATTTTTATGAAAAATTGTTCGAATAATGTAAAGTTCATATTTTTGAAAAATCGTTAAAACAACATATTTTGTTCATATTTTGAAAATCGTTCAAATAAGATAAAATGTTTTATTGAAATTTGTTCAAATAACATATTTTTGTTCATGTTTCACAAATCGTTCAAATAAGATAAATGATTTATTGAAAATTTGTTCAAATAACATAATTATTCATATTTTGAAAATCGTTCAAATAAGATAAATGTTTTATTAAAAAATAGTTCAAATAACATAAAATTTCATGTTTTGAAAATCGTTCAAATAAGATAAATGTTTTATTAAAAAATCGTTCAAATAACATAATTGTTCATGTTTTGAAAATCGTTCAAATATGATAATTTTTATTGAAAATTCATTCAAATAACATAATTGTTCATGTTTTGAAAATTGTTGAAATAAGATAAATATTTTATTAAAAATTCGTTCAAATAACATAATTATTCAAGTTTTGAAAAATCATTCAAATAAGATAAATTTTTAATTGAAAAATCGGTCGAATAACATAATTGTTCATGTTTTGAAATCGTAGAAATAAGATAAATGTTTTATTAAAAATTCGTTCAAACAACATAATTGTTCATGTTTTGAAAATTGTTCAAATAACATATCTAAATTATATTTGTTTTTTTAATATACAAATATATTTTTATTACAATATTTTTTGTTCTTTTTCCACAAATATAAACAAATTGTCTTTGTTAGTATAAAAACAGAAATAAAAAATAAAAAAATAAAGTAAAACGAAAAAATAAAGCGTACCTGTGCAGTTGGGCCGGCCCATTTGGGCGCGGAGGGGTGCGCGTTGCTCCGCTTCCTCCGCGTACTGCGCGATATAGGAGCTCCCCAATCAATTGGCAGCATGCTAGGTTAATTAGACGTTCAAATTGATTTGTGAATTATTCAATACCTGAACGAGAGCGGCTAAATCTCGAGTTTTAATCTCCTGCTGCCGCTGCCGACTCGTTGTCTCGTTGCTGATTAATTTGAGCCGATCTCCGTCAGCTGCCTGCCGGACTCATGGCGTCAAATCGCTGAGTCCTGGCCGCCTGGCCACGCTGAGATGAGAGGAGCCGCAGGTTCACACGTAAACACCCTGGTGGTCACGTAAGTGCGGCAAAAGTCCGAACGACAATCTGAATCGAAAGCACAAAGGCTGAGAGTGGGCTATGGGCCATTATTCAGAAATACCTTTCTCATTTGGATTAAGTATATATTTCATCCTCAAATCTCACACATTGGACACAAATCCCCCTGAACAATAAATTGGGATGTTTTGAACCCTGAGATCCACAATACCGTCTAAATTACCCCCTAGGCTGGTTTTGAAGAGTTTGGGTGGTTTTTTGCGATGACGTGGCGCTGACATGGTCGATGTCCATTAGGTACCGTTAAAGAGGCGTGGACCCACCTGTCATAACTGAATAAAATCCCCATTTCATTCTGAAATCCCTAATTCCGCCGCTAGGCTCTAGGCACCGACGCCGGCGGATGGCCGCGTGTGAGATACAGGGAGCCACATAGAGCTAGATGGGAGCAGCACCGGCGGCGGGAGTCACTCCATTGGAATTGAAATTTCCTCCCATGGACGCATCAGCGCATCGCCGTCGACCAACCCCCGAGACGAGGTCCTCCCGTCGCCGGCGAGCTGAGACACGAGCTGAGCACGGGCTGGAGCCTAGCGTTGCATCCGCGCTGGGCGCCTACACCATGTTTCCGATCGACAAGCAGACGCTCATGGGCGGCGCCGATGGCGGAGTCACCACTTCACTGGGCAGCAAGAAGGTGCTCATGGTGGCCTCGCACTCCCGCGCGTGTTCGTCGCCAGCGGAGGCTGGCAGGAGCAGTGACAGCCTTGGGTACATCAGGAGTAAAACTCTACTTAAAATCTTCAATTCACCAACCCACGAGTACATCAGCAGGAAACCTCTACCAATCCTACAAGCACATACAAGCTATTGAGCGTAATTTCTGCCTCCAATCAAACTGCAATTCACCAAGCACAAAAAAGCAAACAATGGAGTTGCGTAAGAGGCTAATTGGTACCAGGGACAGCCTAGTCAGTTGGACTGCACAACGAGCTCATGAGTTCATGAGCTCCCCTGCATTGTCCGACACGGCCTACACGGCGGCTTTATCAGCGGTACTGCACAGGGAGTTCACAAGCTCTTGTGGATTGCCCCACACGGGCAGCGCGGTGATGACATCCACTAGGGCCGCCTCGTTCTCGTCGCAGAACTTGACAATCTCGTCGCACATCTGGGATGCCTTCCTGAGCATTTCCCCTGCACCTCAAGTCCTCAACCCGCAGAACCACCCCAGAAGAACACATGAGCAGCTAGGCAGTGTGGGGGAGACTAGCTGAGCAAAGACGGGTGGTTTAGGAACTTACCTCCGTGAGGTAGTCGTTGAGGACGCTGTGGTCTGAGGTGATGGTAGCGGTCGAGGCGGAGGGAGCTGTAGGGGGAGCCGGGAGCGGGACGAGGATGTCGGAGGTGAGGGACTCCCAGCGAGAGAGCTCGGCTTGGTACCTGGCGCGGAGGTGGAGGAGCGCGCGGCGGCGGTGCTGGAAGTGGACGGACTCCCAGGCCAGGGCCAGCGCGGATGAGGCCTTCTGCTTGGAGGTGGTGATGGTGTCGTCGACGGCGGCCACAAGGAAGGACAGAGGACGGGAGTGGGGGATGGCAGCGTTGACCGTGGCACCCCCGCGTAACGGCGTTAACAGAGTAATAATGGAGTTTGCCACGTCAGCCACCACGTCAACGTGTAAAACCGCCCAATTTTATCCAAAACCGCCTAAATTGAGCAAAAACCAGTGTTAGGGGGTGATTTAGACGGTATTGTGGATTTCAGGGTTGAAAACATCCGAATTTATTGTTCAGGGGGATTTGTGTCCAATGTGTGAGATTTGAGGGTGAAATCTATACTTATTCTCAAGCCCAACTTGTCCCTTGTGAAACCTTATTGGATTAAGTATATATTTTACCCCCAAATCTATTGGATTGGAGCAATTTCACCCTCAACTGAAATTTGGTATGATTTAAACCCTCAAATTCACAATACCGTATAAATCACCCCCAACACTGGTTTTTGCTCAATTTGGGTGGTATTGGACAAATTTGGCCGGTTTTGCACGTTGACGTGGCGGGCTGACGTGGCAAACACCGCATAGTCCGCGGGTGGACCCCACCTGTCAACATTGGGGAATTTTCTTCTCCGTTGCGACCGAAGGCGAGGCACTTGAGGTAGTTCACGGCGTACCGGACGATCTTGGTGACCTGCACGCTGTCGGCTCCGGCGATGTAGTGTGTCTCCACGCGGAGCCCAAACTCGTAGAACATGTCGGCGGCGTCGTCTGTAGACACACTACTCAGGGCGCGAGATGCGGGAGGCGGACGGCGCCGCCGTCGCCGGAGGAGAACTACCGCAAGCGCATGGACGAAAAGGTCGGCCATCCCATCCCTAGGCGGCGGATCCGGCGTGACGACGAGATGATGTCCGAGGAGTCGAAGCTGCAGATGCTCAAGGATTCCGTGCTGGGCTCGATGCTGCAAGAGGCCGAGGCGGAGGACGGGGGCGCGGCGGATCCGAGAGGAGGCGGAGGAGCAGCTCAGGAGGGTGAATCATAGTAGCCGGAAACGGGGTCCATGCCGCGTTCCACGACCCAGGGTTGATCGACCCAGAAACGGGGTCGGGGTCGAGGCCGGGTCAACGAGGGTCGAGGCCGGGTCGTGATCCTGTTCGATGGCTGCGAGCGAGAGAGAGAGAGAGGGGAGCGCCATGGGCAACTGCCTGGCCTCTAAGCAGCAGCACGAGACGCGGCGGCGGCGGATTGGGGAGAGGGTGGTGCCGGAGGAGAGGGAGGATCAGGTCGTCATCCGGAGCATAGCCGACGTGCTGCTGCAAGAGCAAGAGGACGAGGAGGAGGGGGAGGTGCCGGCGGCGGCGACGGCCGCGGGGGTGAAGGTGAAGGTGGTGCTGACGCGTGCGGAGCTGGAGTGGCTCATGGCGCAGCTCAAGAGCGGCGACCAGCGCCTCCAGGACGTGCTCCGACAGATGGGCACCGCACGCGCCGGCACCGGCGCCCACGACGACGACGACGGCAGCACCAAGCCGTCGATGCGCGCCGACGGGTGGCGCCCCCGGCTCGAGCGCATCCTCGAGTGCCCCGAGCCCGACGCCGTCGACGCCACCTAGGCTGCCCGGCCGCGCGGTCGTGCGCTCCGGTTGCCGCAATCTCGATCTTGGCCCGGCGGCTAGCCTTTTCCTGCTTAGATCCGTCTGCTGTGTGCATGGTGTACAAATCGGTCCTTGGTCGTGGAGATGCTGCTTCTCGTTTTTGTGTTTGTTTCTCTCCGGAGGATCGATGGAGTGCCCTGATTTAGGATGAACACCACCGACCATACTATTTTGTACTAGTAGTAGCCTGCAAATATATGGAAGAAATCAGAAAAACAAAACATTTCGCTAAAAATGGGGCGAAATCTTTGCCTGCATACCCTACTACGGCTAGTCTTATCGTACCGGGGTCATCGACCCAAAATTGTTTGGATCCCGACCCACGTCCCGAATTGGGGTACCGAAGATGTATACCCCTCGTCGAACCTTGTTCCCTAGAATGGCGACCCACGACCCTCGACCCCGTTCCTCGACCCGGACGACCCAAATTTCTGGCAACTATGGGGTGAATCACCTTGTCGCCACGGCTGTCATGGTATCGTCATGCGCCGTCTTCACGGTCTCCGTCGTCCTCATCCCCAGCGACGACATGTCCGTGTCCGAATTTGTTCATGTGCTTGAAGGCTGCCGTGTTCACCTTGTTCGGGGTCTTGTTGGCCATCCACGATCACCTTAGACTTCCTCCCCCTTCCAAGTGGCCCATGATGAAGCTCTGCTCCGATCGCCCAAGGCCAAGGGTGGGATTGATGGAACTGCTGCTCAGCGGAGCTGCCAAAGTTAAGCAGCATCTTGTGTTGTCTAATGACTTTGTGTTCTATTTGAAATGGATTTCGCCGTATGATGATTACTCTGTAGTTACTCTAGTACGGAAGGTAGTGGCTCGTGTTTCCTGTATACTGTGGATCACATTTGACATAGTATCAGTCGAATTATACGATTAGATGAAGCTTAAAACTGACCAGGATATTATTTATGGCAATATCTATCTCCCATTTTATTACTCGAGTGAGCACGATCACTTCAAACTGTGGAGATTGGGCTGTGGGGTTGGGCAGCTGATGGTCATTCAGAGCTTGGGCTCTGCTCTAAATTGCAGATAGAGACAGGGTATCGTTTCACGTGATGCCATTATTGAAGAGGAGCCAGCTGACATGTTTGATTCAGTTCTTTGTATGGAGAATCATATATACATTTGTTTAGTAATGAGGATCTAAGTGGCATATTTTTATCTGCACCAGCTTTCTAGAAATGGAATCAAACCGAGCAAAGAAATTCTTGCAGAGGAAAAGCGCTTGGCGTGGACCGCAGCCACCGCCCGTAGTTCTCCTCTAGCGAACGCGGCACCGTCCGCCGCCCGTATTTCGCGGCCTTGTCCTCTTCGAGGCGCTCCTCCTCAGGCTCAAGCACGCCGCGCCCGACGACGACGCCAACAACACGACGGTGGAGTATGAACTCAGCACGGATGTTGGGTTATGCCGAACAGGTACCCTCATGAAGAGGACTAATAGCCAGCGTATCAGGGTGGCCCATAGTGGTGGTAAGCCGAAATCCGGCTTACCGGGCGGCCCAGTATGATGAAGCGCAGGAGGCCCATCCGGGTAAGGGAAGGTTCCAGAAGCCGGCCTGCATTGCGGAAGACTTAGCCCACAAGGCAGGGCTCAAGCCGGATTAGAGTAGAACTCTGTGACTTAGTCGGTTAGGTTTTCTCCTGTAAGCCCTAGGTCCGGACGCCTTTATAAGCTGTCATAAGGGACGCCTCAGGGCAAGCTCTAACACACCTTTCATTGTAATCGGCGTATATTGCCTTATAGTGAATTATAGCAGCACGTAGGGTTTCGCCACCGTTGCGAGATCCGAAGCTGGGTAAACACTGTCATCCCTTCGCCGGAATACCCCACGTCTCCTAAACCCCTCTCTACCTAGCTCGATGGCACCCCTGCCGCGGCTAAATTCGACAATACCACGACAGTTGGCGCCCACCGTGGGGCAAGAGATGTCCGGGGTTTCATTCCGTCCGGGATCTACGGGCGGAGTCGGCGACACCATCGCGGTCGGCTTGGTGAGCTACTTCGACGAGACAGGAGCTGGCCACGTCTTCAACGACGGCTTTTGGACGCCGACAAAGGAGGATCCCGCCGGCTGGTCCACGGTCTCTGTTGGCGGTTTCGACATCTTCGTCGGCTTCACCGCCCAGGCTTTGGATGATCTCGGCTTCACCTCGAGCATGCCCGCCACCCACCCAAGCAACTTCGACAAGGGATCGGATCTGGACTCTGAGGAGATCGGCGATCTAGATCTGGCTTTCGACGCTGACGATGAAGATTCTGAAGACAACGCAAGTTCCAACATGGCGGCGCCGGACTTCCACTTTGTCGGCATCTTAGGAGAATCCGGCTCTAACGAGTCGATGACAGAACCTGAGTCTATCCTTCCTGCTTTGCAGGCCGGGGCTGACTCAGAAGCCGGATCAGGGGACACTGCCCATATGGAGCAGGACCTCGAATCTGAAGGAGAATCCGACGATTTTAGTCGGAAGGTTGCATCCTGCTTAGGACGCCCTGCCGAGGTCTTGATGGGTGACGTCTCTGGTCCTAGGGACGACCCCAATACCTCGAAAGCCGCCAATGGCGAAGAAAAAACTCCAGAAGCCGGAAATCAAAAGGTGGAATTTGTGCCACCACTGGCTCCAATGAAGGAAACTGGTAGATTGCCGGCTGCAGGAGACGACATTGACGCTACGGCTGGCGAAGCAACAGAGAAGGAGCATGAAGAAAGGATGGCAAGGTACAAGTAACTGCTAACTCCACTTCCTCCTAACGCATCGCTAGCCGACATTGAAAAGCGCCGCGCTGAACTGGAAGAGCAAGCAGCCCTGATAGCGGAGAGCGAAGTTGAGATCACAAACAAGGAAACGGATTTCATCCGGAAGCAGAGAGAAAAATGGGCCGACGATGTTTTCCGGCCGGCTCGCGACAAAAATATGCACAAGAGGTTGGATTTCCGTAGCAAGTGGGAAGCCGGCCATGTTAATTCAGTCTGGAGAAAGTACCACCACCGACGTGACCCGGTTACTAATTTGTGTTACTTCAATACCCCAGCCAAAAACATGGAGGCGGCCCAGGAGGTCATGTTTGACAAATCGTTGGACCGTGACGCTCGCCTCAAATATTCGACTTATCTACTGGAGGTTGCACAACAGCAACAAAACGACTCGCAAGTAAAGTCTAGAGGGCTTATTGACGACACTCGTCTTTGCAACTCGACAGCCAAGAAGCCGATGGTGCTGCACCAGCAGACCCAGACGATGATCCTGCCGGCTCAAGCAGCCACAACAAAGGCGGCGACAAGGACCCGAAGGACAAGCAGCCTAGAGGTGCGGAATCCCGGACAGGTTCTTCACTCCATCGTGAGGCTGGTAGAAGCCGGGAGGAACATCGGAGCCGGGAGCGAAAGGAGGACCCTCGCAAGGAAAAGGCGGCACCATCCCGTCAGGAGGGACGACGTGAGGGGGAAAATCCACCCCGAAGGGAGGGTAACAGAGATCATATGCCACCTCCACCGCTGCCTCCACCGAGCAAAGAGGGAGATAACCCCTCCAAGTACATACCCCCTCCACGATGGCAAAGGACTGCAAGCCCCCCGCGTAACGTGAGTCGGGTGAGCCAAAGTCATCACAGGGAAGAACCAAGGCAAGGAAAGTCGGTTGATAAACCGCCATCAGCCAATGATGTTCGAAGCCTAATCGAGGAAAGGAAGTCGGCCAGAGATGCCCAGTACCTCAGCCCCAAGTGTTTTGGCAGAACAATCAGAGAGCAAATACTACCTCCCACTTTGTCGAATGTAACAAAGATGGTGGAGAAGTACAGCGGTACGGCCAATCCTGAGACTTGGCTCTTAGATTATGTCAGTGCCTGCGACATATATCACGGCAGCGCCGACTCCGCAATGTGATTTTTGCCCCTGATGTTAACCGGGACGGCACGTATGTGGATTGAAGGTTTGCCGGAAAGGACAGTTCATACCTGGAGTGACATGAAGCGCGTCTTTATTCAGCACTTCCAGGGCACATATAAGCGCCCAAAGTCGATTTTCGACTTACAGCGGTGTGTGCAGCAAAAGAACGAGTCCAGCCGTGAGTTCGTCTCACGATGGAGTGAAATCAAAAACGCCTACGAGGGCGTCTCGGAAACTCAGGTGATCCATGCCTTCAAGCAATCTCTTAGGAAAGGGACAAATTTTCGCTTCATGATCTACAGCGACGAGTCGGAAACTTTGGGGGGCTTGCTCGCTTGTGCTAACAAGTACACCACTGCTGACGATGACAACAGGGAAGACGGTGAAACCCGCCGACGCGAGTCTGGGAAAAAGAAAGTTGAAGACCAAGCCGGCCCTTCTCACGAGGTTGCTGCCACGTTTGGTAAGGGCGGCTCAAGCAATAGCAAGTGGGAGGGAAAAAAGCCGGCAAACAACCAATCATCCCGACCGCCAGCGGTGAAGTATGACGACATCAAGCACAATCCCTGTGTTCATCATCTGAGGCCGGATGAAACGAGCTCCCACACACTCCAGCAATGTCACATTAATCGGGACATTGCCAAGGATCCCAAAGCCGGCAAGTCAAGGAACAAGCGCAAGTCCAGGAAGGATGACAAAGAGGAGGACGCTGCTTCAGAATTGGATGACGCGGCCTCCAAAGAAAAAGGCAGCAAATTCCCCAAGCATGCCGAAAGTCTCATCGTCAATCTAGCAACAGATTCCTCTCGCAAAGAAAAGGCGGCTTGGAGAGAACTCAATGCTACGGTACCTGTAGTTCCTCAATACTTGGATTGGTACGACATCCCCATCACATGGGATCGCAGCGATCACCCGGACAGAGTTCCTTCAACACGCACCTACGCTTTAGTCGTCAGCCCTATAGTCGACAAATACAAGTTGACAAAGGTGCTTATGAATAGTGGGAGTAGCATCAACATACTCTACGCCGCAACATTGAAGAGAATGCGTCTCTCCGAGTCACAACTCAGCCACAACAATGTGAAATTTCATGGGATTGTGCCGGGACGACAAGCCTCCTCAATGGGAAGGATCACCCTAAAGGTCACCTTTGGCGGCACGGATAATTTCCGGATAGAGGACGTCTCTTTTGAGGTGGTTTCCTTTAAAAGTGCATACCATGCAATCTTTGGACGTCCGGCTTTCGCCAAATTCATGGCTCGGCCCTGCTACATCTATAGAAAGCTGAAAATGCCGGGACCCAACGGGATCATCACAGTCAAGGGAGACTTCAAGAACGCCAAGGAGTGTGACGCCGCCAATGACATCCATGCTGAAGAAGAAATCTGCAAGGAAGAATTGGAGGATCTCAAGAAGACAATGAGTCCCGATGAGATGCCGGCAACTGAAAAGCCGTCCTCCAAGGTTGACTCGAGCTTCAAGCCAAAGGATGACACCAAGAAAATCAAGCTCTCAAAGGATGATCTGACAAAGGAGGCCATCATCGGTGCCGGTCTCGACAACAAATAGGAAGGCGAGCTCGTCAAGTTTCTCCGTGAGAACCGGGATATCTTTGCTTGGTCACCATCCGACATGCCAGGTGTCCCGAGGAAACTTGCCGAGCACTCCTTAAAAGTCAACAAGGACGCTAAATTGGTCAAACAAGGCCTCCGACGGCTCGAAACTGAGAAGCGCAAGGCGGTTGGAAAAGAGATCCTAAGGCTCACTGCCGCCAAATTCATCTGTGAAGTTGTCCACACTGATTGGTTGGCAACTCCTGTGCTTGTTCCAAACAAAAACACCTCTGAGCTACGTATGTGCATTGATTTCACTGGCTTAAACAAAGCCTATCCTAAGGATCCGTTCGCCTTACCGCATATCGATCAGGTCATTGATTCAACTGCCGGCTCAGAGATGCTATGTTTTCTGGACACTTATTCGGTTTACCATCAGATTAAGATGAAGGAGTCAGATCAAGTCAAGACATCCTTCACCAAGCCATATGGCAATTACTGCTATGTCACAATGCCTTTCGGCTTAAAGAACGCCGGTGCTACTTACCAAAGGTGTATGCAGCGGTGTTTGGACAAGCAAATTTGCCGCAATGTTCACGTCTACATTGATAACATTGCGGTCATGTCGAAGAAGCATGGCGATCTTATCGCCGATCTGTCGGAAACCTTTGCAAATCTAAGGGAGTACCAGATGAAGCTTAATCCGGCAAAATGCGTCTTCGGAGTACCCGCAGGCAAGTTTCTGGGCTTCATTGTTTCCCAAAGAGGAATTGAAGTTAACCCGGAAAAGATAAAGGCGATTCAGAACATCGAGAGGCCGACTTGTCTGAAGGACATACAGCGGCTTACGGGTTCCGCCGCGACTGTAAGCCGATTCATTAGCCGGCTTGGTGACAAAGCATTGCCATTATACAAGCTCCTCAAGAAGTCAGACAATTTTGTTTGGACAAAGGAAGCAGAGGCAGCTTTGGCGCAGCTGAAGTATACATTGACGCATGCTCCAATCTTGGCAGCTCCGAGGGAAAAAGAGCCGCTTCTCCTCTACATGTCGGCCACGAATTTCGTGATAAATGCCATCATTGTAGTGGAGCGCCTGGAGGAAGGGAAGCAATGGCCGGATCAGCGCCCTGTCTATTTCATTAGCGAGGTGTTCTCAGATTCAAAGCAGCACTACCCTCACTACCAGAAGTTAGCCTATGGTGTATTCATTGCCACCAGAAAGCTACGGCATTACTTCCAGGATCACACAATCACGGTGGTCAGCAAGGCTCCATTAAAGGATATTGATAACCCACAAGTATAGGGGATCGCAACAGTCTTCGAGGGTAGTATAACCCAAATTTATTGGTTCGACACAAGGGGAGACAAAGAATACTTATAAGCCTTAACAACTGAGTTGTCAATTCAGCTGCACCTGTAAATAGACTTGCTCGCAACAAAGGATCAGTAGCAACCGTTTTATAGTAATAGCAGTAGCAAAATAGAGACAGCAGTAAAATAAAGGCAGCAGTAAATATTGCAGAAGACAGCAGGTTTAAAATACTGTAGGCACAGGGATGGATGAATGGGCGCTGCATGGATGATATGATTCATGTAATAAGTAAGACAAGGCATTTGCAGATGATAATAATAAAGTAACTGAGTACTAAGTAACCATAGGCATGCGTTCCATAAGTAGTCGTACGTGCTCACAAGGAGAAACTTGCACAACATCTTTTGTCCTACCAGCCCGTTTGCAGCGGGGCCTCAAGGGAAACTACTGGTAATTAAGGTACTCCTTTTAATAGAGTACCGGAGCAAAGCATTAACAATCCATGAACACATGTGATCCTCACATCACAACCATCCCCTCCGGTTGTCCCAATTTCTGTCACTTTGGGGCCTCGGGTTCCGGACAGCAATATGTGTATACAACTTGCAGGT
Source organism: Puccinellia tenuiflora (assembly GCA_012064385.1). Taxonomy (NCBI): domain Eukaryota; kingdom Viridiplantae; phylum Streptophyta; class Magnoliopsida; order Poales; family Poaceae; genus Puccinellia; species Puccinellia tenuiflora. The sequence continues at coordinate 96,090 of QRDG01000483.1, read as the reverse complement.
AAGATCAACAAACAATGCATATCATCATGAATAAATAACATGTTCAGATCTGAGATCAATGACACTCGGGCCCTAGTATCAAGCATTAAGCACAACAAGTTGCAACAAAGTCTACAGCACTCCCATAAGGTACTAGGCACTATGCCCCTACAATCTTATAACTCATTACATGAATAATCGCATCCAATCCCTTCCATCCCCTTCAGCCTACAGCGGGTATTTACTCACACATGGATGGGGGAAACATGGATGGTCGATGGAGAAGCGTCGGTGGCGATGATCTCCTCCAATTCCCCGTCCCGGCAGGGTGCCAGAACGGAGTTTCTAGTCCCGAAATAGGGTTTTCGGTGGCGGCGGCGTTCTGGAGTGTTTTTCTGAACAATGGTCGATCCCCCCCGGTTTTTAGGTCGAAAGGGGTCTTGTAGTCGCGAAGAGGCGTCGGGGGCGTGGCCGAGGTGGCCACACCATGTGGTGGCGCGGCCTGGGCCCACCCGCGCCACTGTGTGGTGTGGGCCCCTCGTGGCCCACCTCCACTTGGCCTTTTGGCTCCGTGTGTCCCCCGGTTAAATATTGACTTTTCCATATTTTCCACGGATTTTCCCGAAAGTTGATTTTCTGCATAAAAACGAGACACCAATGCAATTCTGCTGAAAACAGCGTTAGTCCGTGTTAGTTGTATCCAAAACACACAAGTTTGAGGTAAAACAATAGCAAAAGTGTTCGGGAAAGTAGATACATTTTCGACGTATCAACTCCCCCCAAGCTTAGCTTATTGCTTGTCCTCAAGCAATTCAGTTGAAAACTGAGAGCGATAAAATAACTTTCACGAACATATTTGCTTCATATAATGCATATATACTCACTACATGGACAAATGCTTAGACAATTCATAACAAGATACATGCTAATAATATCACAAAGTAGCTATGTCAAACATGAAAAGAGACCAACATCTTAATAGTAAACAACATAGAACATATCTCTAAGCACGATTGCAAAGCTCATAATAAAGCATGATAAAGTGGTATCTCGCTTGCCTGTTTTTTAATCACGCAAAACATAAATGCCCAGGCACCTCTGAAGTTCAAGTGAGACTAGAGGTAAATATTATCAAAGGTAAAAGCATCACAGTTATACCACAATTAACCGTATTCTGGGACAAGCACATTGCACTAAGAATGATAGTTAAGCTCTCAAGAAGGTGCTGAAAGAAAGAGGATGGTGACTCAACATAAAAGTAAAAGATTGGCCCTTCGCAGAGGGAAGCAGAGATTATCATGTGCTAGAGCTTTTTATTTTTGAAACAGAGATAAAATGTTTTTGAGAGGTGATTGTTTTTGTCAACGAATGGTAATAGAGTTTCTGTCATCTTCCATACTAAACAAGTTGAGAGCGGTTCCGAATTTGTATTAAGCACTTATAGCATGCTTTTTATAGTATGACACTCCTCCCAACCTTGCTTTTCACAAACCATGGCTAGCCGAATCCACGGGTGCCTGCCAACATTCTCATACCATGGAGGAGTGTCTATTTTGAATTTTTTTTGATGTTATAATGGTCTAACCAGCTCTTTGCAAAATTAATGACAAGCTTGATGAAGCATGCGAGTCAGGGGGGTACTTAATTCAGTTTGGAAGATGACATAGCTAACTACTACTTCTTCATGAGCTAAGAACAGTGTCACAAATTAGGAAGTATTTTGAAAGTTTTAAAGGTAGCACATGAAAATTTACTTGGAATGGCAGAAAATACCATATGATAGGTAGATATGGTGGACTCTTTGGAATAACTTGGTTTAAGGATTTGGAAGCACAAGCGAACCATACGCTTAGTACAAGTGAAGGCTTAGCAAAGACTGGGAAGCGACAATCAAGAGAGCAATAACCATCATAATCATACTTGCGACAGAATAAAATTAACTGGGGCATAAAAGTGATACAAGTACTCTGAAGCAATGTAAATCATCGAGGCTTATTGACTTTTTGTTTAGTCATATGCATGCATGAGCATGTGCCAAGTCGATCAAATGAATTTCTTCAGAGGAGGATACCACAATGTCATACCAAACTATGAACAATACAATGCAAGCAAATTAACATGGCATGCTATCCACTATTAATAAATTGGAACTAAACATGAGAGAACATGAACTACTAAGCATCCATTAAATGACATATACCTCACATGAACCAACTAAGCATGCTCACATAGATAAGTATATGTACAAAAATGAAAACAAACAGTGTTCATACCAGCCTCTCACCCAACTCAAGTTGTCGTAAATCATCATCATTGCTTTTCACTTGTGCAAGTTGGATAATATGAAATGATAACCAAGCTCCATGAGCCACCGGAGAATGCTATTCTCTGCAATAAAGCTTTACAAAACCAAAGAAGAACAACAAATATTTTTGGGTTTTCGATTTAAGAAATAAGAACCAAAGGAAACAAACCAACAAAGCAAAATATTTTGGATTTTCAAATAGCAAACCGAATTTAACAACTTAAGCAAACTACTACTAAATACTAAAGAAGGTAAACAAAGAGAAACAACGAAAATATTTTGGTCTTTTTGTGTTTAGGAAAGCAAACCAAAAGAACAAACAACTACAAGAAAGAAAGAAAATCGAAACATGAATATACAAAGAACCGACCGAACAAGATATGTAAATGAGTGAGTTGTCGGTATACCTCCCCCCAAGCTTAGGCTTTTGGCCTAAGTGGAGGTCAATCCCAGTGATGGTAAGAACTCCAAGCTGGTGGATCGTCTCTAGCGTAGTCGTAGTCGGGCCCAGGCTGCTGATACGGATACTCCGAGGTGGAGGTGGGCTGGATCGCGTGATCCTCGGTCCTCTCTCCATCATCCGCTACCTGCTGACTGTGGTCCTTAACGTACGCATCAAACTCATCTTCAGTGAGCGACCATCCTTCCCTGTTATAAAGGTCAAACAAAAGGGGTGCAGGCAAAAGGACCAGACGCTCGGACTTAACTATCTTCCACCTTCCCAAGCGATCCCCACTGTGGCACCTTAATGGCTGCACAAAAATCATCAAAAGGCAAATTGACAGACAGATTATAGATTTTATAGTGCACCATAGGGTTAGGTGAAGAGTAACTAAATAGAAAGTCCTGCACCAAAGCCATGGTTAGTTTCACATATTGATGAGGTTCTCTCTCAATGAATTGTGCCAACCCTGCATTAGAGATTAGAGTTTGAAAATCTTGTAGAATTCCTGCAGCATTCATGAACTCAGGGCATGGATAAATGGAGGGAAACACGGCCTCTTCCCGGTGAACTCTCATGACTTCATGAAGCACTAAATCATCTTGATTAAGTTGATGCACTCTTCCATCCATTTTCTGAAATTTTTAACAAACAACACAAAACTTGATTTTTAGACATCTAGTTGAAGGAAACTGTCATAGGGAATTGCCAGGGAGCTAAACATGCATCAAAACTAGTTTTTCCAAGTCTAAAACAAACATTCAAGCTCACAAACCTGCAACCTATGATCTGAAAATACTCAACAAATACTTCACTAAACAAAATTCTAATTGGATAGGTGGAGGAGTCACTTACCGGAGATCAAATGCTCCAAATTTCAGCACAAATGATGGGCTGAACAAGGAGATCCAAAAACTCAAAAAATCGCAGAAAGAACTCGTGTTTGAGCAATGGTGGGTGAATGGTCGGGGAGAGAGAATGTCCAGGGAGGAGAATGGTTAAGTGGAGGGCCAGGGGGCCCCACACCATGCCCAGGCGCGGGCCAGGGTGGGCCGCGACACCATGTGGTGTGGCCACATGGTGGGTCCCTTGGTCAGCTCCAGGCATTTCCAGAATCCCCACATTTTTTATAAGACTCATGGTATAATTTTTATTGATTTCTGAAAACTTCGAAAAATTCACTTTTCTGGGTGTTTAGCAAATTAAACTCAGGCAGAAAAATTATTAAACACCAACAACAACAAAACTCTTTTTTTTTTGACAAACTAAGCAATACTACAGTAGGTAAAAAAAAGGGTAGGAAACACAACCTTGTTTAGCTCATCCATGCATTAAAATGTATTTGTTAACAAGGTTGATCAAGTCTTGCTATCAAATAAATTTTTAATGACATAAATGAATTAAGCTTCACTAACCAATCATGTTACCTTATATTGTATTGATATGGTCCCAATCATAATATTTTGATATCCTTCTTGATGCTCATATATGGGACAATCAATATTTCCAACTTTGATAGTTCTTAAATTAGAGATTGTATGAACTCCAGTTATTCTATTAATCTTCTTGGGAAAATGAACATTGTGCTCAGTGCCATTAACATTAAAAGTTACTTTGCCTTTGTTGCAATCAATAACAGCACCTGCAATATTAAGAAAGGGTCTCCCCAGAATAATAGACATATTATCATCTTCCGGCATATCAAGAACAACAAAATCAGTTAAAATCAAGCAATTGGTAGTTACTTGAACAGGAACATTCTCACAGATACCAACAGGTACAGCAGTAGACTTATCAGCCATTTGTAAAGATATATCAGTAGGTATCAATTTATCCAAATCAAGTCTCTTATAAAGAGAGAAAGGCATAACACTAACTCCTGCTCCCAAGTCACATAGAGCAGTCTTAACATAATTACTTGTAATAGAGCAAGGAATGGTTGGTATACCCGGATCTCCCAACTTCTTTGGAACCTTGCCATTGAAAGAGTAATTAGCAAGCATAGTAGAGATCTCCTCATTAGGAATTTTCCTTTTGTTAGAAACAATATCTTTCATATATTTTGAATAAGGAGGTAATTTAATAGCATCAGTTAAAGGGATTTGCAAGAACAAGGGTTTCATCCAGTCACAAAATTTGTTATAGTGTTCTTCCTCTTTTGACTTAAGTTTCTTAACAGGAAAAGGCATTGGCTTTTGAACCCAAGGTTCTCTTTCATTACCATGCTTCTTAGCAATAAAATCTTCTTTAGTGTTCTCTTTACTTTTAGCATTCTTTTCAGGTTCTTTATCACCTTTCTCTTTATCAGAAGCATCATTTTTATCACTATCACTATCATGTTCATTACCACTTTCAGTTTCAGCATCAGAGATAGAAACACTATTAGGATCATTAACAGGTTCAGGAGATTCTACAACCTTTTTATGTTTCTTCTTCTTCTTTTTCTTAGAAGGAGCATTAGTTTCATTAACTTGTTGAGAATCTTGTTCAACCCTTTTGGGATGTCCCTCAGGATATAAGGGATCCTGAGTAGAAGCACCACCTCTAGTTGTCACTTCATACACATGCTTATCTTTTTCTTTAGAAGTGTTAACTAGCATATCTTTTTGGACTTTAGTAAGTTGATCAATTTGAGTTTGCACCATATGAAAGTGTTTAACCTGCATTTTAACATCATTAGAGGTTCTTTCCACAATATCATGAAAATTATCAATAGCACGAGAATTTCCTATCAAATGATTTTCTATTCTCATATTAAAGCTGTTTTGCTTTTCAATAAAATTATCCAACTCATCTAAACATTGACTAGAAGGTTTACCATAAGGGATATCATATTCATTAAAGTATTGGAGAGTGTGTACCTCAATGGTGGATGAAGGACGAATTGGCTTACATAAATCTTCTATGGGTGGTAGATTTTTCACATCTTCAGATTTAATACCCTTCTCTATGAGAGATTTCTTGGCCTCTTCCATTCTTTCATCATCTAATTCAATCATCCCTCTCTTCTTTGATATTGGTGTTGGAGGTGGTTCAGGTATGGTCCAATCATCATGATTTTGGCTTATTTTAGCCAACAATTCTTCAGCTTCGGCTGGAGTCCTTTTCCTGAAAACACAACCAGCAAAACTATCCAGGTATGCCCTAGATTCAATGGTTAGTCCACTATAAAATATATCAAGTAAATCATGTTTTTCCAGATCATGCCCAGGCCGAGCTCTAATGAGAGAGCAAAACCTTGACCATGCAGCAGGTAATTTCTCTCCTTCTTCCTGATCAAAACTATAAATTCTCTGCAAAGCAGCTTGTTGAGCACTAGCAGGAAAATATTTTTGAAAGAAAACATCAAGCAATTCATCAGGATTACGAATAGAACTAGGAGGCAAATTATTATACCAAACTTTAGCATCATCCTTTAATGAGAAGGGAAAATTTTTAGTAACAAAGTACCTTCTTTTCTTCAGATCATCAGAAAACAAGCCACTCATAATAGAGAGCTCATTCATGTGCTCCACGGCACTTTCTTTTTCAGTACCACAAAAAGGTGATTTCTCAACAATAGATATGTGTGCCACATCAAGAGAGAAATTAAAATCTTTATCTTTAATGCTTATGGGAGAAGTGGCAAATTTAGGATAAATTTAGGATCAATAGGTGGTTAATATTTAACAGCATATTTTGCAAGAAGGTTTTTAATGCCACTTGCATCAGTATTAAGGCACTCATCAATAAAGTTATCATCAATTTCCACATAAGCATCATCAAGATCATCACTAGAGCATTCAACACACACAGGAGAACCAAGAGGTGTAATAGTGTTTTCATCAGGTGTTTCAGTACTTTCAATTTGTTTAGACTTAGCAATAGCAGCATCTAAGAAAGAACCCGAAGGAATATTTTTATCAATCATAGTTGAGACATCATCAAAATTTTCAGAGACAATTTCAGATTCAGCAGAGGTACCAGCACGTGAAGCTTGTGGTGGTGTGACAAGTTCACTTATGACAGTAGGTGAATCAAGAGCAGCAGAGGAATTCAGAGTTGTACCTCTTCTTGTAGTGGAAGGCAAAATGCGGACCTTCCCATCATTAGGCTTACCCATGATGAATGAGTTGCAGCGAACAATATCACTTCCAGATGAGCTTATAAATAAAGCTATGCTCCCCGGCAACGGTGCCAGAAAATAGTCTTGATAACCCACAAGTATAGGGGATCGCAACAGTCTTCGAGGGTAGTATAACCCAAATTTATTGGTTCGACACAAGGGGAGACAAAGAATACTTATAAGCCTTAACAACTGAGTTGTCAATTCAGCTGCACCTGTAAATAGACTTGCTCGCAACAAAGGATCAGTAGCCACAGTTTTATAGTAATAGCAGTAACAAAATAGAGACAGCAGTAAAATAAAGGCAGCAGTAAATATTGCAGAAGACAGCAGGTTTAAAATACTGTAGGCACAGGGATGGATGAATGGGCGCTGCATGGATGATATGATTCATATAATAAGCAAGACAAGGCATTTGCAGATGATAATAATAAAGTAACTGAGTACTAAGTAACCATAGGCATGCGTTCCATAAGTATTCGTACGTGCTCACAAGGAGAAACTTGCACAACATCTTTTGTCCTACCAGCCCGTTTGCAGCAGGGCCCCAAGGGAAACTACTGGTAATTAAGGTACTCCTTTTAATAGAGTACCGGAGCAAAGCATTAACAATCCGTGAACACATGTGATCCTCACATCACAACCATCCCCTCCGGTTGTCCCAATTTCTGTCACTTTGGGGCCTCGGGTTCCGGACAGCAATATGTGTATACAACTTGCAGGTAAGATCAACAAACAATGCATATCATCATGAATAAATAACATGTTCAGATCTGAGATCAATGACACTCGGGCCCTAGTATCAAGCATTAAGCACAACAAGTTGCAACAAAGTCTACAGCACTCCCATAAGGTACTAGGCACTACGCCCCTACAATCTTATAACTCATTATATGAATAATCGCATCCAATCCCTTCCATCCCCTTCAGCCTACAGCGGGTATTTACTCACACATGGATGGGGGAAACATGGATGGTCGATGGAGAAGCGTCGGTGGCGATGATCTCCTCCAATTCCCCGTCCCGGCAGGGTGCCAGAACGGAGTTTCTGGTCCCGAAATAGGGTTTTCGGTGGCGGCGGCGTTCTGGAGTGTTTTTCTGAACAATGGTCGATCCCCCCCGGTTTTTAGGTCGAAAGGGGTCTTGTAGTCGCGAAGAGGCGTCGGGGGCGTGGCCGAGGTGGCCACACCATGTGGTGGCGCGGCCTGGGCCCACCCGCGCCACCGTGTGGTGTGGGCCCCTCGTGGCCCACCTCCACTTGGCCTTTTGGCTCCGTGTGTCCCCCGGTTAAATATTGACTTTTCCATATTTTCCATGGATTTTCCCGAAAGTTGATTTTCTGCATAAAAACGAGACACCAATGCAATTCTGCTGAAAACAGCGTTAGTCCGTGTTAGTTGTATCCAAAACACACAAGTTTGAGGTAAAACAATAGCAAAAGTGTTCGGGAAAGTAGATACGTTTTCGACGTATCAGATATCATTAACAATGCTGACGCAATGGGCCGAGTCACCAAATGGGGCATCGAGTTAGCAGCCTTTGACATCCAGTATAAGCCGAGGACCGCCATCAAATCTCAAGTTCTAGCCGACTTTGTTGCAGACTGGACAGAGGCGATGGAGAGCACACCTTTGCCGGATTCTCAATACTGGATAATGCACTTTGATGGCTCAAAGATGAAGGAAGGATCGGGGGCTGGAGTAGTGCTAAAATCGCCTAAGGGTGACAAGCTCAGTTATGTCCTCCGAATCCACTTCAATGCCACCAACAACGTAGCAGAGTATGAGGCTCTCCTCCATGGTTGTTGCATTTGTGCATTTGTGTTTGATTATTTTTCCTAAAAATAAAAATATTTTCTTTTATATTTTTTCTTATAAGAAAATGCCAATAAAGGCCTTTTAATGCCAGTGGCAAACTTGTAAATAAAAAGTCTTCTAAATATTTTGCAAATAAGTTTTTCTAGTATATATTTTAATTACAAATTTTTACAAATTTATTTCATAATTTTTGGGCTTTTATTTTAAAAGTTATTAACATTTTTCAGAAAAGGTTTAAATAAAAAAAGGATGACGTCATGCTGACGTCATCGTCGTTCTCTCTCCCGTGGTGGACATTCACGGCCAAAACCGCCGCACCACTCCCCTCTTCAATCCGTCCACCGAGCCCCTCCCCTCCCCTTCCACGACGCCCATCTTAAAGCCCACTCCCTCCTCTTCCGTTTGCCCCACACCACTCCACCCGGGAGCCCCTAGGCTGCCCACACGCGAGCTCGCCATCTCGCCACGACCGCGGCCGTCGACCACCGATTCTGGTGACCTCCGGCATCTCCTCGACACCCCGCCACCCTATTTCTCCTTCCCTCCTCCTGGCTCACCTCTTTGACAAGGTCTCGGTCTTTTCGCGCACAGGATTGACGGAAGCTTCATCGACGTCGACCACCGCCCGCGGGAGCAACTCCGACGAGGGATTCCACCGCACCGGAGCTCCAAGTCGCCGCCACCCTCGCCACTGAGCCTGCCTCCGCCTGCTTCACGCGGTGGTGAGCTCCCCCTCTATCTCCCCCCTCTGGTTGCGCCAGAACGCGCCGTGCCGGCCCGGCACCGCCGCGCGGGCTAGGGTTTCGGCCGGCCGCGCCGCCCGTTTCCGGCCACTTGTTGTCGGCCGTTAGATCTTGATCCTGTGGCTGCGTTTTATTCTTTTAAACCGAACCGGTACCGACGAATCAGGACGCGCCACGTCGCCGTTCCTTTTAATCTTTTATCTGTTTTTCTGTTTTTGGACAGAATTTCATCCAAATCTTGTAAATTCCATATCTCCAAAACCACAAATCCAAATCCAATGATTTTGATGTCTACGGATTGAGAAAAATGAGTAGAATCCAGTAGTATAGTTTTTGTTAATTTTTGTATCGTGCATAAACTTGTTTTTTTGCAGATTGTGTATTAACTTGTTTAGGCTATAAAATGAGTTTTACAAATCCTTTTCGAGTGAATCAAGTTGCTAAAATCTTGTTTAGATGTCCTCTGTCCAGTAGCATGTTCATCATATTTTATTAAAATGTTTTTATGCAGAAACTTTAGAATTTGTGTGTTTGCCCTTATTTAGGTGTTTTGGAATTTATTCCTATTAAGTAAATTATTAAAAATTGTTTGTGGCATCATGCATATAGAACAACGAGAGAACTAAAAGTTATTTTACTTTGGTGTTATTGTAATTTTTGCATACTCATGCATGGCATAATTTTTGTATTGTCACTTGTGTGGATTTGTATGTTTATTTGTGTGTTTTGTATTTTTGTTAGATTACTCGGAGGGTCACGAAGACTTTGGTGGTTGCTACTCTTGCTCCTCTTGTTGCCAAGGCAAGTGGCACACTTGCATATTTTTGTCCTACTATTTTGATATATGCATGTGTAGTAATACTTGGAAAATAGCATGATAGGCTTATTAGTATTGCTATGCTAAAAAACTGTTTAGAATAGTTTCTCCTTTACTAGATGGTCTAGATGCTCCTATGATAACTTGGTAGAACTCTAGAAATGCTATGCAAAATGTTGTTTTGTTATAAGTAAAATTCTACTAAGTTAAAGAACCTCCTGGGTGGATTTTGGCATTGCTTGGTGGTTTATGGTTGAGTGGCTACTCGGGACCATGTCTACTGGTGTTTTTCACCCGAGATTGGCTCACTTGTGGACGGCCACCCAGGGACAAAGAGATCAACGTTACTCCGAGTTTAGTGAGCTTACCGTGCAGCCATATGTCATATGGGCTCTGGCTTGACTAAGTATGTAGTATGGAACCGGCCCGGCCTGACAGGTGGTGGTAGAGGAATGTAGGTGGAGCGCGTCAGGACGGCAGTGGTCGGGAAAATACTTCGGAAAAGTCTCGTCTCCATCCTCTCCTTTCCTTTTCACTTCAAGAAGGTCAAGGTCAGAATGGGTTGATGGAGTCTTATGGTGAAAGTGCACAACCTCTGCAGAGTGTCAATCTAAGTACTTAGCCGTGTCCCCGGTTACGGACGATTCTAAGCAAGCTGGGCGAGGACGTCAATGGAAGATCTCATCACTCTAATTTCTCTAAGTTAAAACTTGATGGGTGAACAAGGGTAGTTGAGACAATGGTTGTCATACCATACTTGTCTCGTATAGATGAAAAATGTTTTGAAAAGAGATAGGAAAAAATTGGCTTTATGCAAAACAGCCTTCAAACTCCACAAGCCAAATATGCATATAGGTTATTAGAGTTTTTCCTCTATGAGTCCACAAAGTGTCACTTGCCAGTTCCATTTTATATGGTTCTGACCCACCTTGTTGATACTTTTATCAGGTTGTTCTGATGAAGAGTGAGGTTCGTTAGGGTTTCGAGTCTTCAACCGACATGCTCGCCTGTGGCTGCATGAAGATGATGAGGGCTCCATGAATAAAGTTATTTCCGCTGTTTACTCTTTGAGCTAGCCTTGTGCTATGCGATTTGTAATGGATATTTTCCTAAGTACTTGGATCGTTCGTGTAATAATTGATGCACTGTTGTGATATACATCTTAACTGTGTGTGCAAATGTTCGATCCAGGGTTTGCACTATACACAGGGATCGTGCCTATATTTTAAGTGCAGGTCCGCTACAGATGGTATCAGAGCACTATGTTGCCTATAGGTTCGAAACCCTAAGTTTGGATAGAAATAGGTGGACCAAAAAAAATATTTTCTAAGTTATAAAGTATACAAAAAATTTAGTATACCTTTTTCCTTAAGTTTCACTCGTAACTTCTTGTCTTATGAATTTTGTATCTCATATCTTGTTTCTTATACTTAAGGATGACGAGCTTCAACTTCAGCACCGCCGATGACTTCAAGGACACTCGTTTTGGTGGCTATCTCCTCGAGCTAGTTGGACTATTAGAGCTACCCGTGCCGACGATCAAGGGCAATATTCTGAAGAAGTTCAACAAGGAAGGCTGCTGGGGAATCAAGGCCATCCAAGCTGGACTGACAGACCGAGCCCCAGACTGATGCCATCGAGATCAAGCTGATTAGCGACTCCATGGATAAGGGACTCAACCTCATCATTCAGGACCTGATAGCACGCCTTTGCGGACGTCATCACCGGGAGCTGAGGGGTCACTACTTCCATCACTTTGGGAGATGGTCCAAAGCGGGAGAGCCTTATGACATCGATGTTGAAGATAGGTGCAAGTTTAAGCCCGTATGTAGGTATCTTCAGGACTTAGAGAATCACCTCAATGACCTCCATGAAGATAGACGTTCCAAGCTTTTGAGAATGATGAGCTATGTGCCCAACTCAAGGAGAGTGAGAAGAAGATCCAGGCTCAAGAAGAAGAAGCCAAGGCCCAGCAGGAGTCGTTCAAGGCACAGGAGAAGAAGTTCCAGAATCAAGAGAAGAGAAACCAGGCGAAGAACAAGGAGATAAGGACCTTGAAGATGGAGCTTGAAAGCAATGAGATGGAGCTAGAGGCTGACCACGACTTGATTGAGCAACTTCGTTCAGAGAAGAGAGAGCTGCAAGAGAAGAACTCCGCTCTGGAGAAGGAGTTGAAGGAGCTCAAGATGGCACTTGACAAGGAGGGGATCACTATTGAGATAGTGGAGGAGGATGAGGATGCCATGGTCGAGTAGACTAGTTAGTGAGACTACCATTCTTCTACTTCGACGCTACCTTTCGTTTTCGTATTGACCTACCAACTTGTGGTATGGCAGTACCATCGCTTTTGTTTTCAGAACCTTGGTGTGTTTTGCTTTCCGAATAATCTTTTCATTTTTAATTAAAAAGTTTGTGTTGAGCTTGTGTTGTTGTTGTTGAATTTGGGTTAACTGTTTGTATGGGTAGAATATTTCTTTAGTTCTTTCTATCTATACTCATCTATTCTTAAACCACAGATGCCTCCTCGTCGAAATCCCGAGAACAACAACAACAACAACAACAACAACAACAACAACAACAACAACAACAACAACAACAACAACAACAACAACAACACCGATGCTATGCTTCAACAGATGATAGCAGCACAGACTCAGCTAATGACAATGATGGCACAATTCATGGCCAATCAGCATGCGCCGCCACCGCCACCACCCCCGCCACCGCCACCACCCCCACCAGTGGACAGACTTGCCAGGTTTCTGAGGCTTAGGCCTAACAAGTTCTCAACTGCAATTGAACCTATTATGGCAGATGACTGGCTTCGTTCTGTGCATAAGGACTTGGTGACTTGTGAGTGCACTGACACTGAGATGGTGAGATTCACAGCTCATTTGTTGGAGGGGCCAGCAGCTCAATGGTGGGAAACATATCAAATCATCCACCCTCTGAATGGCTTGACTTGGGAAACCTTCAAAGAAGGCTTTCGTAATGCCCATATCTCTTCGGGCATTATGAACTTGAAGAAGGAAGAGTTCAGGAGTCTGAGACAGGGAAACAGGACACTCAAGGAGTACATGGATGACTTTTATTCATTGTCGCGTTATGCACCTGAGGACATTGACACTGATGGCAAGAGGAAAGAAAAATTCCTCAAGGGACTATGCGACGAGCTGAAGATCCCTTTGACCGTCGCATACGCCCCAAATTATCAGGCCCTCTTGGACCAAGCCATCGCACTGGAAGATAATATCAAGAAGGCAGAAAACAGGAAGAGGAAGCTGAGTACCAACAAACACCATTCTGAGCCCTCATTCAAGAAGCACTTCTCGCATGATATGAGCCATGGGAACCACCATAGTGGAGGGAGTAGCCACAAACATCATGGTCATAACCACACTGGTGGATTCAAGGGAAGCAATGGAGGCTACAAAGGAAATGGACATGCTGGCCATAATCATAACCATGGACAGCATCGCCCAAATTCAGAGCAAAAGAGGGATATCAGCCAAGTGACTTGTTACAAGTGCAAGAACAAGGGTCACTATGCAACCGAGTGCCCAGAAAAGAAGGCTGAAGAAGCTAAGCCCAACCCTTTCCAGAAGGGACATGTGAACCACGTCAATGTGGAAGAAGTATATGATGAACCTGATGCTGTGATTGGTACGTTCTTGCTTAATTCATTTCCAGCATTAGTCTTATTTGATACTGGAGCATCGCATTCATTCATTCAAGAGCTTTTGTAAACAAACATGGGCTAGCAGTTGAAAACATTGGGAAACCTCTTAAAGTAAGTTCTCCTGGTGGAGAAATGATAGTGAACTCAGGGTGTAGACAACTAGTTATGGAAGTTGGAAAACATCCGTTCCCCACAGACTTGATTGTCCTAGAAACCCAAGGTTTGGATGTCATCATCGGGATGGATTGGATGACTCGTTTTGAAGGGATTATTAATTGCGCGAACTAGAACAATCACCCTCACCACACCAGAAGGAAAGAAGATAAGGTTCCGATCAAAGTTTGAACTAAAGAAAGTTAGGCTTAATTCTCTTAAGGGGGTTAGCCTAGGAGATGTCCTTATAGTGAAGGAATATCCAGATGTGTTTTCCAGAAGAACTACCGGGAATGCCACCCGATAGAGATGTTGAGTTCCTCATTGAACTAAAACCAGGTACGGGACCAATTGCTAAAAGACCATACCCAATGGCCACAGATGAATTGAAAGAGCTCAAGAAACAGCTTGATGAGCATCTGCAGAAGGGATTTATTCGTCCAAGTTCCTCACCATGGGGAGCACCAATCCTATTCGTGCAGAAGAAGGATAGTACACAGAGGCTAGTCACGGACTATCGAGCACTGAATGAGCAAACCATCAAGAATAAGTATCCACTCCCTAAAATCAATGATCTCTTCGATCAATTGGAGGGTGCTTGTGTCTTTTCTAAAATCGATCTTCGATCAGGGTACTTCCAGATGAAAGTCAGAGAAATGGACATACCCAAGACCGCTTTCACCACTAGATATGGTCTATATGAGTATACGGTGATGCCATTTGGTTTGACCAATGCTCCAGCTTATTTCATGAATATGATGAATAAAGTGTTCATGGATTTTCTGGATAAGTTTGTCGTGGTTTTCATCGATGACATCTTAGTCTACTCAAAAAGCCACAAAGAGCATGAAGAACATTTGCACTTGATATTGCAAAGACTTCGGGAGCATAAGCTGTATGCCAAATTTAGTAAGTGTGAATTTTGGTTGGAGCAAGTTGGATTCCTAGGACACGTTGTGTCTAAGGATGGAATTGCGGTGGATCCTGAAAAAGTATCTGCGGTGACTAACTGGGAACCACCGAAGAATGTTGGTGAAATCCGCAGTTTTCTAGGTCTGGCAGGCTATTACCAGAGATTCATTGAAAATTTCTCCAAGATTGCCAAACCTATGACTGAATTGCTGAAGAAGGGTAAGAAGTATGAATGGACAGAAGATTGTGAATCTAGTTTTCAAAAACTGAAGAAGCAGTTAGTATCTGCCCCTGTTCTGTGTCTGCCAGATATAGAGAAGGATTTCCAAGTCTATTGTGACGCTTCACGTCATGGCTTGGGAAGTGTGTTAATGCAAGGAGGCAAGGTTGTGTCATATGCTTCAAGACAGCTTAAGAAGCATGAAGTAAATTACCCCACTCATGACTTGGAGTTAGCTTCAGTGGTACACGCTTTGAAGACATGGAGGCAATATTTGTTTGGAAATCGTTGCGAAGTGTTCACTGATCACAAAAGTCTGAAATATATCTTTACCCAGAAGGAGTTGAATATGCGTCAGAGAAGATGGTTAGAACTTATCAAAGACTATGATTTGAGTATACAGTACCATCCTGGAAAAGCTAATGTAGTGGCTGATGCTTTAAGCCGCAAGGTCTATGTAAATGGACTTACGGCAGGAGAATTACCTGAAGATTTATGCAAAGGATTTAAGGACCTTAGGTTGGAAGTGGTACCTGAAGGATTCCTAGCGTCATTAGAAGTGCAACCACTTTTGATGGACAAAATCAAAGAAGCTCAGAAAGGTGATAAAGTGATGGAAGAAATCAAGAAGAATCTGAGTAAAGGCAAGGCCAAAGGTTTTCGAGAAGATGAACCGGGTACCATATGGTATGAAAAGCATATTTGTGTCCCTGAAGATGAGGATCTTAGGAAGTTGATACTTCAAGAAGCTCATGACTCACCATATTCTATACATCCGGGTAACACTAAGATGTATATGGATGTGAAAGAAAGGTTCTGGTGGAACAATTTGAAGAGAGATATTGCTGAGTACATTGCCAAGTGTGATGTGTGTAGTCGTGTTAAGGCAGAACACCAGAAACCAGCAGGATTACTTCAACCATTACCAGTGCCAGACTGGAAATGGGAACAAATTGGGATGGATTTCATCACAGGTTTACCTCGAACCAAATCGGGATATGATTCGATTTGGGTTATAGTGGACCGTTTGACGAAGGTAGCTCACTTCGTGCCCGTGAAGACCACCTATACAAGTGCCAAGCTAGCAGAAATCTATATGAAGAGAATTGTTTGCTTACACGGAGTTCCTAAGAAGATTGTATCTGATAGGGGTACCCAATTTACCTCTCATTTCTGGAAGCAATTACATGAATCACTTGGAACCAGGCTGGAGTTTAGCACAGCTTTCCACCCACAGACAGATGGACAAACAGAAAGAGTAAATCAGATTTTAGAGGATATGCTGAGAGCATGTGCATTGGACTATAAGTCTAGTTGGGATGATAACCTTCCATATGCTGAGTTTTCTTACAACAATAGTTTCCAAGTCAGCATTGGAATGTCTCCATTTGAAGCCCTGTATGGAAGAAAATGCACTACACCATTGCTTTGGAGTGGTGTAGGAGAGCGTAGTCTATTTGGACCAGATATAATTAAAGAAGCAGAAGAGAAGGTGAGATTGATCAAAGATAGAGTGAAGGTTGCCCAATCTAGACAGAAGAGTTATGCTGACTCCAAACGAAGGGAGATCGTTTATGAAGTAGGTGATAGAGCCTATCTTAGAGTGTCACCACTCGTGTGTAAAGAGATTTGGGATCAAAGGAAAGTTGGCACCTCGGTTTATCGGGCCCTACAAGATCTTGTCTCGCAAAGGAGAAGTAGCTTATGAGTTGGAATTACCGGAGGTCTTATCGGCTGTCCATAATGTTTTCCATGTGAGCCAGTTGAAGAAATGTCACCCAGAGATGGCAGAAACACCATTGAGGGATACAGTGCCGCTAGAAGAAGTTCAACTGGAGAGTGATCTTACTTATGAAGAAAAGCCTATAAAGATCTTAGAGACAGCAGAAAGGGTCACACGAACAAAGACAATAAAGTTCTGCAAGGTTCAGTGGAATCATCACACAGAGGAAGAAGCAACTTGGGAAAGAGAAGATGATCTCCGAGAAGACCACCCTCACCTATTTGCTAGCCAATCCGAATCTCGGGGACGAGATTCATCTTAAGGGGGTTAGGTTTGTAACATCCCAAAATTTCAAAAATTGCATTTCATGCATATCATGGCATCATTGTTGCATTTGTGCATTTGTGTTTGATTATTTTTCCTAAAAACAAAAATATTTTCTTTTATAATTTTTCTTATAAGAAAATGCCAATAAAGGCCTTTTAATGCCAGTGGCAAACTTGTAAATAAAAAGTCTTCTAAATATTTTGCAAATAAGTTTTTCTGGTAGATATTTTAATTACAAGTTTTTACAAATTTATTTCATAATTTTTGGGCTTTTATTTTAAAAGTTATTAACATTTTCAGAAAAGGTTTAAATAAAAAAAGGATGACGTCATGCTGACGTCATCGTCGTTCTCTCTCCGTGGTGGACATTCACGGCCAAAACCGCCGCACCACTCCCCTCTTCAATCCGTCCACCGAGCCCCTCCCCTCCCCTTCCACGACGCCCATCTTAAAGCCCACTCCCTCCTCTTCCGTTTGCCCCACACCACTCCACCCGGGAGCCCCTAGGCTGCCCACACGCGAGCTCGCCATCTCGCCACGACCGCGGCCGTCGACCACCGATTCCGGTGACCTCCGGCGTCTCCTCGACACCCCGCCACCCTATTTCTCCTTCCCTCCTCCTGGCTCACCTCTTTGACAAGGTCTCGGTCTTCTTCGCGCGCAGGATTGACGGAAGCTTCATCGACGTCGACCACCGCCCGCGGGAGCAACTCCGACGAGGGATTCCCGCCGCACCGGAGCTCCAAGTCGCCGCCACCCTCGCCACTGATCCTGCCTCCGCCTCCTGCACGCGGTGGTGAGCTCCCCCTCTATCTCCCCCCTCTGGTTGCGCCAGAACGCGCCGTGCCGGCCCGGCACCGCCGCGCGGGCTAGGGTTTCGGCCGGCCGCGCCGCCCGTTTCCGGCCACTTGTTGTCGGCCGTTAGATCTTGATCCTGTGGCTGCGTTTTATTCTTTTAAACCGAACCGGTACCGACGAATCAGGACGCGCCACGTCGCCGTTCCTTTTAATCTTTTATCTGTTTTTCTGTTTTTGGACAGAATTTCATCCAAATCTTGTAAATTCCATATCTCCAAAACCACAAATCCAAATCCAATGATTTTGATGTCTACGGATTGAGAAAAATGAGTAGAATCCAGTAGTATAGTTTTTGTTAATTTTTGTATCGTGCATAAACTTGTTTTTTTTGCAGATTGTGTATTAACTTGTTTAGGCTATAAAATGAGTTTTACAAATCCTTTTCGAGTGAATCAAGTTGCTAAAATCTTGTTTAGATGTCCTCTGTCCAGTAGCATGTTCATCATATTTTATTAAAATGTTTTTATGCAGAAACTTTAGAATTTGTGTGTTTGCCCTTATTTAGGTGTTTTGGAATTTATTCCTATTAAGTAAATTATTAAAAATTGTTTGTGGCATCATGCATATAGAACAACCAGAGAACTAAAAGTTATTTTACTTTTGTGTTATTGTAATTTTTGCATACTCATGCATGGCATAATTTTTGTATTGTCACTTGTGTGGATTTGTATGTTTATTTGTGTGTTTTGTATTTTTGTTAGATTACTCGGAGGGTCACGAAGACTTTGGTGGTTGCTACTCTTGCTCCTCTTGTTGCCAAGGCAAGTGGCACACTTGCATATTTTTGTCCTACTATTTTGATATATGCATGTGTAGTAATACTTGGAAAATAGCATGATAGGCTTATTAGTATTGCTATGCTAAAAACTGTTTAGAATAGTTTCTCCTTTACTAGATGGTCTAGATGCTCCTATGATAACTTGGTAGAATTATAGAAATGCTATGCAAAATGTTGTTTTTGTTATAAGTAAAATTCTACTAAGTTAAAGAACCTCCTGGGTGGATTTTGGCATTGCTTGGTGGTTTATGGTTGAGTGGCTACTCGGGACCATGTCTATGGTGTTTTTCACCCGAGATTGGCTCACTTGTGGACGGCCACCCAGGGACAAAGAGATCAACGTTACTCCGAGTTTAGTGAGCTTACCGTGCAGCCATATGTCATATGGGCTCTGGCTTGACTAAGTATGTAGTATGGAACCGGCCCGGCCTGACAGGTGGTGGTAGAGGAATGTAGGTGGAGCGCGTCAGGACGGCAGTGGTCGGGAAAATACTTCGGAAAAGTCTCGTCTCCATCCTCTCCTTTCCTTTTCACTTCAAGAAGGTCAAGGTCAGAATGGGTTGATGGAGTCTTATGGTGAAAGTGCACAACCTCTGCAGAGTGTCAATCTAAGTACTTAGCCGTGTCCCCGGTTACGGACGATTCTGAGCAAGCTGGACGAGGACGTCAACTGGAAGATCTCATCACTCTAATTTCTCTAAGTTAAAACTTGATGGGTGAACAAGGGTAGTTGAGACAATGGTTGTCATACCATACTTGTCTCGTATAGATGAAAAGTGTTTTGAAAAGAGATAGGAAAAAATTGGCTTTATGCAAAACAGCCTTCAAACTCCACAAGCCAAATATGCATATAGGTTATTAGAGTTTTTCCTCTATGAGTCCACAAAGTGTCACTTGCCAGTTCCATTTTATATGGTTCTGACCCACCTTGTTGATAACTTTTATCAGGTTGTTCTGATGAAGAGTGAGGTTCGTTAAGGGTTTCGAGTCTTCAACCGACATGCTCGCCTGTGGCTGCATGAAGATGATGAGGGCTCCATGAATAAAGTTATTTCCGCTGTTTACTCTTTGAGCTAGCCTTGTGCTATGCAATTTGTAATGGATATTTTCCTAAGTACTTGGATCGTTCGTGTAATAATTGATGCACTGTTGTGATATACATCTTAAACTGTGTGTGCAAATGTTTCGATCCAGGGGTTTGCACTATACACAGGGATCGTGCCTATATTTTAAGTGCAGGTCCGCTACAAATGAGGGGGTGGCTAGTGCGGTGAAACTGAGAGAAGTTTCGCGATCCACTTGGGTATTTTTGCCTTACTTTGTTGCCTCACTAGGGATAAACTAAAATACCATGCTACCGGAGGTGTGGGTGTGACCATTGCCACTTCTCCATGACTAGATCTAGCATGTTCTTATTTTAACTTCATGTCATAAGACTTAAAGCTATGCTCTGATTTATCTCAATACTAAGGTGCCAAGATTTAGTTCACATCTTGGTGGAGTATAAGAGAGGTTAATAACCAAAAGATCTCTATGTTAGGACGTGATGCCCATATAATTAGTAACTTGTCATGAAACCTATTTGTTGCAATCTCATATGTCAATTCCTATGTTCCATTATCTACCCCTTTATTAAAGAGAGAGTGCATTTGTGAAACCATGAACCCTGGTCCATTTTTAATCATAAGAAACACCTTTCCAACAACTTTTAACCATTTTACATTTTCAGCCATTTAAAAATCTGAAAATACAAAAACACTTTTATATCTTGCATTCACAATACAAAACCCAAAAATATCATCCATCATTGTTTCCACCATCCTTGCATATTTATCTACCATCATTGCATATTTATTTCTTGTTTTGCGTTTGTTTTATTTTGATATAATTCTCACACCTTGTGCTTGACAACCACTTGGTGAGATTGAGGGCACAAAACAATTTACTTTGTTTGTAGGTTCTCAAGGGAAGGATAAGAAGATAAACCTTTCACTACTGATTCCCCGAGAGTTCGAAATTAAACCCTCGAGTCATCCCTCGTGGGGAAACCTCTTTCCTATACTATACACTCTGCGCTTGGAGTCTCAACCTAACCATATTGTTTTAACGCAGGTAACTACGCCAAGAAGTTTTCTGGTGCCGTTGCTGAGTTAAAGGCCATCAAAGACGTTTTCTAGCGCCGTTGCCGGGGAATCATTGCTGTAAAGATTTGTCCAAGGAGTGTCTCACAACAAAGTCAACTTCATCACCAACTTGTGCTAACACCTAAGCTTGGGGAGGTTGCACCAAAGTAAGCATCATCTTATCCATCTTTACCTGCAAATCATTTTATTTTGTTTTGTTTTTGTCTTGCATATCATTGCATATTTTATTTTTAGTTTTGCATTTTGTGTTGCATTTGTTATTCCAGTTTGCATTGTTTAGTGTCATTTTACTTTCAGTTTTGCATAAAAAATTAAAAACACATAAAAATCTGCTAAATTGGGAGACAGAACTAAGTTGTGTGACTACACAAACACTGCAAATGATCAATTTATTGCTAGGCTCATTGCCACACCTGAGATAACAGCTGAGAGTTATGAAGTAAGTCCTAGTTTGTTGAACTTGATAACTAGGGAACAATTTGGCGGTAGTGCTACGGAGGATGCCTCTATGCATCTTCATGATTTTATTGAAATATGTGACATGCAGAAATTTAAAAATGTGGAAAGTGATATTCTAAAACTAAAATTATTTCCTTTCTCACTTGGAGGAAAAGCTAAAGAATGGTTGCATTCACTACCTACTGATAGTATTAATTCTTGGGATGATCTAAAAGAAGCTTTCATTAAGAAATATTATCCTCCTGTTAAAATTTTGCAAAATAGAAATAATATCCTTTCTTTTAGGCAAAATGAAAATGAACATATTGCCATGGCTTGGGATAGGATAAAACTTATGCTTAGAACTTTTCCTTCACATGGGGTTAATGAATGGACCATATTACACTCTTTCTATAATGGTCTAAATTATATGTCTAGAAGTATTCTTGATTCAGCTGCTAGAGGGGCTTTCATGGGAAAAACTATAGTAGAAACTAAGAACATCTTAGAAAACATTTTGCAAAACTATAGTCAATGAAATACTGAAAGAGCACCTAATCCATCTAAGAAAGTAAACTCCATAGAAGAAACAAATGATTTGTCATCTAAAATGGACACTATTCTTGCTTTCATTAATAAACAAAATATTGAAAATGTCCCTTTGCAAGAATTAGTTGGTAATAATCCTGAAAATGTTGATGTTAACTTCATTAGAAACTATGGTAATAATGGGTATGGTAATAACAATTATAATCCCTATAATAATCCCCCATATGTTCCCAACAACCATCCTTTTGTTCCATATCCTAATGCTAGTGATAATAAATGGAAGCCTATGCCACCAAATAATGATAATTTTGAGGCTAATAAAATTCTTATGGAACAAGTTGCTAGTCATAATACGATACAAGAGTTGACTAAGTCTGTTGCTTCTATTAGTTCTGATATTAAAGGATTACAACTTCAAACTGCAAAACTAGACAAAGCACTTTCAAAACTAGCTGATAATCAAGCCACTTTATTGAGTATGTCTGTAGGGAAACCACAAGAACCACCTGTGGTTGGAATGAATTCTATTAATATTGCTTAAAATGTTCCTCTTACTTTGGAGGACACTCTTAATGAAATATTGAACTATCCTGAATATTTGTTGCCATTTATGTCTCAACTTGTTGGTTTAAAAGAAGAAGTTAATGAAACTAAATACGATGAATCTCCTATGATGATTAAGAAAGAAAGAAAAGTTGAAGAAGTTAAAATGCTTAGTGAAGTCAAGGAACCACTACTTGACTTAGATAATTGTAGCTTGCATGAATTAATATCTGTCTTACAAAAAGTTGCAAGTGATCCTTCCATTAATGCCAACCAAGCAGGTTTTGGTTCTTATATTGCTAATCATGTGTTAAAAGAAAAGATTGCTAGGTACAACCAAGAAGCTATGATACCACCTAAGCTTGGGGATGTATAGATTCCCAAAGTACTAGTAACCATTGGAAAAGAGACACACCATGCTATATTAGATCTAGGATCTAGTGTCTCTGTTTTATCTAAAGAATTATATGAAGTACTTGAATTAAAGAATCTTGAAAAATGCTCTATTGAACTTGCACTTGCTGATGATTTCATTAAACATGGTTTAGGAAAAGTAAGTGATGTTATGGCAGAGTTGCATATGACATTTGTACCTGTTGATTTTCTAATCATGGATATGGGGAATAAAACCTCTAGTCCTATTATTCTTGGAAGACCTTTTCTTCGTACCACATGTGCTATCATTGATTCAAAAGAAGGGAATGTGAAGTTTCAGTTTCTGCACAAGAATTGCATGGAACACTTCCCAAGGAAGAGGGACACACCAAAGTTCAAGCTCCCTCATGAGCTTCGTCCACAGTAAGTATCAAGTAAAAAGCCTAGCTATATGGCTATAAAGAAAGCGCTTTACGGGAGGCAACCCGGTTGTTTTTATTTTTGATTTTCTTTGTGTCCTCTTGCTGTAACAAGAGACTTAGTTTTTAGTTTAGTTTCTGGGATAATTAATAAAGTGCCAAGTTTTACCTATTTTGGTATGAAAAAGTTGCTATTTTGCATGCGAAGATTTTATTCCAGCACGAGTCTGTGCACGGTATAATTTTTAGTTCCTATTCTGTAACTCCGAATGAGCTCATATTTTTACTGTAACTGCAACTTTTCATCCTCTGTATGTCTGAATTTTTTTTTAGAATTTTTAGACATGCTTAAGTCTGGTAGAAAAATACGTTTCTCTGCTGCTAGTTTTCTGGACAGATTCTGTCCCATATTGTTTGATGCATGTTTTGAACTTTTAACTTGAATCTTGTTGATCCAATTAAGTTTATAAGTAGGCATACAACATTATACACTCTCTGGACATTCATATGAATTTTTGTCTAAGGATTATATGCAGCAAGTAATGTATTTATCTATCACTACTAATGTCACCCCACAGAAAAAAATGGGAGAAACAGTGTTTTGAAGTTTTTTTCACAGGGATTAGAGGAGATGCACCAAGAGCTATCCAAGGATGGTGAAGACCATAAGCTTGGGGATGTGAAGACAACCCCACTGGACCTACACACTCTCGGTTTGCACACGTCTAACTTCTGTTTTTCTATCAATACACTTTATCGCATAAACTTGGAGCGTCTTTTATTTGCTTGTTATGTTAGTTTAGTTTTTGTTTTGAGACCACCACTATCATTTATATATGAGAGAGCTACTGGAAGTTTGGGTTGAATAAAGTTGGATGCTAAATAAAATATTGGGATAGGGATGTTTAAGTTGATTTAAAAAGATACATATAGTTGCATAATTCATATGCTTTTAATGAGTGTCAATTTGCAAGTGTTTTATCAAGAGCTATTTTATATTCATGTTTAGATGCTGAATGTTACTTTACTTGGTTTAACATGGATTGAGTAGTTCTATGGACACTTGTGCATGCATTTAGTTGGTCAACTTTCTCCCTTTTGCTAGCCCAAAAATCCCAACAAGTAAAAACTTGTTTTCCAACACCTTCAACCAAATTTTTTCCAGTGAGTTAACCATATCTACCTATTAGCTTTATGCTATTTCGAGTATGTTTATCATGTTAATTTGTATTATCTATACCTCTGAATTAAAATGCTTATGTTATTGATTGTTATGGAAAATTTTGGTTAAATAGCTCTCACACCTTACTATTGCACTTAATAAACATGAACCAATGTGTTTAAAATTATGAAGTTGTGAATTTGACAAGAGTCTTGGTTGCTAGTTAGCCCGAATGTGTTGTCACATGGCAAGCTTTCAACATTGCACTAAATTATATCTAGTTGATATCATGTACTTTTGTTTATGGATGCTTATCATGGTGCCAAATAAATGTGGAAATTTAGTACGTTTAAGTAGTTGTATAAATGGCTAGAGAGATACCTGGGCCGCTAATCTAAGCCATGCTGTCATGGTGGAAAATTACTTACATGCTACGTGATCCTTCAGTGATACACCTCACAATAAAAAGCTATACCAATAGTAAATAAAAAGGGTGTTGAGATTGTTCCTTATGTTTGTTTGTCTTGTCATTTTGACATGGGCTTGTTCCATGTCCTGGGACAAGAGGTACCCCAGTTGATCTTCTTAATGACGCTATTATACAATGCTTTTGCTTGAACTTGCTTTGTTTCCCAAGTTGAGTAACACCATGGTGTAGGTACTCATATTCAAGGGGCATGAAACTTTCAACCATTGCTTTGTCAAGCACACTACTCATAATTGCTTTCACTTTAAACTTAATCATTAAACATGCTATAATAAGGGGTAATGAGAGCTTGATACCAATGATACCACATTGCAAACATTAACTTAAGTAGAAGTATTTGGAAGTTAGATGAAACATGTTCATGTTTTTACCTCTACTCATATATATCTATCCAAAGTGTCCACCTTTTACATTCAGTTTTATAAGAGTACTCTATGACCATTATAGGATTTTTTTACTTTTTATTATGCATACATTTGGTCCATAGTACTTTCTTCTATGTTACACTTTGTGAATTATCATTGAACATCCTTGCATTGAATATTTGATATCACTTTATAATCTATCTTGCATATTGCTATTCCTTTGAAGAATGAATCATTTTACTTTATGTAGCAATAATAATCATCTTTTATATCCTTTGATAATAATTAAATGCAAAGTCCATGTTAGTTTTATCACCTTCATACTCGAGGATGAGTATAGGTTAAGCTTGGGATGTTGATGCATGTAAAATGCATACACGAACTTTGCATTGAATTACTTATATTTCAATCATATTTGCATCATATAAGGGTTATATCATTGTTTTCTATTGATTTTGGGAATATTTCACAGTTTTCCTATTTTTCTGGAATTAACCCTGCTCTGGCAGAAAACCCTATTTTGTATATTTTTGAGTTTCAGGGACCCAAATGACGGCCAAATGACCTGAAAATTTACGGGGAATATTTTTTGGAAGGAAGAAGGCGTATGAGCGAAAGAGGCGAAGGAGTGGAGGCCTGACGGCTGAACCAACTAGCCCCAGGCAGTCAGATTCTTGGGCCGCGTGGGACTAGGTGTTTTGGGCCTCGTGGCTCCATTTGCGTCGATCTTTCTTTCCGAAGCTTTCTCGTGACCTAAAAACGACTATAAAAATAGTCCCCCAACGTTTTCCAGAAGGGAGCGCCGCCAAAACACAGAAACACCGAAACAGAGAACTCGAGCTGCAGATTGGAGGGGGGAAACTCCGGCGGGGTGCTGCCGGCGTGGTCTCCATCACCCCCAACGACATCTCCACCGTCTCGATGACGAAGAGGGAGTATTCCACCCCTGGACTATGGGTTTGTGGAAGTAACTTATGTATCTCTCTCTCTCTTGAGCTTCACTAATTAGCACCGTATGAGCTGCCGAACATGATTACGGTCATCTATGTAATTCCTTTGTGGTGGATCTCTTTATGAGTTAATATATGTTTGAGATTGCAATTGTTTTGTTTCAGTTATGAAAGTATATGCATATTATGTACCACGTTCTTGTCTACTTGTTTTGATCAAGCTTGTTTATGAGAGCATGTGTGGGGGAAGTGTGCATCAGTTAGAGTAATGAGGGGGTGGCTAGTGCGGTGAAAATGAGAGAAGTTCCGCGATCCACTTGGATATTTTTGCCTTACTTTGTTGCCTCACTAGGGATAAGCTAAAATACCATGCTACCGGAGGTGTGGGTGTGTCCATTGCCACTTCTCCATAACTAGATCTAGCATGTTCTTATTTTAACTTCATGTCATAAGACTTAAAGCTATGCTCTGATTTATCCCAATACTAAGGTGCTAAGATTTCGTTCACATCTTGGTGGAGTATAAGAGAGGTTAATAACCAAAAGATCTCTATGTTAGGATGTGATGCCCATATAATTAGTAACTTGTCATGAAACCTATTTATTGCAATCTCATATGTCAATTCCTATGTTCCATTGTCTACCACTTTATTAAAGAGAGAGTGCATTTGCGAAACCATGAACCCCAATCCATTTTTAATCATAAGAAACACCTTTACAACAACTTTTAAGCATTTTCCATTTTCTGCCATTTAAAAATCCGAAAATACAAAAACACTTTTATATCTTGCATTCACAATACAAAACCCAAAAATATCATCCATCATTGTTTCCACCATCCTTGCACATTTGTTTACCATCATTGCATATTTATTTCTTGTTTTGGATTTGTTTTATTTTGATATCATTCTCACACCTTGTGCTTGACATGCACTTGGTGAGGTTGAGGGCACAAAACAATTTACTTTGTTTGTAGGTTCTCAAGGGAAGGATAAGAAGATAAATCTTTCACTACTGATTCCCCGAGAGTTCGATATTAAACCCTCGAGTCATCCCTCGTGGGGAAACCGTCTTTCCTATACTATACACTCTGCGCTTGGAGTCTCAACCTAACCATATTGTTTTAACGCAGGTAACTACGCCAAGAAGTTTTCTGGCACCGTTGCTGAGTTAAAGGCCATCAATGTATCAGCATCCCCAAGCTTAACTCCTGCTCGTCCTCGAGTAGATAAGTGTTAAAAAATAATTTTTGATGAGACATGCAACCAACATAATCTTGATCAAGATAGTAATGCAAAGCACATTATGTGAATAAAGTGATCCAAAACAATTGTCTATAGTTGACATTAAGCAAACAATAATTAACAAACGCTAGCTATCAAATGCTAGAAACTTTTCATTAATAAGTGCTTTGGAGACATGGAACCATACATAAGGTTTAGAAAGAATAATTGCAAATTATGTCTCCAATGTAAAGTATCAATCATTCTTCAAAGCATCTAATTAGTCATTCATGGAATAGCCAAGCTCAAGTCAAGTATCCTAATTCATATACTTCACAAATCAACTGTTTCGAAGTCTACTCAACTAGTGCAAATAAGAAGTGGCTTTGGCACCATGATGTTATGGCAAAGAGAACAATAATGGAGGTTTAGAAGGCCAAAAAGAAAGGCTCAAACAGTGGAGAGGGTAACCACAAGACGGAAGGAAGTCCCGTAGTTGACACTGTATGAGAAGTAGTGATTGCTATGCAACGGATTGCACATAGAGCTATAAGTGTATGAAAGATCTCCAATGGAACTAGTGGGGGTGCATCCAACTTCCTTGCTCATGAAGACCTAGAGCTCACTTGAGGAGGCTCATCCTTGGAATATACAATCCAAGTTCTATAACGTTAATTCCCCACATAGTTATACTACTAAAACAACATGAGAACTCTCTATAATGAAGTGTAGGTGCTACTAGCACAAGTGTGGTAAAAAGGATAGTAGTGTTGCTCACTCTCTGTTTTTATATTTTTTTTTGGATTTTGGGTGGCCTCCTTGGCTCTTTTAAATGCTCTCTCATTTGGCCTCCTTTGGGCTCTTTTATTCTTTATTTTATTTTATACCTCACTGTAGGAGCAACACTCTATATTACAAATGGATCATCACACTTTTTGGTACTCATAACTCATAAGACTAATACATGATGTATAAAAGAAGATATGCATGATCGAGCGTAGTGTGCAAAAAATGTAGAACATGTGGCAAGCCACGCTGCACACTAACTCAATGATCAAGCAAACTATATGGTAATGAAGAACGACATCAAGTCATGTAATGTAATGATGGATGTTGCATGGCAATGTATCTCGGAACGGCTATGGAAATGCCGTGATAGGTAGGTATGGTGGCTGTTTTGAGGGAGATAGTTGGCTTATGTGTAGGAGAACAGGATGAAGTTCTCCCACGGAGTTGGATGTACTCGCGAAGTATGCACCAATCTCAATGTGAGAGAGGGCATTGCGCAGCACCGAAGAGGCTAGCAAAATATGGAAGTGGAAGTGCCAAAAACCAAAACTCACAATGCATTTCGTATATTGCAAACAACTAGCAGTTTCAATGTTCCACAAATGGTTAGAGACACCCCGAGAGGGATCGTGGCGGCGACACAAGTGCCCCGTTGGCTTCCCCGACCATTGCAGTAACTACCCACTAGGAACTTATTTTCAACTTAGTAGAATTCATGACATATTAGCATTGTTGACTTAGGTTGTTTTAGTTCAGAAAAGTACGGCTCCACGCTTTACTAACACATCTCCACTAATCAACTCTAACACCATTAACCAACACATTTTAACCATTAGTTATTTTAATGTCTCAAAACAATTGAAGAGTATCAAATTATATAAATAGTGATCTACAAGACTATGCAGTTTTTTTTCTACTTCATACCACTACCATATGCATAACATTTTACCGTTCTAACACATCAACCAAGCAACCAAAACAACTCTCTAACGAATATAAGTGAAGAACAAGAGAGTTTAACAACAACTACTAGCAGCTCTAAATAAGATAAAAGCTCAAATCAAGAGCTTACTAGCAAACAAACAGTAGCTAAGAATACACCACAAGATATAAGCGGAGTGCAGGAGTATTCAAATGAAAAGGCGGAGCTTGTCTATCTCCCACGCAAATAAAGCAAGGATCCACAAGCATATGACCAGCAAAATAACAAACAAACTGAAAGTAAAAGACGCTCCAAGCATAGCACATAATATGTAAAGTGATAAAAACTTAGTTCAACGAAGACGACCTCATGATAGTCGATGAAGAAGAGGGGATGCCTTGGGCATCCCCAAGCTTTGATGCTTGATGGTTCTTGAAATTCAGAGGGGATGCCATGGGGGCATCCCCAAGCTTGAGATCTGATCCGTCCTCAATTTCTTCATTATCCTCTCCTTTGGAACTTAAAAACTCCCTTCACACAAAACTTCTCATAAACTGATTAGAGGGTTAGTGCTCATAAATTAAAAATGCACATGTGTTCAACTCATGACAAATTGCAAACAACTTTATTAGGCATTAGCTACAGTTTACTAAGCCTCAATGTGGCACTCTACCCCTAGAGTATCACATATGACGATGGTAAAGAGACAAATGCAAAATAAAAGCAGAATCTGTCAAAATCTGAACAGTCTGTAAAGATCGAATTTTTCGAGGCACTTCTGTAGCTCAAATCAGAAAAGTCAAAACTAACGAAAGATAGATAAAAGTATCAGGATTGTTTTCTAAAAATTTCAGGAAAATATAAATTGAGAGGATTTTTAGATTTTCGAACAGTGAGGGACAAAATTCTGTTTCTGGACAGCAAAACAACACCTCGCACTTTCAATGCATTAGAGGCTAAACTTGGCACAAAAGACCAAAAGAAAAAGATACAATGAAGTTGCTACAGAGGAAACAACTTCATGAATAAGGAAAACTGAAAGGAAAAAAGATAATGGGTTGACTCCCAAAAGTGCTTTTCTTTAACGCCTTTTAGCTAGGCACAATGATTTCAATGATGCTCTAATAAGAATAAGAGTTGACAATAGAGAGCATCAAGAAACAAATACCAAACATATTTAAGCCTAACCCACTTCCTATGCATAGGCATCTTATACGAAAATAATTCATTGGAGCATAAAGCTAGTAACATAGGAAGACAAAGCAAGTGCAACTTCAAAACTTGCAACAAAAAGAGAGGTATCTTAGTAACATGAGAACTCCAACAACCATAATTTCCTCTCTCATAATAATTTTCAGTAGCATCATTAACAAATTCAACGATGTAGCTATCATATTAAACATGCTTTTTATTATAAAAAATATCAATTGGAGGCATAGATAAAGGAGTATCATTAAATTCATCACAAATAACAGTAGGAAAAGCATTTGACAATTTACTTTTGCATTTCTTGAGCCTTGAAAGTTGTTGCATATCATACAAAGTAAGAGTTAAAGAGTTACTTTCATTAGAAGGTAGCTCCTCCTTTTGTTCCTCACTCTCCTCTTCTTTTTCACATAATGGGATCTTAGTTTCAGCGATTTCCTCCTCCATAGGTTCCTGCAAAGCATCGATCTCTCCTTTTGGAGGAGAGAATTTCTTAACATATTCAGTAATATAATAATTATTATTGTAATTCCCAAAGAAATATTTTAGTATAGTAAAATTCTTAGTTTGATAATGAGCATTATTAATGTTCTCCAGCAAAGAAGCAATTTCATAAGCACCCTTAAAAGCAACGAATTCTTCAATCTGTTCAACATCAAAGAAATCAAAAATTTCCCTAGCATAAGCAGCTAAGGTTTCATTTTCATTGTCCGGACATTGGAAGGGGAGGTGTGGAGTGCGCCTCCCATAAGAATATTTTATATCATAGAGGAAACTTATATTTTCAGCATACAAGTTCACTTTTTTAGAAATTCCCAAAGGTGTTTCCCTTTTTGCGACAAGCGGTGTTCCTTATAGTATTTATGCTGATCTTCTGTGAAACCACAACAAGATCTAGTTTCAAAGAAAGTAGCCATTAAGAACAACCAAAGAACTAAGCATACTAATAAAACAGGATAAAAGACCACTAATTTTTGGGGGTTTTAAAATTTTGCAACAAGAAAAATAAGCTAACGAGAAATAAAACAAGCAAGACAAAAACAAAGTAAAGTGATTAAGAGTGTGAGACTCCCCTTGCTGTAGCTCCAAGATCCACGGCAACGGCGCCAGAAAACTGTTTGATGTTGTATTGGAAAGAGTTGGGTGGTGCCCAAGCAAAGGAGGAGTTGCAGCTAGTAGCAGTTTTCCCTCGATTATCGAATCGAGGTTTATCGAACCAGTAGGACCTTGAAATCAACAACAAAGTGAATGTTGAAGATCTCTATCGCTTAATCTTCAATAGACGTGGACCTGCACACACTCAACCAAATACTTTGCCCAACGGCGGAAAGGTTGTCAATCTTTCCGGTCTTGTAGAAAACAAAGCGGTTAATTGTATAGTGAAATAGATGATATGAAAAGTGACCAGTAGAGTAATAATGATGAAAAGTAAGTAAATGAGGTTGTAAACAATGTAAAAAGATGGACCGGGGACCATGGGTTCACTAGTGGAGTCTCTCAAGTAAATAGAACGATCATATGATGGGTAAACGAATTACAGCTGGGCAATTGACAAGATTATAACACAAACTTAATTTAGCTATGATAAGGTAAACATGATAATATTTATGGAGACATCACGACAATGAACAAATACCGTTGAGTCCAACTGCATCTTTGTCCAAAAAGTCCACCGTGGGATCGCAATCTAGCCTGTCACCCATCGGTATTAAGTTGCAAGCAACAGACATTTGCATTAAGTAAAGTGCATTAAGTAAGCAATATTAAATATCAAAGTAGACTTTAACACCGCTGTTTTAACCTTAGTAACAATAGCACACCCTCGCCCTTAGACGTTTCTGTCACTCATGCCCAGGAACAAGAGGGGGCATGAACCCACTATCTAGCATAAATACTCTCTCTTGGAGATACACACAATCACTTTGCCAAAGTAACTATGCACATCGAAGAGCATGCAAGAACATAAATCAACATATAAGAATCATGCACAATCTGATCATAACTTCATCATCCATCGGATCCCAGCAAACACATCACATAGTATTACAATAGTCGATCTTGATCATGTTAGGCAGCTCACAAGATCATAAGCATGAAGCACAAGAGAGAGAGACTACTATCTAGCTACTGCCATGGACCCAAGGTCCAAGGTTGGACTACTCACAAATCATCCCGGAGGAAGGCATGGCGATGAAGAGCCCTCCAAGATCGATCTCCCCTCCAGCAGGGTGCCGGGAACTGCTTCATATTGACCCCCAAACTAGGGTTTGAGGTGACGGCGTGTCGGGATGTCTTATGTGGAAAATAATGGCCGCCCCAACGTTTTTAGGTTAAAAGGGAATTTATAGGCGTCGGAGGGGGCCGAGGCGGCGCCCAGGGGGCAGGGGTGGGCCCCACCCCTGGGTCCCGAGGGGGCGCGGCAGGCACCCGCTTGTGGCCCCCCAGGTGCCCCTTCAGTCTTCTGGTGTCTTCCGTCACATAAAAAATGTCCGTAAATTTTCGTCCAATTCCGAGAATATTTTCAGAAGTGATTTTCTGAAATACAAAAACAGCAAAATCAGGGAACTGGCACTGGGCATCTTGTCAATAGGTTAGTCCAAAAAATGCATAAAAATGATGTGGTATGTGATGCATCCAA
Organism: Puccinellia tenuiflora; assembly: GCA_012064385.1. Classification (NCBI taxonomy): domain Eukaryota; kingdom Viridiplantae; phylum Streptophyta; class Magnoliopsida; order Poales; family Poaceae; genus Puccinellia; species Puccinellia tenuiflora. Next base: position 63,023 of record QRDG01000483.1, on the reverse strand, counting down.
AATGCATCTACTTTTCCAAGCACTTTGCCTTATAATTTGCTCCGGGATCCTTCCATATTTGAATAAAACTGCTGATTCTGATGCTGTTTTTAGCAAAGTCTCTCCCCTGGCTATTTTTGCAGGAAATAAAATCGGGAAAAAATACCACGTCACTTTTTATGGAAAAGAAGCACGTTGGACAAAAAGATGGACACGAGGGGGTGCCGGAGGGCAAAAAGGGGTGGCCCCATGCGGCCCCTGTACCTGGCCGCGTGGGCCCCCCAAATGGGCCTCGGGCACCGTCTCGCCTCCGGTCTTCGACGTACGCCTTCATATATGAGAAAAAACACTTGTAGGAGGAGAGGAGCTTTCGCAAAACACACCCCGCCGCCACCACGTTCTTCGTTTCGGGGACAGATTGATCCAGGATTTCTCCTCCGGTGGAGGGATTCGGAGGCCGTCTCCACCGCCATCTTCACCACCTTCATCTCCATCGACCATGATCTCTTTCTCCATCACCGTGAGTAGTTTGCTGTAGGCATGTGAGGTGGATGGGGATTGGATGAGATTGACCATGTAATGCTACCCGTTGTTCGATAATCTTAGGATTTATCTTGAGGATGCTTTTGTATTGTGTTGGTGCACTTATGCTATGTTTAATGCTTGCTACTAGGGCCCAAGTGGCATGATTTCAGTACTGAACCTTTTTGCTTCATCATATAATTGAGTTTAGTATTTACCTGCAAAGTGTATCACCTGCTATTATGTTGAACCTGCGAACCCTAAAAGAGACATATAGGAAAAACAAGGGGGAGATGTTCTACTTTGAGGATCCTATGTGTTCATGGAGTGTTAATGCATTGTCCCGGTCTACACGAAAGGGTAGACCTTAATTACCTGTAGTTCCAAGTTGGCCCCGGTGAAATGGGCAGGTAGGGCAATAGATGTTGTGCAAATTCTCTTGGTTAGTACGCACAACTATTTAAGGAACACATACCTACATATATCGGAGTTAGAGAAAAGCCCCATTGCTAGCTTTACTTTATTATATGATCAATCTCATTCATGCAACGCCCCGCTGTCACCTCATGCCTACGTTTTAAATCTCTGAGTTACACTTTCACTTTTCCGGTGAAAACTGGGAAATCCTCGTTACTATTGCTATTTTATTTCTCCTCGCTTGAATCCTTTACTGCCATCACTACTACTACTGCAAGTTATTGATATACAGGTGTGCTTGAGAGTGATGCCTCAATTGCTAAGGTCTTATTGATATTCTTGTGTTCCCATCGTGTCGAACTATAAATTTGGGTAATACTTCCCAACGAAGACTTCAGCGATCCCCTATACTTGTGGGCATCAGTATGATAATAAAAACATGTGACAACATCACAAAATTAGCATGGATCACTCAAAAATTATAGATACATTTGACACGTATTAGTGCTTGATACGTCTCAAACGTATCTATAATATTTGAGTGATCCATGCTAGTTTTGTGATATTGTCACATGTTTTTACTGTCATTTATATCATTTTTATGCATTTTGTCGGACTAACCTATTGACAAGATGCCCAGTGCCAGTTCCCTATTTTTACTGTCTTTTTGTTTCAGAAATTTACTTCTGGAAATATTCTCGGATTGCACAGGAAATTTACGGGGAATTTTTATTTGCCACGACAAAGTACCAGTCCGAAGGAGAGCCGGAGGGGAGGTCCACAGGGCAGGTGCGCCCCCCTACCGCGGCCCAAGGTGGACCCGCGGGTGGGGCCCGCCCCTGCCCGTGGGACCTCACCTCGACGCCCTCTGACGCCTATAAATTGCCTTTTACCCTAAAAACGTCGAGGCGGCCATTATTTTCCAGAAACTCGACCCCGATGCGCCGTCACCGAAAACCCTAGTTCGGGGTCCAATCTGAAGCTGATCCCGGCACTCTGTCGGAGGGGAGATCGATCTCGGAGGGCTCTTCATCGTCATGCCTTACTCTAGGATGAGTTGTGAGTAGTCTCACCTTGGACTACGGGTCCATGGCAGTAGCTAGTTGGTAGTATCTCTCTCTTGTGCTTCATGTCTTATGATCTTGTGAGCTGCCTAACATGATCAAGATCGATTATTGTAATGCTATGTGATGTGTTTGCTGGGATCCGATGGATTATGAAGTTATGTTCAGATTGTGCATGATTCTTATATGAGTAATTTATGTTCTTGCATGCTCTCCGATGTGCGTAGTTACTTTGGCCAAGTGATTGTGTGTATCTCCAAGAGAGAGTAGTTATGCTAGATAGTGGGTTCATGCCCCCTTTTGTTCCTGGGCACGAGTGACAGAAACGTCTAAGGGTGAGGGTGTGCTGTTGCTACTAAGGGTAAAACAGCGGTGTTAATGTCTCATTTGATATTAGTATTGCTTACATCATGCACTTTACTTAATGCAATTGTCTGTTGCTTGCAACTTAATACCGTTGGGTGACAGGCTGGATAGCGATCCCACGGTGGACTTTTTAGACAAAGACGCAGTTGGACTCAACGGTCTTTGTTCCTTGTCGTGATGCCTCCATAAATATTATCATGTCCTTTATGTCATAGCTAAATTGGGTTTGTGTCATGATCTTGTCAATTGCCTAGCTGTAATTCGTTCACCCATCACATGCATATTTTATTTACTTGAGAGACTCCACTAGTGAACCCATGGCCCCAGGTCCATCTTTTTACGTTGTTCACAACCTCATTTACTTGATTTTAATCATAATTACTCCTCTGGTCACTTTTCATTATTTCATCTATTTCATCATACAATTAACCGCTTTGTTTTCTGTGAGACCAGAAAGATTGACAACCTTTCCGCCGTTGGGGCCAAAGTATTTGGTTGAGTGTGTGCAGGTCCACGTCTGTTGAAGGTTAAGCGCCAGAGATATTCAACATTCACCTCGTTGTTGATTTTAAAGTCCTACTGGTCCGATAAACCTCGGTTTGTTAAACGAGGAAAAACTGCTACTAGCTATAATTCCGCCTTCGCTTGGGGCACCACCCAACTCTTCTCCACCAGTAATCAATCAGTTTTCTGGTGCCGTTGCCAGTGACTTTGGAGTTGTAGCAACGGGAGTCTCTGAAAGAACAAACGATGTCCCGGACGTCACCTAGAGGGGGGGGGGGTGAATAGGCGATTACAACTTTTTCTAAATAGGGGCTTGATAATTGCGGAATAATACTAGGTGTTTAAATTAACAAGCCAACAACCTAAATTACTAGGGTCACCTATGTGCACCAACAACTTATGCTAAGCAAGGCAAGGAACAAGGTGATAGCAGGAAATATAACTTCAAGCACGAAGGCTATCACAAGGTAAATTGCATAAGTAAAAGCCCAGGTATAGAAATAACCGAGGCATGCGGAGACGAGGATGTATTACCGAGTTCCTCCTTGTTAAGGGAGTACGTCTCGTTGGAGGGGTGTGAGCTCGCCACAAGAGGCCTACTCAAGATGCCACAAAGGCCTCACCCTATTCTCCGATGAACCGCACCCAAAGGTTTGGATCACCTTCCACTATCGGAATCCTTCGAGGCGGATTCCGGAGCCCTTTGTACACCATTCTTGGGGCACACACCCACAACTCAATTGGGGGCTCCCAAATCTTGCCGAAGCTTCACAAGTCGAAGTCTTCACGGCACCACCACCGTCTAGGGTACACAATGCACCCAAGAGGCACAAAGCTCTTGGGAACACAATGCACCCAAGAGTAACAAGCTTCTCAACGTCGATCTTCACGTATCACCGTAGGGAGAGCAACCCGATGCAACAAATGCACGAGGCAAGAACACACAAAGTGGTCAAGTCCTTCACTCCCAAATTCCAACCAAGCAACAAATGCTTTGGGGAAAAAAGAGGAAGAATAAAGGGGATGAACACAAAGCAACCCCAAAATCTAGATCCACTAGTTCCCCTCACTTAGAGGAGATTTTGATTGGTGGAGTTGTAGATCTAGATCTCCTCTCTTGAATCCCTAAATTTGGTCAAGAATCATTGGAGGGATTGAGAGGAATCAAAACTTTGGAGGTCAACAATGGAGGAGTGAGAGAAGCTCCAAAACTTGGGAACCATTGGGGAAGAAGACCCCTTAAATAGGTCCCCACCAAATCCAACCGTTGGGGGCAGTTTTTCCTGCGCGGGTCGGAATTTCCGGCACTTACCCCGGAATTTCCGGCCCCCCGGAGCGACCCGGACGCCCTGGGAACTCTCTGGACATGGTCCAGAGCTTTGAGCCGGATATTTGGGCCGGTATTTCCGGGGGGGGGGGGGGGAAATTCCGGCCTAAGGACCGGAACTTCCGGCCCAGTGAAAAACTGCACAAAGAGCAAAACGAAAACGGGCATATCTTTTGCATCCGAACTCCATTTTCTATGATCTTGGGCTCGTTGGAATCATAGCAATGAGCTCTACAGGAATATACAGAGAAACATCATAGTCCAACAAGGAAGGATAAAACCAAATGGAGAAAGGTAAAACCTCTCTATAAAAAATGAACCGATAAACCTCCAAACCAAAAACCAACAAGTTTTTCATCAAGACTCCGTTTTCTATAATCTTGGGCTCATTGGACTCGGAACGAAAAGATCTACAAGATCATGTAGAGAAACATCATTGTCCATCATGATATTATAAAAGCAAATGGGGAAAGGTAAAATCTCCTTTTCGCAAACCCAAAAGCCGAATCTTTTGCAAATAAAGTCCGAATGAAATAAAACCAATTTTGTTGGAAAGAGGACGACAAATTCTACCTTTGAAAAAGGCAAACACGCAAAGGAGATTTTGCAAAGAAATGGAATATATAAATCTTCCACACGGATGAACCGGCAAAATCTCCAATACCGAAACCGCAATAGAAGACGCATATGAAAATCGTTTTCGGTGAACTTAGCTTTGTCATGACAAGCACGACAAGCACCAAGACCACACCACGATAAGAGACAAATAAGAACCAATAAAGATGATTGCATGGATGCAAAGGTTTGTGCTCTCTACGACGATACGATCACGATACTCGGTCGAGAGCCCCTCTTGATAGTACGGTTATCTATCCTATAATCCGGTCTCTCACTAAACAACATGAGACCGGTAAAATGGAAACCCTATCAAGATCATACCTTTGCCTTGCGCATTAATCCACTTGAGGTCGATGAAGACGATCTTCATCCCCTCAAGACGAACCAACTTCCTCGATTGCGCTTCGGTGAAGATTCACATGTTGCTCCCCCATACACCAAGATGGGAGAGGCAACTCTTCGGCATAACTTCACATGGACTAGAGTGTTGACCAACACGCACTTAGCCTTGATCAACACCAACTATTCTTCCCTTAGCCTTGTCTCCAACAAATGGAGATCAAGCAAAGCAAATGGACACGACTATAAGTAGCTCAATACAAACATTAATCCATAGAGATTGTCATTAATTACCAAAACCATGCATGGGGGCAACCATGCACTTTCAGTCTCATACTCTCAATATCTTTACTTTGTTTTTGTCTTGCTTGCTTTCTTTCTCGTTTAGTTTATTTACCTATTTCAAAATTTTAAAACCCAAAAAAATTAGTGTAATCTTTATTCCTGTCTTGTTATTTTATCTTATCATTATGTCTTCTACTGAAAACACTAAGTTGTGTGACTTTATTAGCACTAATAACAATGATTTCATATGCTCTCCAATTGCTCCACCCGCTTCTAAAGCAGAATTTTATGAAATTAAACCTGCTTTGCTATGAAAGAGCAATTTTCTGGTGCTAGTACTGATGATGCCGCCTCTCATTTAAATAACTTTGTTGAGTTATGTGATATGCAAAAGTATAAAGAGGTGGAAAGTGACATCATAAAACTGAAGCTTTTCCCTTTCTCTTTGAGAGGGAGAGCAAAAGAATGGCTATTGTCTTTGCCTAAAAATAGTATTGATTCTTGGATTAAATGCAAAGATGCTTTTATTGGAAAATATTATCCACCTGCTAAAATCATACAACTAAGGAGTAACATTATGAACTTTAGACAATTTGATAATGAACATGTTGGTCAAGCTTGGGAGAGAATGAAATCTATGGTTAAGAATTGTCCCACGCATGGATTAACTATATGGATGGTTATCCAAACTTTTTATGCAAGTTTGAATTTTTCTTCAAGGAACCTTTTGGACTCGGTCGCGGGAGACACCTTCATGTCCACCACATTAGGTGCAGCAACTAAACTCTTGTATGAGATTATGACAAATTATTCACAATGGCACACCGAACGAGCTCCAAGTGGTAAGAAGGTAAATTCTGTCTAGGAAATTTCCTCTTTGAGTGATAAGGTTGATATGATTATGTCTATGCTTGCTACCAATCAGCCCAATATTGATCCTAATAATGTTACTCTTGCTTCATTAATTGCCCAAGAAAAGGATCAAGTTGATGTTAATTTCTTAATAGAAACAACTTCAACAATAATGCTTATCGAAATAATTTTGGTAGTAACAACTATAAGCCTTATCCTCCCAATAATGGAAACTCTTATGGTAATTCCTATGGTAATTCTTTTAATCCTAATAAGAATGTGTCCTCTGATCTTGAGAATGTTTTAAAAGAATTTATCACTTCGCAAAAAGCTTTTAACAAAATTGTTGAAGAGAAATTGGAAAAACTGGATAGTTTAGTCTCTAAAGTAGACGTTCTTGCTCATGATGTTGAAATTTTGAAAATTAGAACCACTCCAAATCAAGACAAACATACTGAATCTTTAAATGCTATCTCTCTTCAAATTAATGAAAATGAAAGGATGATGGCTCTCTTGAAAGCTAGGTGGGCTAGAGAGAAAGAACAAGCTAGAATTGCTGAAATGAATAGGAAAACTATTAAAGTTTATACTATCCAAACCACTAAAGAGGATCCTCCTAGTTTATTTAAAGATGATGAAATTGATTTTGATAATTGCAATCTTACTGAAGTCATTAAGTTCCTACAAAAACTTGCTAAGACACCGGATGCTAGTAAAATAAATCTTGCCTTTACCAAACACATTACCGATGCTCTTATCAAGGCTAGGGAGGAAAAACTAAAGCTTGAAACCTCTATCCCTAGGAAGTTAGAAGATGGTTGGGAACCCACTATTAAGATGAAAATAAATGACTTTGATTGTAATTCCTTGTGTGATCTTGGTGCTAGTGTTTCTGTTATGCCTAAAAGTTTCTATGATATGCTTGATTTAAATCCTTTGGAAGAATGCTATTTAAATGTTCATCTTGCTGATTCTTCTAAAAAGAAACCTTTGGGTAGAGTTGATGATGTCCTTATTGTTGTTAATGATAATTATGTTCCCGTTGATTTTATTGTTATGGATATTGAGTGCAATGCTTCTTGTCCTATTATTTTGGGAAGACCGTTTTTGAGAATCGTTGGTGCTATTATTGATATGAAAGAGGGAAATATAAGGTTTCAGTTCCCCCTTAGGAAGGGATGGAACACTTCCCTAGAAAGAGAAAGAAGCTTCCTTTTGAATCAATCATAAGGTCAAGCTATGCTCTTGATGTTGCAAAGGCCTCCGAAAAAACTTGATATTTGGCATTGCGCCTAGCTAAAAGGCGTTAAAGAAAAGCACTTGTTGGGAGGCAACCCATCTTTTATTTTCAGTTTGCTTTTTGCTTTTCTTGAGTCATGAAGTTATTACCTCTGTAGAAACTTCATTGTATCTTTTTGTTTTTGTTTTTTGTGCCAAGTTTAGCCTCTAATGCATTGAAAGTGCGAGGTATTGTTTTGCTGTCCAAAAACAGATTTTGTGCGCCTGTTGCACGAAAATCCTAAAATCGCCAGAATTTTATCTTTTTCTGATAAGTTTTGACAGCAAGCCTGATGCTTTTATATATCTTTTGTTAGTTTTGAGTTTTCTGATTTGAGTTGCAGAAGTGCTTCGAAAAATTCGATCTTTACAGACTGTTCAGATTTTGTCAGATTCTGCTTTTATTTTGCATTTGTCTCTTTACCATCATCATATGTGATACTCTAGGGGTAGAGTGCCACATTGAGGCTTAGTAAACAGTAGCTAATTTCCAATAAAGTTGGTTTGCATTTGTCCTAAGTTGAACACATGTGCATTTTAATTTATGAGCACTAACCCTCTAATCAAATTATGAGAAGTTTTGTGTGAAGGTAGTTTTTAAGTTCCAAAGGAGAGAAATATAAAAGAATCGAGGATGGATCAGAGCTCAAACTTGGGGATGCCCCCATGGAACCCCCTCTGAATATCAAGAACTATCAAAAGTCAAAGCTTGGGGATGCCCAAGGCACCCCCTCATCTTCATCGACTATCATAAGGTCGTCTTTGTTGAACTTCGTTTTATCACTTTACATATTATGTGCTATGCTTGGAGCATATTTTTACTTTCAGTTTTGTTTGTTTGTTTGCTGGTCATATCTTTGTTGGATCCTAGCTTTATTTGCGTGGGAGAGAGACACGTTCCGCTTTTTCGTTTGAATACTCCTTTGCTTCGCTTATATCTTTTTGAGTATTCTTACCTACTGTTTGCTTTCTAGTAAGCTCTCGCTTTTAGCTTTCATCTTGTTTAGAGCTGCTAGTTGTTATGTTAAACTCTCTTGTTCTTCACTTATACTTGTTGGAGAGTTGTTGTTGAAAAATTGCTTGAATTGTCAACGCGACAAAATGCTGTTTGTGTGATGATAGAATAAAATGAAAAGCATGCATAGTTTTGTAGATCATGGTGTGGATACTTGATGCTTCTTAATTGTTTTGAGATATTAAGTTGAATGCTTAAACTTGCTAGTTATTAGAGTGGAATTGATTAGTAAGAAATATGGTTCAAAGCTTGAAATTGTGTGGTTTTTCATAGTTGTTAATTCTTAGAGCTAATCTTTCCATCAAAAGAATTGTTTGGTCAACAAGAGAGACGGTGTAGAGTTTTTATGGTTATGACTGGTAAATGTCTTATGTTGTTCTGTTACCGGTTATTGTTAGATGTTTGCTTCAAATACCTTCTTTGCTAAGCCCAAAAATTCGTGCTGAGTGTATGATTCACTCGTGCATCCAATCCCCAAAGTCAAACTTTCTTGCCAGCTGAGTCCACCATATCTACCTATGCATGGTATTTTTTACCATTCCAAGTAAATTTGTCATGTGCTACCTTTAAAAATTCAAAATACTTCTTTTTGTGCCTCTGTTTTTAAGCTCATGAGGGAGCAGTAGAGAGCTAGATATAACTTGTGACGAGCAAGGTCATTTCCCCCCTTTCACCCGGTGTCGATGGAATACGTCTTCACTTGAATCAACCCGAGAGCAGCTTAAGCAAAAATATAAATATAACTCACAATTCTCCTCCGCGCAATGAAAATCTGAGAAATCAGCCCAAACATTGGAAAGTGGTGAAATCAAGGAGAAAGAAGAGCGTACTCGCTCTTCTAAAAACCAACTGCTCTCACAAGTCTAAAAAACCTTGCTTGTCATGGGGGACTAGATAGCTTCTCTGTTGTGAAGTCGTTGACAAAAGCATGCATGGCTCAAAATTGTTTTACTTCTGTTTCATAAGAATCAAAAAGCTCTACATATGACTAATCCCTGCTTTCCCTCTGCGAAGGGCCTTTCTTTTACTTTTAATGTTGAGTCAGTTTTCCCTTTTTCCTTCTATCTCCACAAAACCAAACATCCAGTATTGACCCTGGGTATCGTTGAGCATATTACATTATCAAGATTAAACATGAATCTTTATATTGACTTTATCTATAAGATAAGCCGTTGAAAGTTGAAGCTTTTTGCTAATGCTTACATCTTCCTTTATGTTGATTCTCAAACACTTTTGTTATGGAATTATTATCCTTGTGAATTAGACAAATGTGTTGATCACATTGTTTTCATGTCTTTGATCGACATACTATTTATGAAAGGTTTTGCTTGAATGATTCAACTTATTTATTCATTGCTTTCTTGCTATCAATTATAGACAATTGTTTTGTATCTCTTCATTCACATCCTTTGATTTGCATTACTATCTTGATCAAGATTGTGTTGGTTGCATGTCTCATCAAAGATTATTTGTTATCACTTACCTACTCGAGGACGAATAGCAGTTAAGCTTGGGGATGCTGATACGTCTCAACCGTATCTATAATTTTTGAGTGATCCATGCTAGTTTTGTGATATTTTCACATGTTTTTACTGTCATTTTTATCATTTTTATGCATTTTGTCGGACTAACCTATTGACAAGATGCCCAGTGCCAGTTCCCTATTTTTGCTGTCTTTTTGTTTCAAAAATTTACTTCTGGAAATATTCTCGGATTGCACTGGAAATTTATGGGGAATTTTTATTTGACACGACAAAGTACCAGTCCGAAGGAGAGCCAGAGGGGAGGTCCACAGGGCAGGTGCGCCCCCTGCCGCGGCCCAAGGTGGACCCGCGGGTGGGGCCCGCCCCTGCCCATGGGACCTCACCTCGATGCCCTCCGATGCCTATAAATTGCCTTTTGCCCTAAAAATGTCGAGGCGGCCATTATTTTCCAGAAACTCGACCCCGACGCACCGTCACCGAAAACCCTAGTTCAGGGTCCAATCTGAAGCTGATCTCGGCACTCTGCCGGAGGGGAGATCGATCCCAGAGGGCTCTTCATCGCCATGCCTTCCTCCGGGATGAGTTGTGAGTAGTCTCACCTTGGACTACGGGTCCATGGCAGTAGCTAGTTGGTAGTCTCTCTCTTGTGCTTCATGTCTTATGATCTTGTGAGCTGCTGATAATCCCCAAGAGCAAGGAATCACTATAGCACAATTCGATAAATATTTGAGTGTCGAACCCACGAGGAGCTGAAGGTAAACTATCTATTCTCTAAAGCCCTATAACCCTCTTATATGGCCTTTTATGCAAAGCAATAAATTTGAGTATGAAAGGAACTAACTAATGGAAGCGAGTGATGTGGAGTAGGTTTATCTAGCAACAAGTTTCTAAGAGCAAGTTTTATAATGCAAGTTTCTTAAAGTAGGAAGTAGCAAGGATCTCAAGTAGCAAATATCTCAAGGGAGCAAATGTTCTGGCAATTGTTATTTCATTCGTGTGGTTGTCACAATTAGTGAAGCACATGTTTTAGTCTTAATTGTTTCTTCTAGGAGGGAGCCAAAAATAGGTGTAGCCAAGTAAATGAGCAAATTACACAACTCTTATGATGGATCTCATGGCCAATTAAATGTGCAACACAAGAATTATTAAGACATAATTGTCCCACCATAGCCTTAAGTTCTAGGGTCCCCCATATATATCCCCCAATAGAGTAACTTCATGATTCGATCTCGGGTTTACATGTCCTCCCAAGTCTCCCTCACTCCATTACCTTACCGGTGATCTCCTTACATGCATTCCCCAACATATGCATGCACTCATACATTGTACATCAAGACAATCATAAAAGATAACAAAACTAGTATGCAACCAATCAACGAACTATTTCACTAATGCCATGAACAAATCGCTTGTCTAACATAGATGGAGAGACACAATAGATCAAGGGAAAAGTATATTGCATCATACATCATGTTTGCCAAGAGTTTACAGTGGAGAGATGAGATGATCTTGCTGTAGAAGTTGATGATGAACACGCCGAAGGGGGGTGGAGCCCTCCGGAGGTGGATTCCGGCGGCGTTTCCCCCCTCCGATCTTCTCCGGCGGCAGCCTTCTGTCTCTCTGTTTCTGGTTTTGTGTTTCTCCGCCGCCTCTTCGCGAAACTCCTCGGGGGGCTCTTTATATAGGAGTTTTTAGGTCATGAGGAAGCTTCGGGAAGAAGGATCGACGCAAACGGAGCCACGAGGCCCAAAAGAGGTGGGCCCACGCGGCCAGGTACAGGGGCCGCGTGGGGCACCCTCTTTTGGCCCTCTGGCCTCCGTTTGCTTGCTTCCTTCGCTCCGAGGTCTTCCTCCTTCCAAAAAAATGATCCCCGTAAATTTGCAGCTCATTATGACGTCGTTAAGGCCCTGAAATAAATAAGGAAAGAAATAGGGTTTTTCTGTCTGCGCAAGATTAATTCCATAAATAGGGGAAATCATTATTAATTACCAAAAATCATTAAATAACAGTAATATACCCCTTATATGATGCAAATATGAATGTAATACAAGTGTTATAGTGCAAAGTTCATGTATGCATTTTACATGCATCACATCCCCAAGCTTAACTCATGCTCGTCCTCGAGTATGGAAGTGATAAAACTAACATGAACTTTGCAATATAACAACAACATGGATATAAAAGATGATTGCTACTGCTACATAAAGTCAAATGATTCATTATTCAAAGAAGTAGCAATATGCAAACAGTTTATAAAGTGATATCAAGTATTCAATGCAAGGATGTTCAATGATAGTTCACAAAGTGTAACATAAAAGATAGTAATATGGACCACATGTATGCAATAAGATAAGTAAGAACATTCTACATAGGGCATAGAGTGAAGATGAAAATCTGAATATAAAAGGTGAACACTTTGAAAAAGATATATAAATGAGTAGAGGTAAAACATGCATAAGTTTCATCTATCCTCCAAACTATTCTACTTAAGTTATTCATTGCAATGGTAATACTTGGTGTAAAGCTCTCATTCCCCTATCATAGCATCTTGAATGATTAAAGTTTAATGTGAAAGCAAATATGAGTAGTGGCCTTGATAAAGCAAAGGTTAGATGTCTCATGCCCCTTGAATACAAGTACCTACACCATGATTACTCATATTGGGAAACAAAGCAAGTTTAAGTTATCTATCATTGTAAGTAATAATGGTATTATCAAGAGCCTCAACTGGGGTACCTCTTGTCCCATGATATGGATCAAGGCCACATCAAAACAACAAGACAAACAAACATAATGAACAACCTCAACACCCTTTTTATTTACCACTTGATATATATTTTTATTATAGGGTGTATCACAGAAAGTTCAAAATAGCATGTAAGTAAATTTCCACCATGAATGATGCATGGCTTAGATTAGCGGCCCAGGTTTCTCTCTAACCATTTATACAAACTCATTTAAACTTACTCTATTTCCACATTATTTCACCATGATAGGCATCCATAAACAAAAGTACATGATATCAACTAAATAAATGATGGAACATGTTGAAAGCTTTGCATGTGACAGCACATATGGGCTAACTCCCAACCTTAAACAGTTATCAAGCCACTATCATCATAATATTAATCACAATGGTTCATGTTTATTAAATGCAATAAAAGTAAAGTGTGCATCAAGTTCGCGAGAGCATTTTAACCAACTTTTGCCATTACAATAAATAACATAATCATTTTCATTTAGAGGTATAGATAACAAAAATAACATGATAAACATACTTGGGATAGCATAAAGCTAATAGGTAGATATGGTGGACTCACTGGAAAAACTTTGGTTAAAGGTGTTGGAAACAAGTTTTTACTTGTTGGAATTTTTGGGCTAGCAAAAGGGAGAAAGATGACCATCTAGATGCATGCATGAGTGTCCATAGAACTAACTAATTCATGTGAAACAAGGTGAAATAACATACAACATCAAAACATGAATGAAAGATAGCTGATGATAAAGCATTTGCAACTTATTACTCATAAAGAAGCTCATGAATCATGCAACTATATGTGTCATTAAAAATCCACTTAGACATCCCTTTTCCCAATACAATAAAAGCATGCAAGATATTTCAACCCATATTTCTAGTAGCTCTTTCACATATAAATGATAGTGTGGTGGTCTCACAAAATGAAAAGCAAAGCAAAACAAACAAAAAGACGCTCCAAGTTTATGCGATAAAGTGTATTGATAAAAAAACAGAAGTTAGACGGGTGCAAACCAAGAGTGTGTAGGTCCAGTGGTGATGTTCTCACATCCCCAAGCTTATGGTTTTCACCATCCTTGGATAACTCATGGTGCATCTCCTCCAATCCTTGGTATCAAGATGGTTGGAGTGAGGTGGCTTGGCATCCCCAAGCTTAAATTCTTGTACTTATTTGATATATGTAGGGTGAGCCTAGGGGTAACATCCCCAAGCTTGAGTGTTTGTCCCTCTTGATCATTGTTTATCACCCTCAACTCTTCCACTTGGAAATTCTCTTTACACAAAACTCATCATAAACTTGATTAGAGGGGTTAGTGTCTCCATAAATTAAATCCACATAGGTACAGTAAAGACATATCATGAATTGATTCTAAACATTAGCTACTGTTACTACGGTTGTGTAATGCTCCTTGATCAAAATAACTGCACAAAACACAAGTAATGAGAGCAATGCAAAATAAAGACAGAATCTGTCAAAAACTGGACAGCCCGTGAAGAGTGAATTTTTAGAGGCACTTACGTTACTCAAATAAGAAAACTTTGAACTAATTAAATGTGTATTAATAACTGATTAGTGCTGTAGTAAAATATCAAGTCAAAATTCCTCTTTTGTGATTTTTAACATTTTTCGTAGTGAAGCTCAGAAATCTGTTTTCTAGACTGCAAATCACTATTTTTTAATCCTACCTCTCAAAAGAGGTTATTCTTGCCTTTTAAGATGAAAAAACAAGATACAAAGGTGATGTCACTCTTTTTATTTGGATTTAGCTTTGGGGAAAAGTTTTAATGATAGGGACTTTGCAATGGTTCCATTGGCATGAACAACACATGTTCAAGGTCGACCCCAACTTCTCCATTACTCATCCTTCTCATTTACTTTTCCAAATTTTATGTAAAGTGAAAATCTTAAACTAATTGTTAGAAAACAGTAGGTAAAGTTATTTTAAATGTTTTAAGGATATAAAGGTGTGCTCAAACTGAATAGGACATTAAAGCATAAGGAACACACCACAGAATATTAAACAATTTATTTTTAAGTCTAACTCTCTTCCTATGCATTGGAGTTTTATATATGAATAAATAACAACAAACTTGAGGTAACCAATGCATATAATAATCAATAGCTTGCATTTTAAATAACATAGATACATAAAGGGTATTCTTATCTCTTCCTCTCTCATAATAGTTGCAAGCATTAAAGTTAAACATAACCACATAGTTTTGAATAGAATCACCATATAAAGACTTATCATCTAATGAGCATAATGGATCATCATGTAAAGCATTATCATATAGCATGTCTAAACCATATTCTTCATCATTATTAATAATGTTCTCATTAGGCATAGGTTGATATTCTTTCTCATCATCAGAGTCATAAAAGCAAAGTTTATCATTAGCAAAATCTTGAGTGTTACCCTCATCCATAGGTGGTGAAGGTGGAAGTTCCTTCTCTTCATTCTCTAGTTGTTCATCATTTTCAACATATTCTTGGGGTTGCATGGGCATCCCCAAGATTAGGCTTTTGTCATCTTCTTCCTGCAAAACATCAGTACTACCTTGGGCAAATCTCTTCCTTGTGTCAACAACATAGATACATTCATCAAATTCACGTATGCAAATTTCAATGAGATTGGCAATAAAAACTTTATAATGAGAAGCTATAGGGTAGGTTTCATGTTCATCAATGAAGGTGTATAATTCATAGGCTCCCATAAAAAATAACAAATTGCTCTACTTCTTCCGTCCCTAAGTGAGCATAATTCCATGTATGATAAGTTGCAAGAACAGGTTCGTATTTATTGGAAGGGCATTGGAATTCAAAGTGTCTAAAGTATTTAGAGCAACAAATTTTCTTCCTCATGATAATCAAGCAGCTCACTAGCAATTTTATATAGAAGCTCTATGTAGCCTCCTAATCTTTTCCCTTCATTTGATTTTCTAAATTCAGCAGCTATCATGGCGTTTTCATAATAATTTTCCATTTTATAATTTTTTTGTGTTTTGAAATATATGTTAGTATGCAATGCAAACAAGAATAAAAGTTTAGCACAACGCTCCCCGGCAACAACGCCAGGAAAGTACTTGATAATCCCCAAGAGCAAGGAATCACTGTAGCACAATTCGATAAGTATTTGAGTGTCGAACCCACGAGGAGCTGAAGGTAAACTATCTATTCTCTAAAGCCCTATAACCCTCTTATATGGCCTTTTATGCAAAGCAATAAATTTGAGTATGAAAGGAACTAACTAATGGAAGCAAGTGATGTGGAGTAGGTTTATCTAGCAACAAGTTTCTAAGAGCAAGTTTTCTAATGCAAGTTTCTTAAAGTAGCAAGTAGCAAGGATCTCAAGTAGCAAATATCTCAAGGGAGCAAATGTTCTGGCAATTGTTATTTCATTCGTGTGGTTGTCACAATTAGTGAAGCACATGTTTTAGTCTTAATTGTTTCTTCTAGGAGGGAGCCAAAAATAGGTGTAGCCAAGTTAATGAGCAAATTACACAACTCTTATGATGGATCTCATGGCCAATTAAATGTGCAGCACAAGAATTATTAAGACATAATTGTCCCACCATAGCCTTAAGTTCTAGGGTCCCCCATATATATCCCCCAATAGAGTAACTTCATGATTCGATCTCGGGTTTACATGTCCTCCCAAGTCTCCCTCGCTCCATTACCTTACCGGTGATCACCTTACATGCATTCCCCAACATATGCGTGCACTCATACATTGTACATCAAGACAATCATAAAAGATAACAAAACTTGTATGCAACCAATCAACGAACTATTTCACTAATGCCATGAACAAATCACTTCTCAAACATAGACGAAGAGACACAATAGATCAAGGAAAAAGTATATTGCATCATACATCATGTTTGCCAAGAATTTACAGTGGAGAGATGAGATGATCTTGCTGTAGAAGTTGATGATGAACACGCCGGAGGGGGTGGAGCCCTCCGAAGGTGGATTCCGGCGGCGTTCCCCCCTCCGATCTTCTCCGGCGGCAGCCTTCTGTCTCTCTGTTTCTGGTTTTGAGTTTCTCCACCGCCTCCTCACGAAACTCCTCGGGGGGGCTCTTTATATAGGAGTTTTTAGGTCATGAGGAAGCTTCGGGAAGAAGGATCGACGCAAACGGAGCCACGAGGCCCAAAAGAGGTGGGCCCATGCGGCCAGGTATAGGGGCCGCGTGGGGCACCCTCTTTTGGCCCTCCGGCCTCCGTTTGCTTGCTTCCTTCGCTCCGAGGTCTTCCTCCTTCCAAAAAAATGATCCCCATAAATTTGTAGCTCATTATGACGTCGTTAAGGCCATGAAATAAATAAGGAAAGAAATAGGGTTTTTCTGCCTGCGCAGGATTAATTCCATAAATAGGGGAAATCATTATTAATTACCAAAATTCATTAAATTACAGTAATAGACCCCTTATATGATGCAAATATGAATGGAATACAAGTGTTATAGTGCAAAGTTGTATGCATTTTACATGCATCAGCTGCCTAACATGATCAAGATCGATTATTGTAATGCTATGTGATGTGTTTGCTGGGATCCGATGGATTATGAAGTTATGTTCAGATTGTGCATGATTCTTATATGAGTAATTTATGTTCTTGCATGCTCTCCGATGTGCGTATTTACTTTGGCCAAGTGATTGTGTGTATCTCCAAGAGATAGTAGTTATGCTAGATAGTTGGTTCATGCCCCCTTTTGTTCTTGGGCACGAGTGACAGAAACGTCTAAGGGCGAGGGTGTGCTGTTGCTACTAAGTGTAAAACAATGGTGTTAATGTCTCATTTGATATTAGTATTGCTTACATCATGCACTTTACTCAATGCAATTGTCCGTTGCTTGCAACTTAATACCGTTGGGTGACAGACTGGATAGCGATCCCACGGTGGACTTTTTAGACAAAGACTCAACGGTCTTTGTTCCTTGTCGTGATGCCTCCATAAATATTATCATGTTCTTTATGTCATAGCTAAATTGGGTTTGTGTCATGATCTTGTCAATTGCCTAGCTGTAATTCGTTCACCCATCACATGCATATTTTATTTACTTGAGAGACTCCACTAGTGAACCCATGGCCCCAGGTCCATCTTTTTACATTGTTTAAAATCTCATTTAATTGCTTTTAATCATCATTACTCCTCTGTTCACTTTTCATTATTTCATATATTTCATCATACAATTAATCGCTTTGTTTTCTGCGAGACCGGAAAGATTGACAACCTTTCCACCGTTGGGGGCAAAGTATTTGGTTGAGTGTGTGCAGGTCCACATATGTTGAAGGTTAAGCACCAGAGATCTTCAACATTGACCTCATTGTTGATTTCAAAGTCCTACTGGTCCGATAAATCTCGGCTCGTTAAACGAGGAAAAACTGCTACTAGCTACAATTCCGCCTTCGGTTGGGGCACCACCCAACTCTTCTCCACCAGTAATCAGTGCTCTCCATGAAGATCGTGGAAGTGAAGTTTGAGAGCTTGTTACTCTTGGGTCTTTGGACCCTAGACGGTGTTGTGGTGTCTTGGGAGCCCCCGATTGAGTTGTGGGTGTGTGCCTCAAGAACTTTGTAAAGGCTCCGGATTCCGCCTTGAAGGATTCCGATAGTGGAAGGTGAATCGAGCCTTTGTGGCGAGATTCATCGGAGAATAGGGTGAGGCCTTTGTGGCATTGAGTAGGCCTGTTATGGCGAGCTCACACCCCTCCAACGAGCCATACTCCCTTAACAAAGAGGAACTCGGGAATACATCCTCGTTTCCGCGTGCCTCGGTTATTTCTATACCCGAGCTCCTTACTTATGCACTTTGCATTGTGATAGCCTTCGTGCTTGAAGTATTATATCATGCTATCACCTTGTTGTTATCTTGCTTAGCATAAGTTGTTGGTGCACATAGGTGAACCTACTTTATTAGGTTTTGTGTGCTTGATAAATTAAACGCTAGTTTTATTCCGCATTTATCAAGCCTAATAGTAAAAGTTTTAAATCGCCTATTCACCCCCCTCTATGCGACATCCTTGTCCTTTCAACTTTGCCATCTTCAGTTCTCCCGGCAGAGCTTCGCTAGTCAACGCACGCACCAGAGCAGCAGCACGACACCGACAATGGCGTGCAGTGCAGGCACGAGGAGCCGAGCTGGGCATCGAACCGACCAACCGGCTTCGGCTTCGCCCCCTCCACACAGCTCTCCCTCGCAAGAAGAAGCGCCGCAAACACACATCTGAGAAGGCCATGGTCGGCTACTCGGGTGGAGGCTGATCAGCAGCCCCTGTAATCTGCAGGCCATCACGCGTGCCCGGCTTGCTCAAGCGGTTCATGCCTGATAACGTCCCCAGCTCTTCATCTAGCTCGCGTGGCACATTGAGGACCATGGGGAGGATTCAATACATGTTCAGTCCAGCTCCACTATGATGGATGCATGAAGTGTATGTGCTCGAAACTCTACAGATTAAAGGTACAATACGACTACTGCATAGGGGCACTCGAACGGCGATTTATGAATCAAGGAATTAATATGCTAGGTTGCAGGTACTTAAGATTATCATTTGCTTTGACATCTTTCTGCTCTGGTCTATGCTAGGTGCTGTACTGAAGCTTGTAACTTGGAAACCAAAACTGTTGAATTCTCTGGGATTTGTTGGAATTCAAGCATTTAAGCAGTTCTGCGTTGCTCCTTGTCAATTTTCAGGTATTTTTTGAAAGAATAGGCACATCACAAGATAACAAATTGTGTGCACAGTTTTCAACTTTCTTGGTTTAGTCTATTCTATGTTTATAAATCTCCCATTATTGGTCCAGAGCTTCATGAAGTTACAAATGCTTGATGCAAAGAGGAGTGTTAAGATGTTTATGTATAAATGATTCTAAATCTATTAGCTCTACTGCATGATAAAGTATAACTTTAGATTTTCACATTTTGCATTCTGTATTTTAATTTAATTTGAGTTATTGTACCAACTTGAATATTTATAATATGGTGGGGTAGAGGTCAATCTCAAAATAAGAAGGTTTTTTGTATATTTTCGGAATCTCAAAAGCATTAGATGTTTTAATTGATTGTCACGGGTTATGTGGCTCATTTATGAATGGGGGGATTTTGCCTATTTGTGTTTTGCAATATTTCAAGACAATTTTATGCACCACTGATATAAGGGTTGTGCTCAGAGACTTAATATTTTATTTTCACATGAAAACATGCAGTTGTAGTTGTAAGGACATGGAGAGAGAAGAGGGTCGAGGAGAAGATACTTGAAGGACCTAGAGAACACCGACTACCTCAATACATACGCTTCCCTTCCCCCACTTCAGATTCTGTTGTGATTTTCATGTTTCCTAGCCACTTTCTTTGGACGTGATTCCTCTGAATTCTGAAACATCTCAGTTAACTCACATGAATTACCTATTTTTAGATAGATTTTTTTGAGCTGCATCGCCATATTGTCCGCCGGGTCCTCCTCCCACAAACGTAGTAGGCGAAGGCTCCTTCTAGCCCGCTGCATAGCACCTTCATCGATCCAAGGAATGATGCAGTAAAGGTTGAATTGTTGATCCTATAAAAACAACCCCTCCTAGCAATTGACGATTCTTTTATTCTAAAGAATTCTTAGATATTTTATGTGAAGGGCTTAATACATTTCGTGTGTGGATCGTAGTTACCTTCTAATGCATCTAAAATGCATACATGAACTTTGCACTATAATTCTTATATTACAATCATATTTGCATCATATAAGGGGTATATTACTATTATTTAATGTTTTTGATAATTTATAATGATTTACCCTTTTTATGGAATTAATCCTGCGCAGGCAGAAAACCCCTTTTTCTTTCTTTAATTTATCAAGGCCACTACTCATATTTGGTTTCACATTCAACTTTAATCATTCAAGATGCTATGATAGGGGAATGAGAGCTTGACACAATGTATTACCATTACATTCAATAACATAAGAAGAATAGTTTGGAGGATAGATGAAACTCATGCATGCTTACCTCTACTTATTTATATATCTTTTCTAAAGTGTCCACCTTTTATATTCAGATTTTCTACACTCTATGGATCTCAAGTATGCAAAAGTAAGAATGTCCATAGTACTATCTTTTTATGTTGCACTTTATGAACTATCATTGATCATCTTTTCATTGAATACTTGATATCACTTTATAAACTGTTTGCACATTGCTACTTCTTTGAAATAATGAATCATTTGACTTTATGTAGCAGTAGTAATCATCTTTTATATCCATGTTTTTATTATATTGCAAAGTTCATGTTAGTTTTATCACTTTCATACTCGAGGACGAGCATGAGTTAAGCTTGGGGATGTTGATCCATCTAAAATGCATACATGAACTTTGCACTATAATTGTTATATTCCAATCATATTTGCATCATATAAGGGGTATATTACTGTTATTTAATGATTTTTGATAATTTATAATGATTTACCCTTTTTATGGAATTAATCCTGCGCAGGCAAAAAACCCCTTTTTCTTTCTTTAATTGTTTCAGGACCTTAACGACGTCATAATGAGCTATAAATTTAGGGGGGTCATTATTTTGGAAAGACAAGATTTTGGAGCGAAAGAAGTCAACAAACGGAGGCCGGGAGACCAAAAGGGTGGGTCCCACGCAGCCCCTGTACCTGGCCGCGTGGGCCTATCCCATCTGGCCCTCGTGGCCCCAATTGCATCGATCCTTCGCCCCTAAGCATCCTCGTGACCTAAAAACGCCTATAAAAAAGGTCCCCCGATGTTTTTCCAGAGGAGAGCCGCCACACGAGAGAAACCAGAAAACAGAGATCAGGAGGCTGAAGATCGGAGGGGGAAAACTCCGGCGGAGCCCTGCCGGAGAGGTCTCCACCTTCTCCATCGACATCTCCACCGTCTCCATGATGAAGAGGGAGTAGTCCACCGCTGGACTATGGGTTTGTGGCAGTAGCATATGTATCTCTCTCTCTCTTGAGTTTCATTAGTTAGCACCGTATGAGCTGCTGAACATGATTACGGTCACCGTTGTATTACCATTGTGGTGGATCTTTCTATGAGTTAATATATGTTGAGATTGCAATGTTTGTTTCAGTTATGAAAGTAGATGCATATTATGTACCCCGTTCTTATATCCTTGTTATGATCAAGCATGTTTATGAGAGAGAGCGTGTGTGGGGGAACGTGTGCATTAGTTGGAGTAACGGGGGTGGTGAAGTGATAAGCTGACAACTTGATATATCATGATCCATTGGGTGTTTACCTTACTTTGTTACCTCACTAGGGATAAACCAAAATACCATGTTGAAGGGTAGGAGGAGTGACATGCCTCTACCTAAGACTAGATCCATCATGTGTTTATTTTAACTTCATGTCATTGATCTTAAAGCTATACTCTGATGTTATCTTAATTACTAAGGTGCATAATTTATTTCACATCTTGGTGGAGTATAAGTGAGACTCATAATATCTATGTTAGGACGTGATGCCCATATAATTAGTAACATGAAAGAACTTGTTTGCAATCTCATATGTTAAGTCTATGTCTACTTGTTTGCCAAACTATATTAAAGAGAGAGTGCATGTGTGAAACCATGAACCCCGGTCCATTTTTTATCATAAGAAACACTTTTCCAACCACTTTCAAGCATCTTTTACATTCAGCCATTTTAAAATCAGAAAACACAAAAACACTTTTACTTCTTGCATTCACATATAAAAACCCCAAAAATACCATCAATCATCATTACTATCATCCTTGCATTGTTATTCATCACCATTGCATTTTTATTTGCTGTTTTGCATTCATTATTATCTTAATAACATTCTCACACCTTGTGCTTGACAACCACTTGGTGAGGTTGAGGGCACAAAGCAATTTACTTGTTTGCAGGAGATCTAGAGAAGGACAAGAAGATAAAACCCACACTACTGATTCCCCGAGAGTTCGATATTAAACCCTCGAGTCACCTTCTTGGGGAAAATCTTCCACTACTACATACTCTGCACTTGGAGGCTCAACCTATCCCTTATATTTATTGTTTTCCTTTCAGGGTATCAAGAGTGCTTGTTGGCGAAGCTGAGGGAGACTTCAACTACCCGCCATCAAGAGGATTTTCTGGCGCCGTTGCCGGGGAATCATAGCTGGAAGGGTTTGTCCAAGGATATCACAACAAAGTCAACTTCATCACCAACTTGTGCTAACACCTAAGCTTGGGGAGGTTGCACCTACGTGAGCATCATCTTGTCCATTTTTACCTTCAAGCAAATTATTTTGTTTTGTTTTTGTCTTGCATATCATTTTTAGATTTCAGTTTGCATATTTTATTTTCAGTTTTGCATTTTATTTTGCATTTAGTAATTCGGTTTGCATTGTTTTAGTGTCATTTTATTTTCAGTTTTGCATAAAAAATTAAAAACGCATAAAAATTTGCATAATGGAAAAGAGTCGTTCCTCGCTGCACCTTGCTCTATATGAAAGTGCTTATGCCACATCTGCTAGAGTGGTTGAAACTTCTGTGTCTAAGATACCTGAAGAAGTTTTTGATGACCGTTATGAAATATTTGATCTTTATAATAGGGGAGTAAAAGTTGAAGAAGTTAAGATGCTAAGTGAAGTTAAAGATCCCTTGCTTGATTTAGAGAATAGTAGCTTGCATGAATTAATATCTATCTTACAAAAATTTGCATGTGATCCTTCTATTGATGTTAACAAATCTGGTTTTGGTTCCTATATTGCTAATCATGTTTTGAAAGAGAAAGTTGCTAGATACAATCAAGAAGCTATGATACCACCTAAGCTTGGGGATGTATGGATCCCCAAGGTGCTAGTAACTATTGGAAAAGAGACACACCATGCCATACTTGATCTAGGATCTAGTGTCTCAGTTTTATCTAAAGAACTATATGAATCACTTGAATTAAAGAATATTGAAAAATGCTCTATTGGACTTGCACTTGCTGATAATACCATTAAACACGCTCTTGGAAAAGTAAGTGATGTTATGGTAGAGTTACATATGACTTTTGTGCCTCTGGATTTTCTGATCATGGATATGGAGAATAAAACCTCTAGTCCTATTATTTTGGGAAGACCTTTTCTTCGTACCACAGGGGCTATTATTGATTCAAAGGAAGGGAATGTAAAGTTTCAGTTTCCACACTAGAAATGCATGGAACACTTCCCAAGGATGAAGGGCACAACTTTTAAGCTCCCTCATGAGCTTCATCTTCGGTAAAACAACAATTAAGTAAGCCTAGCTATATGGCTATAAGAAAGCGCTTTACGGGAGGCAACCCGGTTGTTTTTATTTGGATTTTCTTTGTGTCTTCTTGCTGTAACAAGATATTGTCTTTTTTATTTAGTTTCTGGAATTTTTAATAAAGTGCCAAGTTTTACCCATTTTGGTTTGAAAAAGTTGCTATTTCTAATCGGGAATTTTATTCCTGCACGGAGTCTGTGCACGGTTTGATTTTTCATTCTTATTCTGTAACTCCGAATGAGCTGAGATTTTTACTGTAACTGTAACTTTTCATCCTCTATATGCCTGAATTTTTTCAGAATTTTTTCGACAAGTTTAAGTAGGACAGAAAAATACGTTTTTCTGCTGCTATTTTTCTGGACACGTCCCATATTGTTTTATGCATAGTTTGAACTTTTGACTTGATCCAATTGTTTATGAGTAGGCATACAACATTATACATTCTCTGGTCATTCATATGAAAATTTAATCCATGGATTATATGTAGCAAGAAACTTGTTTATTTATCTCTACTAATATCACCCCACAGAAAAGAGATGGGAGAAATTGTGTTTTGAAGTTTTTTCACGGGGATTGGAGGAGATGCACCATGAGTTATCCAAGGATGGTGAAAAACATAAGCTTGGGGATGTGAACATCCCCACTGAACCAAAACACTCTCGGTTTGCACACGTCTAACTTCTGTTTTTCTATCGATGCACTTTATCGCATAAACTTGGAGCGTCTTTTTGTTAGTTTTGCTTTGATTTTTATTTTGTGAGACCACCACACTATCTTTTATATATGAGAATGCTACTGGAAATATGGGTTGAAATATCTTGCATGCTTTTATTGTATTGGGAAAAGGGATGTCTAAGTTGATTTTTAATGACACATATAGTTGCATGATTCATGAGCTTCTTTATGAGTAATAATTTGCAAATGCTTATCATGAGCTATCTTTTATTCATGTTTTGATGCTGTATGTTATTTCACTTTGTTTGACATGAATTAGTTAGTTCTATGGACACTCATGCATGCATCTAAATGGTCATCTTTCTCCCTTTTGCTAGCCCAAAAATTTCAACAAGCAAAAACTTGTTTCCAATACCTTCAACCCAAGTTTTTCCAGTGAGTCCACCATATCTACCTATTAGCTTTATGCTATCCAAGTATGTTTATCATGTTATTTGTGTTATCTATACCTCTAAATGAAAATGATGATGTTATTTATTGTAATGGCAAAAGTTGGTTAAAAAGCTCTCACGAACTTGATGCACACTTTACTTTTATTGCATACAAAAAGATGAACCATTGTGATTAATATTATGAAGATAGTGGCTTGATACATGTTTAAGGTTGGGAGTTAGCCCATATGTGTTGTCACATGCAAAGCTTTCAACATGTTCTATCATTTGTTTAGTTGATATCATGTACTTTTGTCTATGGATGCCTATCATGACGAAATAAATGTGGGAATAGAGTTAAGTTTAAATGAGTTTGTATAAATGGTTAGAGAGAAACCTGGGCCGCTAATCTGAGCCATGCATCATTCATGGTGGAAATTTACTTACATGCTATTTTGGACTCTCTGTGATACACCTTACAATAAAAAGCTATATCAAAGTAGTAAACAAAGAGGGTGTTGAGATTGTTCATTATGTTTGTTTGTCTTGTTGTTTTGATATGGGCTTGATCCATATCATGGGACAAGAGGTACCCCAGTTGAAACTCTTGATGATACCGTTTTTACTTACAATGATAGATAATTTAAACTTGCTTTGTTTCCCAAGTTGAGTAATCATGGTGTAGGGACTTGTATTCAAGGGGCATGAGACATCAAACCTTTACTTTATCAAGGCCACTACTCATATTTGGTTTCACATTCAACTTTAATCATTCAAGATGCTATGATAGGGGAATGAGAGCTTGACACAATGTATTACCATTACATTCAATAACATAAGAAGAATAGTTTGGAGGATAGATGAAACTCATGCATGCTTACCTCTACTTATTTATATATCTTTTCTAAAGTGTCCACCTTTTATATTCAGATTTTCTACACTCTATGGATCTCAAGTATGCAAAAGTAAGAATGTCCATAGTACTATCTTTTTATGTTGCACTTTATGAACTATCATTGATCATCTTTTCATTGAATACTTGATATCACTTTATAAACTGTTTGCACATTGCTACTTCTTTGAAATAATGAATCATTTGACTTTATGTAGTAGTAGTAATCATCTTTTATATCCATGTTTTTATTATATTGCAAAGTTCATGTTAGTTTTATCACTTTCATACTCGAGGACAAGCATGAGTTAAGCTTGGGGATGTTGATCCATCTAAAATGCATACATGAACTTTGCACTATAATTGTTATATTCCAATCATATTTGCATCATATAAGGGGTATATTACTGTTATTTAATGATTTTTGATAATTTATAATGATTTACCCTTTTTATGGAATTAATCCTGCACAGGCAAAAAACCCCTTTTTCTTTCTTTAATTGTTTCGGGACCTTAACGACGTCATAATGAGCTATAAATTTAGGGGGGTCATTATTTTGGAAGGACAAGATTTTGGAGCGAAAGAAGTCAACAAACGGAGGCCGGGAGACCAAAAGGGTGGGTCCCACGCAGCCCCTGTACCTGGCCGCGTGGGCCTATCCCAATTGGCCCTCGTGGCCCCAATTGCATCGATCCTTCGCCCCTAAGCATCCTCGTGACCTAAAAACGCCTATAAAAAAGGTCCCCCGATGTTTTTCCAGAGGAGAGCCGCCACACGAGAGAAACCAGAAAACAGAGATCAGGAGGCTGAAGATCGGAGGGGGAAAACTCCGGCGGAGCCCTGCCGGAGAGGTCTCCACCTTCTCCATCGACATCTCCACCGTCTCCATGATGAAGAGGGAGTAGTCCACCGCTGGACTATGGGTTTGTGGCAGTAGCATATGTATCTCTCTCTCTCTTGAGTTTCATTAGTTAGCACCGTATGAGCTGCTGAACATGATTACGGTCACCGTTGTATTACCATTGTGGTGGATCTTTCTATGAGTTAATATATGTTGAGATTGCAATGTTTGTTTCAGTTATGAAAGTAGATGCATATTATGTACCCCGTTCTTATATCCTTGTTATGATCAAACATGTTTATGAGAGCGTGTGTGGGGGAACGTGTGCATTAGTTGGAGTAACGGGGGTGGTGAAGTGATAAGCTGACAACTTGATATATCATGATCCATTGGGTGTTTACCTTACTTTGTTGCCTCACTAGGGATAAACCAAAATACCATGTTGAAGGGTAGGAGGAGTGACATGCCTCTACCTAAGACTAGATCCATCATGTGTTTATTTTAACTTCATGTCATTGATCTTAAAGCTATACTCTGATGTTATCTTAATTACTAAGGTGCATGATTTATTTCACATCTTGGTGGAGTATAAGTGAGACTCATAATCTCTATGTTAGGACGTGATGCCCATATAATTAGTAACATGAAAGAACTTGTTTGCAATCTCATATGTTAAGTCTATGTCTACTTGTTTGCCAAACTATATTAAAGAGAGAATGCATGTGTGAAACCATGAACCCCGGTCCATTTTTTATCATAAGAAACACTTTTCCAACCACTTTCAAGCATCTTTTACATTCAGCCATTTTAAAATCAGAAAACACAAAAACACTTTTACTTCTTGCATTCACATATAAAAACCCCAAAAATACCATCAATCATCATTACTATCATCCTTGCATTGTTATTCATCACCACTGCATTTTTATTTGCTGTTTTGCATTCATTATTATCTTAATAACATTCTCACACCTTGTGCTTGACAACCACTTGGTGAGGTTGAGGGCACAAAGCAATTTACTTGTTTGCAGGAGATCTAGAGAAGGACAAGAAGATAAAACCCACACTACTGATTCCCCGAGAGTTTGATATTAAACCCTCGAGTCACCTTCTTGGGGAAAACTTCCACTACTACATACTCTGCACTTGGAGGCTCAACCTATCCCTTATATTTATTATTTTCCTTTCAGGGTATCAAGAGTGCTTGTTGGCGAAGCTGAGGGAGACTTCAACTACCCGCCATCACCTTCCATCAATTATTTGAGCGAAATGAGAATGCAGATGTTACTATTAAAGTAGCACTCACTCAGGAGCGAGTAGGGAATTGAAGAAATTTCTTTCAAGGAGAGATGATTGAATGCCAATTGATATGTTTGTCTAGTGCGGAGAGACCAAGATACTTTTGAGGTCATGAGAATCAAGTGAGATGGGTTTTGGCACTCCAGGTAATTTCTCAATGAGATCTGTATGGAGCTTTGATATTTCGAGGGGTTGTTTTTATAGGATCTGAGCTTTTACTACCAAATGAAATGTTTGTTGATTGATAAAATAATGGTGATGTGACTAGTTGAGAACATCACAATTGTATTATTTTCATTACCACAATGAACTATTGTAGCTAGCCCTCCGCTTCTCAACGCAGTCTTCCATATATCTTTCTTCATAGTAGTGCTCCCACACCTTGGATAATTTCTTACGAGCCCTTTCAATACCGGTGGTGGTGGAAGAGGTGATCGCACATGTGGATGGATTTTGGAAAGGATCTTGATGGCCTTTAACTCATCAACGGTGCCAGAAAAGTTCTTGGTGTAGTTACCTGCGTTAAAACAATATGGTTAGGTTGAGACTCCAAGCGCAGAGTGTATAGTGTAGGAAAAACGGTTTCCCCATGAGGGATGACTCGAGGGTTTAATATCCAACTCTCGAGGGATCAGTAGTGAAAGGTTTATCTTCTTATCCTTCCCTTGAGAACCTACAAACAAAGTAAATTGTTTTGTGCCCTCAACCTCACCAAGTGGTTGTCAAGCACAAGGTTTGAGAATGATATCAAAATAAAACAAATACAAAAAAAAGAAATAAATATGCAATGATGGTAAATAAATGTGCAAGGATGGTGGAAATAATGATGGATGATATTTTTGGGTTTTGTATTGTGAATGCAAGATATAAAAGTGTTTTTGTATTTTTGTATTTTTAAATGGCAGAAAATGGAAAATGCTTAAAAGTTGTTGGAAAGGTGTTTCTTATGATTAAAAATGGACCGGGGTTCATGGTTTCACAAATGCACTCTCCCTTTAATAAAGTGGTAGAGAATGGAACATAGGAATTGACATATGAGATTGCAACAAATAGGTTTCATGACAAGTTACTAATTATATGGGCATCACGTCCTAACATAGATATCTTTTGGTTATTAACCTCTCTTATACTCCACCAAGATGTGAACTAAATCTTAGCACTTCAGTATTGAGATAAATCAGAGCATAGCTTTAAGTCTTATGATATGAAGTTAAAATAAGAACATGCTAGATCTAATCATGGAGAAGTGGCAATGGTCACACCCACACCTCCGGTAGCATGGTATTTTAGTTTATCCCTAGTGAGGCAACAAAGTAAGGTAGGAATACCCAAGTGAATCGCGGAACTTCTCTCACTTTCACCGCACTAGCCACCCCCTCATTACTCCAACTAATGCACACGTACCCCCTCATATGCTCTCATAAAAAAGCTTGATCAAAACAAGTAGACAAGAACGGGGTACATAATATGCATCTAGTTTCATAACTGAAACAAAACAATTGTAATCTCAAACATATATTAACTCATAAAGAGATCCACCACAAAGGAATTACATAGATGACCGTAATCATGTTCGGCAGCTCATACGGTGCTAATTAGTGAAGCTCAAGAGAGACAGATACATAAGTTACTTCCACAAACCCATAGTCCAGGGGTGGACTACTCCTTCTTCATCATGGAGACGGTGGAGATGTCGTTGGGGGTGATGGAGACCACGCCGGCAGCGCCCCGCCGGAGTTTTGCCCCTCCAATCAGCAGCTCCAGTTCTTTGTTTCGGTGTTTCTGTGTTTCGGCGGTGCTCCCCTCTGGAAAACGTTGGGGGACTATTTTTTATAGTCGTTTTTAGGTCACGAGGAAGCTTCGGGAAGAAGGATCGACGCAAATGGAGGCACGAGGCCCAAAATGACTAGTCCCACGTGGCCCAAGAATCTGGCCGTGTGGGGCTGGTTGTTTCGGCCCTCGGGCCTCCACTCCTTCGCCTCTTTCGCTCATACGCCTTCTTCCTTCCAAAAAATGATCCCCGTAAATTTTCAGGTCATTTGGACGTCGTTTGGGTCCCTGAAACTCAAAAATATAGAAAATAGGGTTTTCTGCCAGAGCAGGATTAATTCCAGAAAAATAGGGAAACTGTGAAATATTCCCAAAATCAATAGAAAACAATGATATAACCCTTATATGATACAAATATGATTGAAATATAAGTAATTCAATGCAAAGTTTATGTATGCATTTTACATGCATCAGATGTGTATACGAATTGGTGTATAGTTGACCTTGTCGGTGTAGGAATCAAATGTGTCTACGGGTGTCCCAACACCGAAATAGTGTTGAAATCATGTAGAGGGATGTATATATTGGTTTCGATTAGCCATGTTTGAGTGTGGAAAATGAGAGTAGTGTGCAGACCAATTTATAGCGATTTTTTGACACATATCATACAAAAATTCCCCCTCCAACGGGCACAAATCCAAAGATCTC
>QRDG01000483.1:0-25027 GCA_012064385.1 Puccinellia tenuiflora | reverse complement strand
GTTAGCTCGCTTTGCGAATGTACCGTTCGTGATTGCTGATGCGACAGCGATTACGCAGGTAATCTTTGCTTGCACCGCATCGGACTAGCAAGCTCTCGTTGACCCATTGGTCGTTTCGTACATATCCTGGCACAAAATCAGGATGCTGACTGTCAATGCTTCTTTCTTCTTTCTGATGCTACAAATAGACTGCTCTTTCAGGCTGGGTACTCGGGAGAAGACGTGGAATCAATGGTCTACAAACTGCTAGTGGTACATATTTCTGACTGTTTGTGCACTCTGGGTTTAGCTCTGTAGTGCTACCTTTATGTTAAACCAAATTATTGACGCATTTCGTCATAACTAACTCCTATGTGTCCTTAACGATTCATTGGATCACCTAGCATCCCCAAGGGAACTTTCCTTTTTAACAGTCATAGTAGTATCCAATAGTCAATTTTGGAAATTATATGCAGTAGATCACACTTATTGCATTCTGATTTTTTCTGTCTCCTAGGCTGCAGATTATGATGTTGAAGCTGCAGAGCATGGCATCATCTACATTGATGAAGTTGATAAGCTTGCAAAACAGGTTGTTGAAAACAATAGTTCTGATCACTGTTAACACCACTGTGACATGTGGTGGACCTCATTCCACTTGCACTAATAGGATCCATTGGGTACATTCAGGTTGGTTGTCAGGAGGACTGGAAGGATGTCTCTGGAGAGGGTGTCCAGCAAGCACTCTTAAAGATTTTTGAAGGAACGGTAAATGGCATTGCTATATATTTAGTTGTACATGCTCATTAGAAGAGTTTGAGATTTGAACAACTAGGAAAAGAATTCTAGAACTGTGTCTTCCAGTGTGTAAGCGTGACTAATGCTGATCATTCTCTTGCTTCTTGAACACCAAACTCACATGTGCCATATTCTATTTGTTTGTTTCTAAATAACAGCAGTTTCATTTTTGCATTGTTAGGTGATCAATGTGCCAAGAAAAAGAAGTCGAGATAGCACATCCGGTGGTTATGTCGAGGTAATTGTGTTTAGAACTTTTGACTGGCTGCACAAATCTGTTATGTATATTTCAACAGTTTAGCACCAAAAGTTCCAAATTATTCATATGGTGCTATGACATAGGTAGTCTTCAATGTATAGTTGCTGTTTTCCTGAGTGACATGCAGTTAACTGCACATCATAGATGACTGCCGTTCTTTTTGTCACTAGCAGTTTGTCTTAGGCACTAAATATACTTCAAAGTGTGATCATCACCTTGCACCACAATGATTAGTTGTTCATATGCAAGCACTCTACTGGTACATGCATATTAATTTGTGTTTGCAGGTTGACACGAAAAATATACTATTCATTTGTGGAGGTGCCTTCTCTGACCTGGGCAAGATTATCTTAGAAAGGTTATACGGTTTTAACTAATAAAATTTCTACCTTTTGGAACTATCCTCCTTTTATCTATACTTCCATGGCGTGTCTGAAAGTATGTCGTATGCAAGGCATAGTCGCTGTCCTTTTGGTTTTGGAACACCAATATGTCGTGAATTGCGGGATTACGCTTTGAAGAATGCTCTGGAAGAATCAAACTTGCTTGAACATGTAAGCTTAGTTGCTGGTTTTCTGAAAATATTAAGTTTTTATGCCCACAATTATGCTAGTAATAATTTTCAATAACTTCTTAGATCGAGAATGATGATCTGATTGCCTATGGGTTGACACCAGAATTTATTGGGAGGTTGCCAATAACAGTTGGCTTGACCCATCTCACTGAAGATCAATTGGTTCAGGTAACAAACTGCGTGCGCAGTTCTGTTTCCTTCCTGGCTATTTTATTTAGGATCATCTCTATTGTCAACATTACTTCCAGAAGGTTTGCTTTGTGTTCCAGTTTACTAGATTCTCCATCGGAGTTTTTTCTTCCCATTTCGTCGACAACTTGAAAAACCTATCCTTAATTTATCTTTTCAGGTACTCAGGGAGCCAAAAAACGCAATTGGCAAGCAATACAAGAAGTTGTTCAAAATGAATAATGTAAGTCTATGATTTTTTTTTGCATCAGAAGTTGTGATTAAAGAATTCCTTCTTTGATGATATATACAAATGAATTTTTTGTCTTCATTTTCCTCCACAAGGTGAAGTTGCATGTTACTGAAAATGCTTTGAGGCTAATAGCAAAGAAAGCAGCCGCGAGAGAAACGGGGGCGAGAGGTCTACGGTCCATAATGGAGGGCATTTTAACAGAAGCAATGTTTGAGGTAGTTTGCACTTTATTTTCGGCATGCCAGTGGTTAACCGAGACTGACATCAATTTCCCCCTTCTACTTGC
Source organism: Puccinellia tenuiflora (assembly GCA_012064385.1). Lineage (NCBI taxonomy): Eukaryota > Viridiplantae > Streptophyta > Magnoliopsida > Poales > Poaceae > Puccinellia > Puccinellia tenuiflora. The sequence continues at coordinate 22,710 of QRDG01000483.1, read as the reverse complement.
AGATTCCTGATGCAGGAGAGGGAAAAGAGAAGATAATTGCTGTTCTTGTTGATGAAGAATCCGTAGGAGCACCATCCCGTCGTGGATGCGGAGCCAAAATTTTCCGAGATGATGGAGCCTTGGAACTGTATGTTAACCAAAATAATATAAGAGTGCCCGGGCTGATTCAGGGGCCGAAACACAATGTCGTTTTCAGTTTCTGCCTTCTAGTAGCTTTTTCAGCAGCTAAGCTGTGGGTATATCATACGTTCCATTGTTTCTCATCGGTATTCGCGTGGATTGTATTGATACTGTGTAAGGCAAACATTTTTACACAATGAAGTAACAATACAATTTCAGATAGTTGTATGGCTGAGTCTCACCTTCTGTCCTCTTCCGTAGTTGTGTTGCATTTCAATTCTCGACTCACTAACACACGTCAAACTGCCAGGAAATACAGCTGGTTTCTGAACAAATGGGAAAAGGCTATCAATGATTATTCATTAAAAAATTATGGATGTCGTTATATCATCAATCGTGCTTACACCATGTCTCAGACCTTCATAGCGATCAGAGCTCATACTGATTAACGCTCTTACACGAAACTAGTCTATAGCCCTATGGTTTAGTGCTCAGAACAAACACAGGACATCAGAATTGTTTCTGCCCATCACCTTCCGTTTCAGTACTTACTGGAGTGTCTTGAAGCGCACCTTCTCCACCTGACCTGAGGCCTAGCCTACTGAGAAGCCCGCTATCGAAAGCGTTCGGAGTAGAAGCAGGTGCTCCTGTCTCACCCTCGGTTTTCCTTCTATGGCCAAGGATAGCCTCAATGGCAGCAGCACTAGCTTTAGCTGCAGCCTCATCCTTAGCGGCAGCCTCTGCCCTCCTTGTCGCCCTCTCCTCCCTGGCAAGTGCATCTGCCCTCGCCTTCTCTTCTGCCGCCCGCACCGCTGCTTCGGCCTTCTCCCTCTCCACTTCTTCATATAGCTTTGCTATGTCTTCTTCCCTGCCCTCTCTGCGCAATGCACCTTCCAAAAGCTCCCTCATCTCATCTCTGAAAACCACTTTCTCATCCAGAAAAATACCCTTTGCTACCTTGGCTGCATCATCCAACCGCGTCACAGCAACATATGCCTTTAGCAGAGTCTCGTAAGTTGCAATGCTTGGGCCAATTTCCTTCTCCCTCATTTGATCAAAGTACTCCTGAGCCTTGTCAAGCAAACTTAAACCAGTCAAGCCATCGACAATACTATGATAGTGGGATGCATCAGGCTTCAACCCCAACTCAGCCATTTTGTCGAAGTAACTGATACCATCATCGGTGCGATCAGCCTTAAAGCACGCCTCCATGAGCAGCACACATGTCTCCTCATCCGCAACAAGACTATGCTCCCCCATCTCCTTATGGAGCACCTCTGCCTCATCTACCAACTGATTAAGCCCAAGATGCCGAATCAGGTTATTATATGCTCCTACATCTGGAACCACCTTATACTCTCCCATCCTCCGGAACACTGCAGTGGCATCCTCAAACCTACCAGCAGTGCAGTAGGCATCCACCATCACACTGAAGCTTCTAACGTCAACGGCAATCCTCAGTGGAGGGTCATGCTCCCCAAGCATTCTGTCGAACAGCTTGAGTGCATCCTCTAACCTTCCGTTCTGCCCGAGTGCATCCACCACCTGGTTATAGCTCTCAGCACCAAACCTCACCTCTGACTCCGGACCAAGCACCTCTTTGTAGCACTCCATGGCCTTTTCCTCCATTCCCATAAGGAGTATGCCTTCATGAGGCTCCCGTACACAATGCCATCGAGAACCGGCTCGCCACCAAGCTTGTCCTGCAATTCTCGGTACAGCTCCACGGCTTTGGCCCCATCCCCGGCTCCCACACACCCTGCCATGAGGAGGTTGTAGACATGGGGATCGGGCCCGACGAACCCAGAGGCGAGCATCTCATCCTTGAGTTCGATGGCGTCGTCGAGGCGGCCGGGGTCGGCCACGAGGCACTTGACGACGACGCGGTAAGCTGTCGGGGAGGGGGGCACGGGGGAGCCAGGGCGGGCGATGAGGCGGAGGTGGAGGAGCGCGTTGTCGGGGAGGCGGCGTGCGGCGAGGGCGGAGAGGTAGAGAGCGTGGGTGGCGGCGGTGGGCGGGACGGCGGCCTGGAGGGTGAAGCGGTGGAGTGCGAAGAAGTCGTCGAGGCGGCGCGCGCGGAGGAGCGCGGCGAGGACGGCGACGCAGGTGAAGGAGGAGGGGCGGCAGTTGGAGTGGAGCGCGTGGCGGGTGAGGAGCGCCGCCTCGGCGAGGTCGTCGGGGGGCTGGTCGGGGGTGGTTAGGTCGCCGGGAGCGGGAGCGGAGGCGAGGGTCGGGGCGGCGGCGGGGGAGAGGAGCGCGAGGATGCGGTTGTGGAGCGCGAGGCGGGAAGGGGCCAGCGAGGGGAGGGGCTCCGCGAGGCGCACGGAGCTCGGGGAGGGCGGCGGCGTGGGGGGCGTCGCGACGAACGCACCGCGGCGGCGCGCGCGGCGGGCGGCCGCGGCCGAGGCGGCGTCCGCATGGGCGAGCGGGAAGAGCGCCGGCACGAGGCGGCGCGGGGAGAGATGCTTGGAGAGCGACATCTCGCCCGCGGCGGCTCCGGTGCGGGAAGGAGACGAGGGTTTTAGGGGCCTTTTGGGCCGGGGAGGAGACGTCGGGCGGGCTTCTGGGGATAGAACGGGAACCTTGACACTCCAACTCCATCAGATAGTCAAGATCCAAGGGCAGAAAAAGGGAAACCCTTCGCCAAGAAACCTCTGCTCTCTTCGCGCCAAGTGGCGTCTTCTCTTTTGTGCGGTTATTCGCTGTTGTTTGAATATTCGCCACGTGTCGTAATCTGAGTTTAAGTGGGGAGGAAGAGAGAGAAAGTAAAGGTTACGGGTGGGAGGGAGTTTTCTCTTTTATTTTTTTAACCAAAGTTTAAAAACGAAATATCTTGAGAACCGCTTATCTAAATTACTAACTGTTTTCACTTTTAAACTCCTCGCGTCGAGATCTTCAAAACTAGATCACATGTCGATAGGTTTTACCGAATTTTTTTATACCAAAAATTGAATACATGTACATTATACTTGTACTTCCGTTGTCAACGTAGTTTGTACTCCATTTTCTATGTACTTGTACTTGGTGGGAGGGTAGCTTTTCCATTTTATTTTTTTAACCGAAATTTAAAAACGAAATATCTTTAGAACCGCTTATCCAAATTAAGAAACGTTTTCATTTTTAAACTCCTCGCGTCGAGATCTTCAAAACTAGATCCAATGTCGATAGGTTTTGATGAACTTTTTTTTGTACATCCAAAAGTTGAATACATGTATATTCGGTTTGAACGTACTTGTACTCCGGGTTTGAACGTACTTGTACTTCCGCTGTCAACGTAGTTTGTACTCTATTTTCTGTGTATTTGTAGACCCTCTTCGCGGTAATCTGTACATCTGTATCGTTATACTCTGTACTTTCTGTTCTATATACTTTGTACTTTCATGTGGCGCGTTAGCGTAGACGTTAGGGTACGGAGCATTCGTCGCCGTCGTCACGATAGCGTCGATGAGCGATGAAGACTCCGTACCCTAATGTCCCGAGGCTGAGTCCGCCCGTACGCCGCGGTAGCGGCGACGGGGGACGAAACCGAGCCGCTAGATTAAGAAAAACTTGTAACTTGTATATGTAACTTAGGGTTTAGGGTGGGGTGGCAAGCCAATTAATATACCGGTATAGAAGAGAGATTTAGATTTATACACCGTTCATGTTGTCTAGCTTGTACTAAATATTTGTTGTACATGCAAAAGTGCAGTGGTGGTACAGATGTACACGGCCATCGCGGTCAGGCCAGTCGGAAGTACGTGCGTACGTTGGACTTCCGCCCGCGGCCGGACGTACGCATACGAGCGCGAGGCCTGTGCACGTTCCGCATCGTTTCCGCAAGGCAATACTCAAATTCAATTTCTCCACTTCCGTACGCCCAACACGTGGCACCGCTCGCCGTATCGCACGTCCAGCAAGTGCCCTTTCCTAAGGGAGACCTTTTTCTAATCGCACCCCTAGAACATTCTTTTTCATAGAAGGAGCCCACCCTAATGTGGCATAAGGATGGTAATTTTACCCATTGGTACGGTTACCCGCATGTACCGTATCCGTATGGGGAGGGTATGGGTACATTTTTATACCCATGGGTAGTATCCATACCCTACCCGCCAAGTCGTGGGTAGGGCATGTGTTCAACCCTGTACCCATGGATATATCCATACTCTACCTGTTTATACCGACAAATGGATCCTACTCGGTTGATTTACTATATATGACCATGGGATTGTGATTTCCAAAGTTAGATAATTGTCATGTATTCATCTACCTGTTACTGAGTTGAGATGATTGATTTTTTTTTAAATGTGCTACCAACGAATGTAAAACTTACCAACGAATCTAAAACTTGAACAATTTGTGTACTATTTGATCTACCCAACGGATACCTAATGGGTAGGGGTACCCGCCGGGTATGAGTATGGGTATACTTTCATCACCGCGGGTAAGGATATGGGTAGACAATATAGGTATGGGTATGGTATTGCTCTACCCTGCCCATATCCTACCCATTGCCATCCTTAGTGTGGCATCAGAAATCGCTCACGACGGAAGTGGAACTCTAGGCAATGGCGGAGCCAGAAAATTGTCAAAGGGTGTGCCACGCTAAAAAAATGCACATGCAACACACTATCTTATGTAAAAACAATGTAAATAACTAAATTTGCTGTCACAATATTATAGCTTTTTTTAGCTTAACAATATTATAGCTTTAAGTTCTATGTTCTGTTACTTTTTTACACAAAGACTGCACACGCTCAAAGTTACAAGAAATTTGAAATTGGGGACCGGAGCAGTGGGGGAACTAGGGATTTTGGGACATGGCAGCGGCAGTGTGGTGGTTCGGTCTGGAAGCAGAGAACGACCCAGAGAGCAGCAACCAGGAGAGAAAGGAAGGAAGCGATAAGATGAGATGCTAGCCCAATTCTACTTAGTAAATGAGTGGGTCTTCATTTTGGACCAGGAATAATAGCTGGTAATTATTTTTTTGTCCAAAATCTATGGTAGGCCATGGCCCACGTGGACTACCAACTTGCTCCGCCCATGACTCTAGGCACAAGGATGCGCTACTGCGACCCTTGCCACTAGGTTATTGCCTAGTTCTCAGCTCCTTCAGATAGTCAGTTATCAAACCCGAGAAAATCAAGGTGGCGCCAACTACTCCGACGGTCAATTATCTATTGTTCATGGATAACAGTCTGATGCTTTTCAAATCGAGTGAGGGGACGGGAATGTTCGAGACAATTTACATGATTATTGTATGATGTCGGGGCAACATATAAATAGTGACAAATCATGTCTTTAGCAAGGGCTGTTCGGCAACAAGTGAAATCGGTTTTGGAGGTTACCATTGAGAACCTCAGAAAATATCTCGGTATGGCTTTTAATATGCGGAAATTTAGAAAAATATCTCGATATGCCTTTTGATGTGGGAAGATAGATTGTGGACGAGGGTTCGAGGTTGCATGAATTCTTATTAAATCGGCTGCACAGGTGGTTCCAACTTATTCTATGTCATGATTTCGTTTCTCAAGAGGGTTGTGTCCCCGTTTAAATTCTCTTATTCAGAACGTTTGGTGGGGAAGCAAGAAGGGGAAGGGAAAAACAAACTGTGTCTCTTTGGATGTTATTGCAAGTCCAAAATATATGGGAGGCTTAGGTTTTCGTGGTATCGAGTTATTCAATCTTGCTTTATTAGCAAAGCAGGCTTTGAGGTTTTTACAAGCGCTTGATTGTTTAAGTGCAATATTAGTCAAGGCTATCTACTACCCTGATGGAAAAAATTTAAATGCTTCATTGAGAAGACACCCGTCCCAGATTTGGAGATCAAGTCTTGATGGTGTGGATATTTTACGACATGGCTCAATGAAGAGAATAGGTTCTAGAAAGGAAACAGATGTGTGGAATGATAATTAGATTCCACGTGACTTCATTCTCAGGCCTTTACCGTGTCTGAAGGCGAATGCTCTTTTCCGGGTTGCATACTACATCGATGCAAACTCAGTTTCCTGGATAGTGGAGAGGGTGAATGAATTTTGTTTCCCAATGGATGCTGACATAATATGCAGTATTCCTCTTAGTACCAGATAGAATGAGGATGAGTGGACGTGACACTATGATAATAAGGGTCTTTTCTCGGTTTGATCTGCCTACAAACTATTGATTGAAACGAAGAAACATCGTGAGGATTGGATGGAAAGAGTTTCTTTATGGAGGTTAATTAAAAACCAGTGGAATTCTTTATGGAAATTGTTGATGACCAATTTTGGCATACAAAAAGATTATATCAAGATGACCTCGAATGAAAAAATAATGTGAACGAAAGTTGTGCGTATTATCGAGACAAACAACTTTGTTTTTCGGGTCATCTCGATCCGAGGTAATATGCAAATTTTATAGCCAAAATACTACAGACATACAGAATCACGCACTTGCCAATGTCTGCTTGGGTGCGTAGGAAAAAACAGACTAGGCATCTGCCCGCTTGAAAAATACTTTTTCGTGTCTGAAAAAAATAAGCTATTAAAACAGGCTCGTATAGAAAAACGGTCAACATGAAAGTTCTTCGTCTTTTCGAGACGAACAACTTTGTCTTCTGCGTGATTCTGGTTAGAGGTGGTTTACTACTCGAAAATCAACTCGCACGGTGCAGCCAAATTTTAGACCGAACAGTTTTGCAAAGTTTGGGCCAGACCATCCGAGTTGGACCCAAATTAGGGTTTTGTACGTGAATCCAAGTTCTTTGCTTGCACGGAAAGTCCAGTCGCCTCTTATATAACTAAGAGGTGATGGCCAATTGAAATACAACACACAATCGTAAAACCAATCTACAAACCTTTATCTCATACCCTAATTTTCTGCTTCTCGTTCGTCGGTATTCTTCGTGTTAGAGAGATTCGATCTACGAAGTCCTAGGGGCGAGCGAATCGACCTATGGCAGCCCATCACCGCCGTGCGTCCAGATGGGGTCTCTCCCGGCCGCGTGGGGTTTCGGGTCTTCAAAAGCGCTCGCCGGATTGTCTTGCGTATCGCGCTTCCGGTGAGCCTCCTTCGGCGACGTGTCTTGCGTATCACGCTCGACGCCGAGGGTACACGTGACGTGTTCGTGTGTCAACACACTTTTTGGCGACTCCGCTGGGGAAGATCATCATGATCAACAGCAAGATTTCCCAGCCCTCTGAGGTTAGCGCCGAAAACATCATCAAGCCTAGCCTCGATGATCTTTCGGCTGATCAGCGCCAAGCTATTGAGGCGATGAAGAAACAGCGTCAAGAGCAACTTGATGCGCTGGAACAACAACGTAAGGAGGAGTTTGAAGCTTTGAAGAAGAAGCAAGAGGAGGAAGACATGGAAGCGCTCCTCTCAAGCTTCAAAAAAGACCGCCAAGGTGCTGTTACTTCAATTGCAGAGCTCAAGCTTCCACCAATGCTCGGCAACCTAGCCGAGCCCGCTGTAAGTACTAGCTTATTTTCTGGTGATCAATTGGCTGCAATCAATCATTATGCTACAGAGTCTAGCCGTCAAGCTTATGATGCCATGATACAATATATAAAAGCTAGTAAAAATACGCCTCATGAGTACACTGGTAATAATGGTCCGACTGCTACTACAGAAAACCCTAGTCCAATGTTACCTATTTCATCGGCGATGCCACAAAACATGCCGATGAATCCTTACTATAGCCAAGATGGTCAGATCATAACCGCGCCAATTTGCCCTAATCCTATTAGGAGCGTGCCTTATTCAGCTATACCGCCGAACCAAGTTACGCGCCCTCTAGTTACAGTCACGACGCCGAATTTTAATTCGGTGCCGACGGCGCGAGTAAATCCTGTGTCTAATACTGCCATTGTTCCTGCATCACTACCACGAACAGATACACCCGTAGATGAGAACATGGCTACTCTCAGGGCAGAATTGCAAAAGATGTTTTATGATAACTTTGGAATTGAGCTGAAGCCAGCAAGCCGGATGTATCAAAAAGCTTATCCGAAATACTTTGATGCTTTACCATACCCCCAAGGATACAGAGTTCCTGATTTTGCTAAATTTAATGGGGTAGATAATAAGATAACGTTGGAACATGTTAGTCAGTACTTAGCATAGTTAGGAGAAGCTAGTAATAGTGATCCTTTGAAAGTGCGCTTATTTCCTTTGTCTTTAACGGGTACCGTTTTTTCATGGTTTTCTGCTTTGCCTTATGGTTCTATTAATACTTGGTATCGATACAGAATTCAAAAAAAATCCAATAAATGGAAAATCTTCATGTTGTGCCATCATATGTGTCCTAGTATCAATACAAAATAATAAACTTGTAATACGATATTTGTTCTAGAAAAAGTGTTCTCATAAATGAGCTATCATCTATGAAAATTCATATCTTTTAGGCCAACTGATGGATGTTTTGGCCACTTTCATACCATAGTTTTTTTAAATGATCTCATCTTATGCACAAGCGTGCATCTTGGAGTGGGAAACAATGTTGCAGAAGAAAATTTTCATTTTCCTCTAAAAAATCATTTTTCATTATCCGAATGAGAAAATGTTTTTTTTTGTGAAGCACCTACCAAAACTATGTTGCAAAATTGGAGAAATATATTATTTTAAAATACTATACCAAATTCTATCAACAAATTCCAAATGTTCTGTCGGCAATGGTTTCCATCCTCCTCTCATAAAAAAGACAAATTTCTATCAATTCAGTGGGAAGCGGGTCAAATTTGAACTACAACTACCTCGTAGTTTGCTCATGATTTTTTTAAATCACTTTTGGGTTCACAAGTACCTATTTCATTAGAGATACAACAATAGTTTCGCAAGATTCAACACCTAGCTACGAACAATCATATCTGCCGTTTTGACCATATTTTGAAATCAGCATACGAAATTTAATAAAAATCAAATAATTGAAAAACCTTCGCGTGGTGTCATTATATGTGTCCTAGTATTCATAAAAAATCATAAACTTTCCTTAACAAAGTGTTCTCAGAACTATCATCTATGAAGATTCATGGCTTTAGTGCCAAATGACGAATGTTATGTCCACATTCATGGTATAGTTTGCTTAAATATGCCCATATTGGGCACAAACATGTATCTTGGAACTGTGAACAATGTTGCCGAAGAAAATTTTCATTTTCCTTTCACAAAAAAATCATTTTTCAATTTCCGAGTGCGAAAAATGGTTTTTTTTGTGAAGCACCTACCAAAAATATGTTGCAAAATTTGAACAATACATTTTCTAAAAACACTAGACCATATTTATGTACAAAAAAACTAAATTGTTGCATGCCAAACATTTTCTAACCACCTCTCGTCAAAAAGACAAAATTCACCGATTCAGTAGGAATCGAGTCAAATTTGAACTATAGATGCCTCGTAGTTTGCTCAAGATTCTTTGAAAAAATCATTTTTAGGTACCCAAGTACCTATTTCATCAGAGAAACAACAATAGTTTTGCAAGATTCAACACCAAGCTACGAACAGTCATGTCTACCGTTTCGACCGTATTTTGAAATCGGCATACGAAATTTAATAAAAATCAAATAATTGGAAAAAAAAATCGCGTGGTGTCATTATATGTGTCCTAGTATCCATAAAAAATCATAAACTTGGATACATCAATTTTCTTAACAAAGTGTTCACATAAATGAGCTATCATCTATGAAGATTTATGACTTTAGTGCCAAACGACGAATGTTATGTCCACATTCATGGTATAGTTTGATTAAATATGCCCATATTGGGCACAAACGTGTATCTTGGAACTGTGAACAATGTTGCCAAAGAAAATTTTCATTTTCCTTTCACAAAAAAAACCATTTTTCAATTTCCGAGTGTGAAAAATGGGTTTTTTGTGAAGCAGCCACCAAAAATATGTTGCACAATTTGAACAATACATTTTCTAAAAACACTAGACCACATTTTATGTACAAATAACTAAATTTTTGCGTGCCAAACAGTTTCCATCCACCTCTTCTCAAAAAGACAAATTTTCGCCGATTCAGTAGGAATCAGGTCAAATTTGAACTACATGTGCCTTGTAGTTTGCTCAAGATTTTAAAAAAAAAATCATTTTAGGTACATTTACCTATTTCATCAGAGATACAACCATAGTTTTGCAAGATTCAATCATAGTTACGAACGATCATATCCTTTGTTTTGACCGTATTTTGAAATAGGTATGCGGAATAAAAAAATCAACAAAAAAGAAAACCTTCGCATTGTATCATTATATGTGATCTAGCTAACAATAAAAATAATTAACATGGAATACGGGAAATATATTGAATTTTTCTTTCTAATCAGCATAGAAATTCGAAAAAATCATGGCATAATTTGGAAACCCAAATTTTAGAAGTGGTTGTTTGAATTTCATCATGGCATTATTTTAAAACCCTTCATTTGTTTTATGTTGCATTTAAATTTAAATGAATGATTCAACAATTTTATTTTAAATTCTTCAAAACCCGATATAAAGCAATACAAAATCTTAGGGTATTTGTATTTCATTTTGACTAAAACTAGTCCCTAATAGTATATAATGACAGAGGAAATCTTTACAAAAAATTCGAAATTTATTTGGTTGAAATTGAAGTTCAAAATCAAAAGCTATAAAAGAAAACAGAAAAGATTAATGGAAAAGAACAAAAAAAAAAGACAACCGAGCCGAGCCGGCCCAGCAATGCAACACAGCCGAACCAGGCTGGGCCAGCAAAGCAAAGCAACACAGCAGAAAAGAAAAAGGAAGAAAAGAGCTGGCCTCGCCCACCGAGGCCCAAGCCCAGGGACGCAATCTCGCATGCTAATAAAGGACAAGTGCGCTATCACTAAATTGAAGCGGTAATGGCATGTTGGCTAGGCGCGGCGGGAAGAAGGGTGAGGGCGCGGGTTCGACTCTACGTTCCGCACTTTTTTACATTATTATTCATATCCGCTGTATGGATGTCATGTGCTGATACCTGGGTCCTATGTGTCAGCCCGGTGGGTCACACATGTCAGCTGAGTGAGTTTCTTGTCCTGATACGTGGGTCCCATGTGTCAGCCGGGTGGGTCACATATGGTGGGTTCCACTGGTCAGCTGGGTATGGTTCAAACCATGTGCACGACACGTGAGCGAAAATGACAACTAAGCATGACACGTATGCGAAATCGATGAGGTGACGCCCAGTCATAGCAATGAGCCATAATTTATAAGGCTATGACCAATTTAAATTGGTCCTAATCGTCTAAAAATAGAGAAATAAACCAGTGTTGTCTGCTTATGACCATTTCACATAAGAAACTGTAACCTTTTCGACAAAAATGGTCGTTATGTTTGAGGGTTTGGACCCTCCCAAACAGCTTATGACTAATTGATTCGAAATGGTAATAGATCTGTGACCAATTTTTTCATGGTCACTATGAGAAGGTCACAAGTTGACATATTTCTTGTAGTGATCATCTAGAAAAGAAATTCCATGAACATTTTTATAGCGGTGATAATGAGCTTAAGTTGTCACATCTTACATCGGTTAAACAAAGACATGATGAATCGGTCACCGATTACGTCAAAAGATTTAGAGATACCAAAAACCGATGTTATAGTTTAGTGATAACTGAAAGGGATATGGCGGACTTGGTGCTTAATGGTTTAAGAACTCACATAAAAGAAAGAATTGAAGGTTATGAGTTTTTGAATGTTGGCCAAGTTTTGCAAAGGGCTTTGGCTCAAGAAAGCCGAAGCAAGGAAATTAAAGATGTGCATAGATCTAAATCTGATCGTCCTCGTGTAAACATGGTTGGATATACTAGTGAAAGTTCGGACGATGAAGCTGATGTCTATGCTGCTGAATTTGTTTGGCCCTCAAAGGCCAAACCATATACTTGTGATGCTCTTAAGCCGATTTGCAAGAATCATGAGGATGAGATGAAGTTTAGTTTTGATGTAGCCAAATGTGATAGAATATTTGATGCTATGTTAAAAGACAAATATATTAGAATATCTCACACTTTACCGCTGTTTGAAGAGTTGAAACGACGTGCATATTGCAAGTATCATAATTCTTTTTCTCATGCTACTAATGACTGCAATGTTTTTCGGAAACAGATACAATCGGCTATAAATGATGGACGATTAAGCTTTGCCGACATGCAAATTGACAAGCAGCCATTCTGAAAGTGCATGGTTGCCCCATGTGTGGTTTTGGTAATTAATGACAATCTCTATGGACTAATATTTGTATTGAGCCCCATATAGGTTGTGTCCATATGCGTTGCTTGATCTCTATTTGTTGGAGTCAAGGCTAAGGGAAGAAGATTATATGTTGATCAAGGCTAAGTGCGGATTGATCAACACTTATGCCCAAGTAAAGATATGCCGAAGAGTGTTTCTCCCATATTGGTGTATGGGGGAGCAACATGTGAGTCTTCACCAAGCGAAGCGCAATCAAGAAAGTTGGTTCGTCTTGAGGAGATGAAGATCGCCTTCATCGACCTCAAGTGGATTATGCACAAGGCAAAGGTATGATTTTGATAGGCTTTCTATTTTACCGGTCTCATGATGTTAGTTGAGAGACTGGGTTGTAGGATAGATAGCTGTACTATCAAGAGGGGCTCTCGACCGAGTATCTTGATCGTATCGTTCGTGGAGAGCTCAAACCTTTGCATCCTTGCTATCATCTTTATTGGTTCTTATTTGGTTCTTATCATGGTGTGGTCTTGGTGCTTGTCGTGCTCGTCATGACAAGGCCAAGTTCACCGAAAACGGTTTTCATATGCGTCTCCTATTGCGTTTCGGTATTGGAGATTTTGTCGGTTCATCCTAGTGGAAGGTCTCACTCTTCCAATTATTTGCAAAATCTCCTTTACTTGTTTTCAATATTTCCAAAGGTATCTCTTGGCGTCCTCTTTCCAACAAAATTGGTTTCACTTCATTCGGACTTCATTTGCAAAAGATATGGTGTTCCCGGTTCTTTATACAAAGGTTTACCTTTCCACATTTGGTTTTATTCTTCCTTATTGGACTATAATCTTTCTCTGTATATTTTTGTAGATCTTTTCGTTGCGATTTCAACGAGCCCAAGAACATCGAAAACGGAGTTTGGATGATCAAAATATGCTCATTTTCGTGTTGGATGTTTTTCTGCAGTTTGGCCAGCCCAGGCCGGGCTTAGGCCGGGCCAAGGCCGGCCGCCTCTGGCTCCTGCCCAGCCAGGCTGGCCCCAGGCCGGGCTGTCGAGGCTGGGAGCTTTTTTAGCCCCAACGGCCACATTTTGTGGCCCTATATAAAAGGGGCCTTCTTCCCATTGTTTCTACAAGTTTTTCTTGCTCTCTCTCCTCCATTGTTGTCATTTTTGGAGCTTGATTCCTCCTCTTCCCTCCATGATTCTTGCCTCAAATTAGAGGGAAAGAGAGAGGAGATCTAGATCCACTATTCCACCAAACCAAATCTCCTCTAAGTGAGGTGAACCCGTTGGATCTAGATCTTGGAGTTACTTTGTGTTTCTCCTCTTTGTTCTTCCTCTCTTATTCCCCAAAAAGCATTTGTTACTTAGTTGGAATTTGAGAGTGAAGGATTTTGAACACTTGTGTTCTTGCCATTGCATTAGTTGCATCGGGTTGTGCTCTCTATGAAGATTCGTGGGATTGAAGTTCGAGAAGCTTGTTACTCTTGGGTGCATTGTGTTCCCAAGAGCTTGTGCCTCTTGGGTGCATTGTGTATCCTAGACGGTTGGTGGTGCTGCGAAGATTTCGAGTTGTGAAGCTTCGGGCAAGGTTTGGGAGCCCCCGATTGAGTTGTGGGTGTGTGCCCCAAGATCGTTGTAAAGGCTCTGGATTCCGCCTTGAAGGATTCCGATATTGGAAGGTGAACCTAACCCTTGGGGTGAGGTTCATCGGAGAATAGGGTGAGGCCTTTTGTGGCATCTTGAGTAGGCCTTTTGTGGCGAGCTCACAACCCTACAACGAGACGTACTCCCTCAACAAGGAGGAACTCGGGAATACATCCTCGTCTCCGCGTCTCTCGGTTATTTCTATACCCGAGCTCTTTACTTATGTAATTTACATTGTGATAGCCTTCATACTTGAAGTTTTACATCTTGCTATCACCTTGTTGTTTGTCTTGCTTAGCATAAGTTGTTGGTGCACATCGGTGAGCCTAGTTTATTTAGGTTGTTGGCTTGTTAATTTAAACTCCTAGTTTTATTCCGCATTTGTCAAGCCTTAAACCGAAAAAGTTTTAATCGCCTATTCACCCCCCTCTAGGCGAAATCGTTTGTCCTTTCAATTGGTATCAGAGCCTCGGCTCTCTTTTTGGGCTTTACCGCTTAGAGAGTAAAGATGTCGTTTAGAGAATTAGTGCACGATCCCACTTTTATACGATGGCACAAATTATGATGTATGGAAAATTCGCTTGCTTAATCTTTTTTGGGACATAGACCCAATTTTAAAGAGTATTGTAGATATGGGTTTTTATCCTCCAAAGGATTCCCAAAATTTATCTTTAGAGGAAAAACTCTTATCTCGATACTCTAGCATCTAATGGTCTTATATGTGTTTTGATCGATGTAGTGCTTGAGTCAATCATGCTTTTCTAGAACGCTCATGAGCTTTGGACCAAGCTTCAAGATAAATATGGAGTGTCCAACACTATTGAGGATGATTGTTCTCCCTCCACCTCCGGGTGTAATGAGTTTTCAACTTCGTCTACTTCACCAAAATGTGGTAGGCCACAAACTAATGTGATGGTGAGTAGTGATAGGTTGTGCAATATTGATAGTGAGCTCATTGTTGATGATCTTTTATCTCTATCTTGTTGCAATGCCTCATCTTTGGACCTAAACACACATAGCACTATAAATGTCATACATGCTAGTGTTGATAGTCCTTGCATATCATCCAAAAATTGCTTGGATAAATCTCATGATGATATGCTTCCCTTTTCTTGTTGCCATGATAAAAATGCTTGTGTTCCCTCTAACTCTTGTATTAATAATAATGTAGAGGAAACCCAATTAGCTATGGAACAAGATGTGAACTTGAGTAGTTCAAAAGTTAATTGTTCTTCTTCATCAACCATCTTTTGCCTTATGGCTAAATCTTCTAATAATGATAATGATAATAATGATGAAGAATATGATGTGGATGATGATGAATCCTTTTGTAAGAAAGGTCTAATAATTCTTAATGCCCTTCCTAAAAATAAAAATGCTCATGCTATCCTCTTTGAAATTATGGAAACCCTAATTGAGCGTGGGTTTACAATTAAGGCTTTGAAAGCAAACCTTGTAGAAAAAGGAAGGATTGAAAGAGAGGACGCGGATGAAAAAGCATCTTTAGAGGTGACTCTTGAGGAAGAGCAAGAGACTCGGGCTTCTCTTGAGGAGAAACTCAAATCTATTGAGGAGTCTCATAATGAAATAATTGCTAAACTCATTAAAGAACGTGACCATGCTCATGCTAAATATAAAGTCACTAAAAAGGAAAATGCTAGATTTAAGGAAGATCTTGCCAAGTTGTCTTCTTCCATTTCTAATGTTAATCATGCTTGTGCTACTAACTACACTTCTTGTGAAGCATCTATTTTGAAGGAGAATGTTGAGCTAAGAGCTCAACTTGAGTTGCTAACTAGCAAGTATGGGAAGTTGGAAGAAAGTCATGAAAAGCTATCTAACTCTAATGATGATCTTCTAGCATCCTATACTAGTCTAAAGTTAGCTCATGAGGCTATCACCACCAAGGGAACATCTTGTGAGCCTCATGTGCATAATACCACAACTTTAACTAAAAATGCTATATTGCCATGTGCTAGTCCTAGTAGTTCATCCACTCACAATGTTGGTACATCTTGTGATGAATTACTTTCTTTGCCTTGTTGCTCTAACAATGATGCATCTACCTCCACTAGTACTTGTGTTGTCACTAACCATGTAGAGAAAAGAGGAGAGCTTTAGGCCCAAGCCACTTCTATAAAGAAAGGTTTGGAAAAGCATCATGAAGGGAAGAGTGCACTTGACAACATGTTGAGTGTGCAACAATCCCCCAATGACAAGAGTGGACTTGGATTCAACTCCAACAACAAGAACAAGTCCAAGATTAATAAAAAGAAGGGACAAGTACAAGTCAAGAATCCGGCCAAGATCATTTGCTTCAAGTGCAAGCTAGAAGGGCACCATGTTCGGGATTGCCCAATGAAGAAGAAGCCTCTTAGTGAGAAGAAACTAGGGAAGTGGCCTCTTATTCAATCTCATGCTCAACCACGAGTTGAACAACGGCTACCTCCTAAGAAGACTCAAGTCAATGCTCCCCAAGTTCAGGAGCCTATTAAGAAGAAAAAGAAGAGTCGATGTTGCTACCTTTGCCGTGGCAAGGGTCACTTTGCTTATTCATGCACTATCGGTAACCTATCCAACCCCATCTTAATTGATGATGCGTATTCACTTATAAAGGATAGAGTTGGCAATGTGTTTGCCAAATATGTGGGAACTCAAAGTGGTGTCAAGAAAAGAACCATTTGGGTTGCCAAACCTATTGTGACTAACCTCTTAGGACCCAACTTAGTTGGGGACCAACAAGCTCATACTTGATCAATAGGTGTTGTTGGAGGACATTGGAGACTTGTCTACTTTTGAAGAATTAAGGGATCTTCATGGTTATATTTCCTCAAGTCAAGTAAATTGGAATATATTGTTCTATCTCATATCCAATACTTTCTTCTTGCGGTAACTTGTATTTAAATCATATATACATTGAAAGTTGCTTGCTCCCTTGCATGTGTTAGTTTTGTTCCTAGCATGTGCTTGTATGTGATATGCTACCTTCTTACTTGTCTTGTTATCCAAGGTTGGGTATTTTAGTTGTGTATCATGTATGTGTAACTTGTGTGTTGAACTTTATTGGATCTTCTGTACATTTTATTTGGCTCTTTGAGATATTAATGGACTATCCCATTTTGGGGGAGTGATATGCTTTGTGCACTTCACAAACCTAAAAATGTGTGTACATGAGGGACACCACCTAGTATTGATATTTCAATATTATCTAGTTACTATGTGGTATGTCATATTCATGAGAAATTCATATTCTACAATGTCTATTAATTTCTCTAGTTGGTTTTATTTGCCTTCCTTGCCTCTTGCATGGATCCTAATTTTTAATTGGTAGTGTTTAGTGTTGTAAATAAAATATGGAGAGTAATGATCCCTTGTGCATGCATTTTGTATTTAAATACAAATATCAAAGATAATGCATGAATCTTGGGGGAGCATTACTTTTATTTATAACACTATCCTATCTATCAATATTTGATCCTTTCAATTGGCATTTGATTTGTTTATCTTATGCTTTGGTACCATCAATTGGTATCACTTGGAATTTGATATCTTCTCCATAGATATTTGTTTCAATTGATACTTATTGTGGGAGTTTTGATACCTTATTACTTTATTTTACTTACTTGATTTCGGTCAAGTATTATCCTCTTATTGGTATCTTTTCTCCTAGTTGGTATCTTATTTTCAATTGGTGTCTTATCGATCATGTGTTGTTTTGATTCGATTTCTATTGATATCACACTTCATGTGTTGATGTGTGTTGGAATCAATCATATGTTGATTTGATTTTTCCTCAATCATGTGTTGATTTGGATTTTTATATAATTTGGACAACATTTTTGTGTCACACTTTGGTGTGCCCTCTTCTTGATTTACTTGGTGTTTTTGTCCAAATTGTATCCCATTCAGTTCTAAAAAGTATTTGCATGCACGATTACTAATTTATATTACTATTGCATTCTTATCTTTCTTGATCCAATATATAGGGTATACTCCACCGAATCCTAAATCGGCTAAGATGTGTATGAAATTCAATTTCGTATCTATATGCACATATTTATGTGGAGTATGTCCTATGTATTGTAGTTCATCTAACTACTATGAGACCCAATGAGTTTGGGAACCATGTTGTACTTGAATTTTGTTTTAGGTACAATGGAGATGCATTGGATGCTTGCCTCAGTCATAAGGAAGGTGTTCTCACCATGTGATTATTGGAGTCAAGTTTTGATGATAAACAAACTCTCATCTTCGTCATCGTCAATGTATCTCGGTAATAAGTATCTACCTCATGCATATTTTTCTAGTCTCAACCTTGTGTAGGTTGCTTCTTGGCATGAAAGTTTTTATGTGCAATTATTGTGGTTTGGCTTATTTCCTTCACTTAGTATATCTTTGTGATATTTGTGATAAAATTGCAAACAAAATTCTTTAATTGGTATTATTTCTTTGAGATACTTGTTGCCTATCTCAATGCATCCCACTATCTCTTGTTTCCTTAGTGATATTTATGATGCATTTGATATGTTTGAAGTTTATTTATATATGCAAATTTTATAGCCAAAATACTACAGAGACATAGAGTTACACACTTCATCAGACATGCACCGGCCAATGTCTGCTCGGGTGCGTTGGAAAAAACAGACTCGGCATATGTCCGCTTGGAAAATACTTTTTCATGTCTGAAGGAAAATAAGCTATCAAAACAGGCTCGTATAGAAAAACGTACAACATTAAATTTGTTCGTCTTTTCGAGGCGAACAACTTTGTCTTCTGCGTGATTTTGATTAGAGGTAGTTTACTGCCCCAAAATCGACTCGAACTGTGCAGCCAAGTTTAGACCGAACAGTTTTGGAAAGTTCGGGCCAGACCATCCGAGTTGAACCCAAATTAGGGTTTTGTACGTGAATCAAACTCCTTTACTTGCACAGAAAGTCCAGCCGCCTCTTATATAACTAGGGGGTGACGGCCGATTAAAAAACAACACACAATCGCAAAACCAATCTACAAACCTTCATCTCCTACCCTAGTTTTCTTCTTCTCATTCGTCGGTGTTCTTCGTGTTTGAGAGCTTCGATCACGAAGTCCTAGGGGCGAGCGAATCGACCTAGGGCAGCCCATCACCACCGTGCGTCCAGACGGGGTCTCTCCCGGCCGCGTGGGGTTTCGGGTCTTCAAAAGCGCTCGCCGGATTGTCTTGCGTATCGCGCTTCCGGTGAGCCTCCTTCGGCGACGTGTCTTGCGTATCGCGCTCGACGCCGAGGGTACACATGATGTGTTCGTATGTCAACAGAAACTACAAGTTCTTTCGAAATTGAAAGTGTTCCTTTGAAGGCTGGCCAGATCGTCCCTAACGACTGCTATGACCAGGCATCAGAGGAATATGGCGACAACGTCATGTCGTAGTATTTGTAGAGTTGTTGATGATACATGGAGGCACGCGCTATTAGAGTGCTCTATGTCAAAGTGGATTTGGGATTTGTGTGATGATTATGTTAATGGAGCATAATTGTCATATCCAAGAGGAGGATGCAAAGCTCTGGATTTTCGAGGTAAAGGAAATTGTCGGTAAGTATTAGTTTGTTACCATCATTTTCATCATGTGGTCTATTTGGTATGCTCATCGGAAGGCAATTTTCGCTGAGGATCTAGAGCCCGCTATCTACCTATTGTTTCTTTAATAACTTTCTTAGAGATATCCAACAGTCAATCCCAAAGAAGAAAGCTCTCTAGTGTGAAGCAAATGGCCTAACTGGATCATTGTTCTTGTTGGTTTAATGATTAATGTCGTCATGTCGATGTGGCTATGGCTAAGTCTTCGAATAAAGGTGCGGTATCAGCTCTTGCCAGGGAGAAGAAAGTATTTTTCCTAGGTTGTTCGATGGCGACTTTCGAATTTTGATGCTATCTCTCATCCGACGAGCCTGTATTCGAATTGTTTTTGGTCGTTGGAAATAATGCGAGGGCCCAAAAACAAGGAGATTCGTTAACAGGGCACACAAATGGGAGCAAGAACAGGTCGTAGGCAAGCCCCATCCCAGAAGAGGCGCAGCCAACCAGGCTTACTGCCTTAGGTAAATTTTTGGTTTTGCGGAGATGGGCGAGTTTATGTTCCTTGTGGACTGTGGTAACGAATATGGTGTAGGAGTGGTTCCTTTAGGAACTGGGCTCATCTTGATTGGTGGTGGAGGTGTCGAGAACATGGACGGTTCGCATCGGTCATTCACCAGCCAGGTGCAAGAGACTTTTTTTATGAGGGAAGACCCTTTCAAATAATACCCCCCCCCCCCCGATTCGTAAAATGTGTCGTCCATTTAGTATAAAATTTGTACTTAGTATAAAATAAGAGACACTTTTTATGGATCGGAGGGAGTAGTTACATCGTCAAGATGAGTTTGTAAAATAAAGCTAGAGGGTTCATCAACCCAATTACAAGAAATCTTTAAAGTAAAACAGGACTTAGCTATTAAATGAGGTGCAATATTAACCCAATAGTGAGTTTTGACATGTTAACTTGAAGCGCGTCGACAGAGAACTGTTGATGTTGAATGCGTCGGCGAAGATTCGTCACCTCGCGAGGAAGACTATCACTAACATCTGCTTCCTCTTATGCTCGTGCAACCGCATGAAGCTCTGCCACCCTTTTCTCTGATCTTGTTTGACGGGGAGGTTGGACAATTTGCTAATCAAAGCAAGATCCAAACATGAGATATTTTACTGCCAACGATACTCCTGCAACCATAGATCTGTCATCGGCGCCAGAGAGAGGGGTGGAGTGTGGGAAAAAGCTTTCGGTACGAAATATTTCAACCCGCTCTGTTTGGTTATAGTGTTTTTTTTTGGGATTGGTAGAGATTATCCCGGTTAAATCTCAAATCCCCACATATCTCAAAAAACTATTTGTAATGTATTTGGCGGGTTTTATCCCCACTTTTTCCTAGAATTCCCCAAACTCTAGAGTATTTTTCTTAATATCCAAAACACTACCCCTCCCTAGTGGATTGGGGATTAATAGGGATTTGATGGGATTGGGTGAAGCTTGGGGTTTCACCCAATCCCTACGGGGAGTATCCTCACCAATCCACACAAAAACACTAGAAACAAACAGGGAGATAGGAAATCGAACAGGGTTGCAGGAAAATAGGGAGGTTCTAAACAAGAAATAGCGATAAAGTTAAGCCAAGCCAAGGAATTGAGGATTTTTTCTTATATCGTGCCGCCCAACATCTACTCTCCCTAGTTATATAGAGTACCCAGAGGAGCTGGGATTACATAGTTCGAAATACGATATTTACGATATTTAGGCAGAATCCATTCTACAGTAGTTTGGAACGTAATTTAAATGAAAGTAGTCTGATGCATGCAAAGGGTATTGGTAGATCCAGGCCATGCGTTGTCTGAAAGTGAATATCGTTGTCAACAGTTGGATGTCTTCAGGGCAAACTTTATGGAATCACGCCAATTTCTTTTGCAACCTCAATCTTCTTTCTGACATAATCCACATATGTTAATTGTTTTGAGAGCTGCAAACAAGATTATATTTCACTTCAGTAAGATGTTAACAGGCGTGAAAAGATTTTTTTATCAGAAAGAAAAATAAACCAACTTACAATTTTTGTAACCGACTCTTTGATCAACACAACAACTTCATCTTCTGGGACCTGCAAAGATGTTACGTCAATGTAAATAACATATCCCGATTACCATTCTCAACAAAACAAACCTAAGCTGAGATAAATCATGCTTACATTCTCATCAATGTGAGCCAAGTGGCTATGGTACTGAAAAAGAAACATGCCAAATAATTAATAAGATTCTCAGTGAATAAGAAATACGATTAAATCATCCGTGAGGGAAAGGAACGTACTGCCTCTTTCATATTGATTCTCAGTGGGAGTTCTTCAACCTCAGCCTTTATAAATCGATGTTGCAAGGGATACAGATTTAGTTTATACAGATCCTCCAAAGCAGCCGTAAAACCCACCTAGATAATATTTGAAGGAAAGGACAGTCATGTTATTAAACATATAATGTGCATCACACCAAATGAGAAATACAGTGAGCTGGTCTTTGCGACCCTAAGGTACAAATCTGACCTTGTCCTTAGCAACCCGTTTCCAAATCTCAAATAATACATGGTATAAATCCTTATGATCAAGATCAAACATAGCGCTCCATATACAATCCTAAATAAAAAGTTGAACTGTTAAGTACTATCACCACTCACATTCACCAGGTAAACTAGAAAATGTTCGATATACTGGTATCCCCAAAAAGTGTGATGGAGTAGAGTGCCTTACCGTGATACCAACGTCAACTAAATCAGCATAGATACTGGAAAAGCGGGCTGCGATCTTCGGTGCTTCAGTATCTGCCATACTCTCATATCTTGTCCGCTGAGCATCGAAGTGTTTTTTGTCAGGCTCCACATCATCATCTTCAACTGACTGTCAGATGGCAAAACAAAATGCTATCAGACCAACATGAAATAAGACCAGTATTTACAATTCATTGAACACTCATACCTTAAGTTTACGCGACAACTGTTCATAAAACTGGAGAAATTCTTGGTCGCATTTCAAGGTAGTACAGGTTCTGTGGTAAGACTCCCACGAAATATAAGTAACCTGCAACCAAAATAATAATAATTACCAATAGCACATAAGCTGATAGTGCCAGCAAAGTGACCTACAATGGGAAGATTATTTTAGAGCCCATAAAAATGGGACTATCACGAATAAATTTTCCATATATCCCCACTATATTGTATGAAGCCAGAGTTTGCTGCGCTACATGAATA
>QRDG01000482.1:1020483-1047556 GCA_012064385.1 Puccinellia tenuiflora | reverse complement strand
CCGAGGCACGCGGAGACGAGGATGTATTCCCGAGTTCCTCCTTGTTAAGGGAGTACGTCTCGTTGGCGGGGTGTGATCTCGCCACAAGAGGCCTACTCAAAATGCCACAAAGGCCTCACCCTATTCTCCGATGAACCGCACGTACCCAAGGGTTTGATTCACCTTCCACTATCGGAATCCTTCGAGGCGGAATCCGGAGCCTTTAGAACTTTTGTAGCACACACCCACAACTCAATTAGGGGCTCCCAAATCTTGTCGAAGCTTCACAACTCGAAGGCTTCGCGGCACACCAACCGTGTAGGGTACACAATGCACCTAAGAGGCACAAGCTCTTGGGAACACAATGCACCCAAAAGTAACAAGCTTCTCAACTTTGATTCCACGAATCTTCGTGGAGAGCACAACCCGATGCAACTAATGCAAAAGGCAAGAACACACAAAGTGGTCAAGTCCTTCACCCCCAAATCCAACCAAAGCAACTAATGCTAGGGAGGGATTTGAGAGGAAGAACAAAGGGGATGAACACAAAGCAACCCCAAAATCTAGATCCACTAAGTTCCCCTCACTTAGAGGAGAATTTGATTGGTGGAATGGTAGATCTAGATCTCCTATCTTGAATCCCTAAATTTGGGCAAGAATCATTGGAGGGATTGGGAGAGGGCAAGGTTTTCCAAGGGCAACAATGGTGGAAGAGAGAGTGAAAAACGTGCTGCACAAAAAAAAACCCTCACAGATTTGGGGAAGAAGGGGGCCTTTTATAGGTCCCCTAAAAAACTAGCTGTTGGAGGACACTTAGACCAGAGACTCCGGCCCTGGACCGGAGATTCCGGCCAGACTCTGGGCATTTCGGGTCATCGGGGCAGGCCGGAGATTCCGGTCCAGAGGGCCGGAGACTCCGGACACACTCCGGGGATACTCTGGACCCCTATCCAGTGCCGCACCACAAAGATGCAGAAAGCAGAGAAAAGCTTGAGGCCGGAAATTCCGGGTCCTTTGGGACGGAGACACCGGTGGGCCGGAGACTCCGGACCATCTCCGGGGTACATTCGGACCCCAATACAGTAGCGCACCACAAAAGGCATTTGGCGGCGAAACATAGGGGACCGGAGACTCCGGGTCCTTTGGGCCGGAGACTCCGGTGTGACCGGAGACTCCGGACCATCTCCGGGGTAGATCTAACAGTAAATCCAAAGCCCCATAACTTTTGCAAATGAACACCGTTTTCGATAATCTTGGACTCGTTGGAATCGTCACAATGAGCACAACAAGATTATGTAGAGAAACATCATAGTCCAACTAGATATTATAAAAACAAATGGGGAAAGATAAAAACTCTTTTTCGCAAATCGGAAATGCCGTTTCTTTTGCAATTGAGGTCCGAATGACATGAAACCAATTTTGTTGGAAAGAGGACGACAAAAGCAACCTTTGAAAATGGCAAACAAGCAATGGAGATTTTGCAACGAAATGGAAGAGATAAATCTTCCGCACGGATGAACCGGCAAAATCTCCAATACCGAAACCGCAATACAAGACGCATATGAAAACCGTTTTCGGTGAACTTGGCCTTGTCATGACGAGCACGACAAGACCAAGACCACACCACGATAAGAGACAAATAAGAACCAATAAAGATGATTGCAAGGATGTAAGGATGCAAAGGTTGAGCTCTCCATGAACGATACGATCAAGATACTCGGTCGAGAGCCCCTCTTGATAGTACGGCTATCTATCCTATAACCCGGTCTCTCAACTAACATAATGAGACCGGTAAAATAAAACCCTATCAAGATCATACCTTTGCCTTGCGCATTAATCCACTTGAGGTCGATGAAGACGATCTTCATCTCCTCAAGACGAACCACCTTTCTTGATTGCGCTTCGCTTGGTGAAGATTCACATGAGCTCCCCCATACACCAAGATGGGAGAAGCACTCTTCGGCATATCTTCACTGGACTTGAGTTGTTCATCAGCCCACTTAGCCTTGATCAACACATAATTCTTCCCTTAGCCTTGACTCCAACAATGGAGATCAAGCAAAGCTATGGACACACCTACAAATATAGCTCAATACAAATATTAGTCCATAGAGATTGTCATTAATTACCAAAACCACATGGGGGCAACCATGCACTTTCAATCTCCCCCATTTTGGTAATTGATGACAATCCCTTTTAAGAGGGTTTATATAATGAATAGCATCCTTGCAAGACAAACAAGCAAGGATGCAAGCCATTAAAGGCAAATGCAACAAAAGCATAAAACCCAAATTCCCTTAAACCCTCTAAACTTCTCCCCCATTGGCATCGATTGCCGAAATGGGAAGAAAAATTTAGAAGCCAATATAATATGAGTTCCTCCATAAAGTGTGCATTACTCAAGATATGAGTGAAATCAAATACACTATTCATGACGAATAATTAGAGGAAATCAAATATATTGAGGATCCAAAGATTGCAAAAATATGAAATCATTAAACATCTCCACAAAGGAGAAAAGCAATCGAAAAGATCCAAAGCGAGAGTTCTAAATAAAAATGGAGAAGCTCCCCAATGTTCATGCACAATTGAGGAGTGCACAAATATGGATCTCGCTCCCCCAAAATCATCTAGAACACGCAACAAGTGCAAAGTGCATAAAGCAAAAGCAAATCATAGCACTTGCACCAAAGATATGGTTGAGCCATAAGGAGATACCAATTTTCAAAAATTCAACATAAGATAGGCCCAACCGAGATAAAAGAAGATTTTAAAAAATATGTTCACAAGCTTAGGGATACCAATTGGAAACTAAAACCAATTGAAAATGCCAAAAGCTAGTGAAGCATTTAGCCAATAAAAATCAACATGCTCACCATGGTAAGCATGAAGTAAAGATCCAAAAATACATGAGTGTGCAAAGATACCAATAAAAATAGACAAGCACTCATGAGACAAATTTGGAGCCACCAAAGAATTATGAAAAAACAAGGTAGCTCAAAAGAAATAGGATACCAACTAAAAGGTGACCTCTCTCATATGTATAGGTTTCTAAGTAGACAAATCATTGAAGATATACATCCACAAAGAAACTTGCACACATGAAATGGTCGATGAAGGAGAGACAAGGTATCCAAAAGGAAGTCATAAATATACAAACGAGATTGTTGCTTAAAAGCATAGCACATAGCTCAAATTTATCTCATTGTATATAAATGAACTTCAAAAATCAAAGACATCACACATATCACTAAGGGAACAAGAGATAGTGGAGATGCTTTGAGATAGGCAACAAGTATCACAAGAAATAATACCAATTGAAGAAAAGGTTTTTGCAATTCATCACAAATATCACAAAGATATACAAGTGAAGGAAAAAGCCAAAACCACAACAATTGCACATAAAGGTTTCATGCCAAGAGGCAACCTACACAAGGTTGAACTAGAAAAGCATCATGGGATAGATACTTGTTACCGAGATGCATTGACGATGAAGAAGATGAGAGTTGTTTATCATCAAAGCTTGACTCCGATAATCACACGGTGGAGAACACCTTCCTTATGAATGAGGCAAGCATCCAATGCATCTCCATTGTACCTAAAACAAAATTCAAGCACAAAATGGTTCCCAAACTCATTGGGTACCCATAGTAGTTAGATAAACTACAATATATAGGAAACACTCCACATAAATATGTGCATATAGATATGAAATTGAATTTCATGCACATCTTAGCCGATTTAGGATTTGGTCGAGTATCCCCTATATATTGGACTAGAAAGACTAACATGCCATATAAAATACATACTAGTAGATATACATGCATAGATCTTTCAAGAACCAAAACGAGATACAATTTGGACGAAAACACTAAGTAAACCAAGAAGAGAGCACACCAAAGTGTGGACACAAAAGGTTGTCCAAATTATATCAAAATCCAAATCAACACATGATTGAGGAAAAAAATCAAATCAACATATGATTGATTCAAAACACATCAACACATGAAGTTGATATCATAGGAATCGAATCAAACAACACATGAGATAAGACACCAATTGAAAATAAGATACCACTAGGAGAAAAGATACCAAGAAGAGGATACTTGACCGGAATCAAGTAAAGTAAAATAAAGCAATAAGGTATCAAAACTCCCACAATAAATATCAATTGAAACAAATATCTATGGAGGAGATATTAAATTCCAATTAATACCAATTGAAGGTACCAAAACATAAGATAAAGAATCAAATGCCAATTGAAAGGATCAAATATTGATAGATAGGATAGTGTTCTAAATAAAAAGGAATGCTCCCCCAAGATTAATGCATTATCTTAGATATTTGCATTTGAATACAAAATGCACGCACAAGGGATCATTACTCTCCATATTTATTTACAACACTAAACACTACCAATTGAAAATTAGGATCCATCAAGGCAGGAAGGCAAGGCAATAAATAGGGCAAAATGCAAATAAAGCCAATGCCAATGAAGATATCAAAAATCCACCAAAACTAAATATATTGTCAAGGACAATGACCATTTGGAATTATTTTCCCGGTGATAGAGGTATCCAAGAATATCTCACAAGATAAAACATATGGCAAGAGATAAAAAATAAACACCATATTTTGAATAAGGTTGTTGGTAGTTTCAACTATTCGAACCAACCGGCAAAGCCATGGTTAGAATAATATGGAACAAATGGTTTCTCAAATAATATATGGAAATGCATATTAGAGAAAAACCACACCACAAACTGACATAAACAAGAGCCAAAAGACAACCAAAAGAAATTGGAACTTGTTCGAGCAAACATGCCACATAGGAATAAGATAATTTACAAAATCAAATCTAAGTGGCAAACCTCAAATGTTCACATTGTTATGGGATTGTAATATGCACATAGCTTATTACTCCCCCATAATGTGATAATTCATTTATCTACGCAAGAGGCAAATAAAACCAACTAGAGAATTAATGGACATTGTAGAATTTGAATTTCTCATGAATATGACATACCACATAGTAACTAGATAATATTGAAATATCAATACTAGGTGGTGTGCCTCATGTACACACATTTTAGGTTGTGAAGTGCACAAAGCATATCACTCCCCAAAATGGGATAGTCCATTAATATCTCAAAGAGCCAAATGAAATCCACACAAGATCCAATAAAGCTCAACACAAAGTTACACATACATGATACACAACTATCATACACAACCTTGAATACAGACAAGTAGGAAAGTAGCATATCAATACAAGCACATGCTAGGAACAAAACTAACACATGCAAGAGGAGCAAGCAACTTTCAATGTATATATGAATTAAATACAGTTACCGCAAGGAGGAAGCATTGGATATGAGATAGAGCAATATATTCCAATTGACTTGGCTTGAGAAAATATATCCATGAAGATCCCTTAATTCTTCAAAGGTAGCCAAGTCTCCAATGTCCTCCACCAACACCTATTGATCAAGTTGAGCTTGTTGGTCCCCAACCAAGTTGGGTCCTAAGAGGTTAGTCACAATAGGCTTGGGAACCCAAATGGTTCTTTTCTTGACACCACTTTGAGTCCCCACATATTTGGCAAACACATTGCCAATTCTATCCTTCCAAGAGAATAAACATCATCAATTATGATAGGGTTGGATGAGGTACCGATAGTGCATGAAGAAGCAAAATGACCCTTGCCACGGCAAAGGTAGCAACATCGACTCTTCTTCTTCTTAATAGGCTCCTCAACTTGAGGAGCATTGACTTGAGTCTTCTTAGGAGGTGGCCTTTGTTCAACTCGTGGTGGACCATGAGATTGAACAAGAGGCCGCTTCCCTAGTTGCTTCTCACTAAGAGGCTTCTTCTTCATTGGGCAATCCTGAACATGGTGCCCTTCTAGCTTGCACTTGAAGCAAATGATCTTGGCCGGATTCTTGACTTGTACTTGGCCCTTCTTCTTCTCAACCTTGGACTTGTTCTTGATGTTAGAGTTGAATCCAAGTCCACTCTTGTCATTAGGGGATTGTTGCACACTCAACATATTGTCAAGTGCACTTTCCCTTCATGACGCTTTTCCAAGTCATTCTTCAAGAAGCGACTTGGGCCTTGAGGTCTTTTATTTTCCTCTACATGGTTAGTGGCAACAAAGGCACTAGAGGAAGTAGAAGCTTCATTGTTAGAGCAACAAGGCAATAAAAGTAATTCATCACATGATGTACCAACATTTTTAGTGGATGAACTACTAGGACTAGCACATGGCAATATAGCATTTTTAGTTAAGGTTGTTTTATTATCCACATGAGGCTCACAAGATGTTACCTTTGGTAGTGATTGCCTCATGAGCTAACTTTAGGCTAGCATAGGATGCTAGAAGATCATCATTAGAGCTAGATAGCTTTTTATGACTTCTTCCAACTTCCCATACTTGCTAGTTAGCAACTCAAGTTGAGCCCTTAGCTCAACATTCTCCTTCAAAATAGATGCTTCACAAGAATTGGAGTTAGTAGCACAAGCATCATTAACATTAGGAACGGAAGAAGACAACATGACAAGCTCATTATTCAATCTAGCATTTTCCATTTTAAACACTTTATATTTTGCATGAGCATGGTCACGTTCTTTAATGATTTTAGCAATTATTGCATCGTGAGACTCCTCAATATTCTAAGTTTCTCCTCAAGAGAAGCCCGAGTCTCTTGCTCTTCCTCAAGAGCATTTTCTAGCGATGCCTTCTCCATAGCATCATCTCTTTAATCTTACCCTTTTCTTCAAGGCTCGCTTCCAAAGCCTCAATAGTTTCCCCGCACTCAACAAGGGCGCTCATGATTTCATAAAGGTTATCACAAGCATTTTATTCTTTGAAAGAGCCTTAAGAATCATTATACCTTTATCATGAAGGAGAGCATCATTATTTTCCTCATCATCTTTTTCATCATTATTATCATTTCATTATCATTGCTAGAAGATGATTTAGCCATAAGGCAATGAGAGGTGGATGAAGAGGAATAATTAATTTTTGAACTACTCAAGTTCACATCTTGTTGCATAGCTAATTGGGTTTCCTCTACATTATTATTCATGCAAGAGTTAGAGGGAACACAAGCATTTTTATCATGGCAACAAGATAAAGCAAACATATCATCAAGAGATTTATCTAAGCAATTTTTGGATGATATGCAAGGACTATCAACACTAGCATGTATGACATTTATAGTGCTATGTGTGCTTAGGTCCAAAGATGAGGCATTGCAACAAGATAGAGATAAAAGATCATCAAAAATGAGCTCACTATCAATATTGCAAAACCTATCACTACTTACCATCATATTAGTTTGTGACTTACCACATTTTGGTGAAGTAGACGAAGACGAGAACTCGTCACGGCCGGAGGTGGAGGGTGAGACAATCATCCTCAATAGAGTTGGATACTCCATATTTATCTTGAA
The DNA here is from genome assembly GCA_012064385.1 of Puccinellia tenuiflora. Lineage (NCBI taxonomy): Eukaryota > Viridiplantae > Streptophyta > Magnoliopsida > Poales > Poaceae > Puccinellia > Puccinellia tenuiflora. Next base: position 1,040,123 of record QRDG01000482.1, on the reverse strand, counting down.
GCTTGGTCCAAAGCTCATGAGCGTCCCGGAGAGGCATGATTGACTCGAAAACTACAACACTCACAAATTTGCAAAACTCATTAGAAGCTAGAGCATCTAGATATAAGTTTTTCTCATCCTCTAAAGTCGTACTTTCATAATCCTTTGAAGGAGAAAAACCTATATCTAAGATACGCTCAATATTGGGGTCCAAGCCCCGTAAGTACTAAGCATATGAGTTTTCCAAACATTAAAATGTGTGCCATTGAATCTAAACATGGGATAGTGCACTAACCCTCTAAACAACATCTTTACTCTCTAGGCGGTGAAGCCAAACAAGAGAGACGAGGCTCTGATACCAAATGAAAGAACAAATTATGCCGAGATGTCGCCTAGAGGGGGGGGGGGGGGTGAATAGGAGATTAACACTTTTTCAAATTAAGGCTTGATAATTGCGGAATAAAACTATGTGTTTAAATTAACAAGCCAAAAACCTAATTACTAGGCTCACCTATGTGCACCAAGAACTTATGCTAAGCAAGGCAAGTAACAAGGTGATAACAAGATATAAACTTCAAGCACGAAGGCTATCACAATGTAAATTGCATAAGTAAAAGCTCGGGTATAGAAATAACCGAGGCACGTGGAGACGAGGATGTATTCCCGAGTTCCTCCTTGTTAAGGGAGTGCGTCTCGTTGGAGGGTTGTGAGCTAGCCACAAGAGGCCTACTCAAGATGCCACAAAGGCCTCACCCTATTCTCCGATGAACTGCACCCAAGGGTTTGGTTCACCTTCCACTATCGGAATCCTTCGAGGCGGAATCCGGAGCCTTTACAACTTTTGGGGCACACACCCACAACTCAATTGGGGGCTCCCAAATCTGGCCGAAGCTTCACAACTCGAAGGCTTCGCGGCACACCAACCGTCTAGGGTACACAATGCACCCAAGAGGCACAAGCTCTTGGGAACACAATGCACCCAAGAGTAACAAGCTTCTGAACTTCGATCCCACGAATCTTTGTGGAGAGCACAACCCGATGCAACTAATGCAAAAAGCAAGAACACACAAAGTGGTCAAGTCCTTCACCCCCAAATCCAACCAAAGCAACTAATGCTAGGGAGGGATTTGAGAGGAAGAACAAAGGGGATGAACACAAAGCAACCCCAAAATCTAGATCCACTAAGTTCCCCTCACTTAGAGGAGAATTTGATTGGTGGAATGGTAGATCTACATCTCCTCTCTTGAATCCCCAAATTTGGGCAAGAATCATTGGAGGGATTGGGAGAGGGCAAAGGTTTTCCAAGGGTAACAATGGTGGGAGAGAGAGAGAGTGAAAAACGGTGCTGCACAAAAAAAAACCCTCACAGATTTGGGGAAGAAGGGGGCCTTTTATAGGTACCCTAAAAAACTAGCCGTTGGAGGCCACTTAGACCGGCGACTCCGGCCTAAGTGGGCCGGAGACTCCGGCCCTGGACCGGAGATTCCGGCCAGACTCCGGGTATTTCGGGTCATCGGGGCAGGCCGGAGATTCCGGTCCAGAGGGCCCGAGACTCCGGCAAGGCCGGAGACTCCGGACCCCTATCCAGTCCCGCACCACAAAGATGCAGAAAGCAGAGAAAATCTTGAGGCCGGAGATTCCGGGTCCTTTGGGCCGGAGACTCCGGTGGGCCGGAGACTCCGGACCATCTCCGGGGTACCTCCGGACCCCAATACAGTAGCGCACCACAAAAGGCATTTGGTAGCGAAACATAGGGGACCGGAGACTTCGGATCCTTTGGGCCGGAGACTCCGGTGTGACCGAAGACTCCGGACCATCTCCGGGGTAGATCCAACAGTAAATCCAAAGCCCCATAACTTTTGCAAATGAACTCCGTTTTCGATAATCTTGGACTCGTTGGAATCATCACAATGAGCACGATAAGATTATACAGAGAAACATCATAGTCCAACAAGATATTATAAAAACAAATGGGAAAAGATATAAACTCTTTTTCGCAAATCGGAAATGCCGTTTCTTTTGCAATTGAAGTCCGAATGACATGAAACCAATTTTGTTGCAAAGAGGACGGCAAAAGCAACCTTTGAAAATGGCAAACAAGCAATGGAGATTTTGCAAAGAAATGGAAGAGATAAATCTTCCACACAGATGAACCGACAAAATCTCCAATACCGAAACCGCAATAGAAGACGCATATAAAAACATTTTCGGTGAACTTGGCCTTGTCATGATGAGCACGACAAGAACCAAGACCATACCACGATAAGAGACAAATAAGAACCAATAAAGATGATTGCAGGGATGCAAGGATGCAAAGGTTTGAGCTCTCCACGAACGATACGATCAAGATACTCGGTCGAGAGCCCCTCTTGATAGTACGGATATCTATCCTATAACCCGGTCTCTCAACTAACATAATGAGACCGGTAAAATAAAAACTCTATCAAGATCATACCTTTGCCTTGCGCATTAATCCACTTGAGGTCGATGAAGACGATCTTCATCTCCTCAAGACGAACCACCTTTCTTGATTGCGCTTCGCTAGGTGAAGATTCACATGACGCTCCCCCATACACCAAGATGGGAGAAGCACTCTTCGGCATATCTTCACTTGGACTTGAGTGTTGATCAACCCGCACTTAGCCTTGATCAACCCATAATCTTCTTCCCTTAGCATTGACTCCAACATATGGAGATCAAGCAAAGCTTATGGACACACCTACAAATATAGCTCAATACAAATATTAGTCCATAGAGATTGTCATTAATTACCAAAACCACACGTAGGGGCAACCATGCACTTTCAAGCCGGCGATCGATGCGAGAAAAAAGATGACCAGTATGAGTTTCATTATATTTTATTTTGTACTGGCCATGTTGCGTCGTTGTATCTCATTTGTACATGTTGTTTTCCTTGATCAATATAAGATATAAGATGCCTTCAGGTGTCTATCCTCAAAAAATAAAATGCTTGTGCACATGTGCAGATGACTCAGGAGGCCACCTGTGTCGTGTGTCGCAAAAGCACTCCACCACCCGTCCATCCACCTCACCATCGCCCGAGGAAGCCGCCTGACGGCGGCGGTGAGGATTTCCTCCTGCCTCTCCCTTGACGACATCTACCCTGATGATCTCGTCTCTTCCCAGTCAAACCTAGTCCCCCTCCTCTTCTGTCGGCCTGGCGGACCTTGTGCACCAGATACGGCCATCGTGTGCCGCTTGCCGTACATTCCTGGAGCGCTCTGGTCTACTCCATCGACGTGTTCCTAAAACGCATATCGCATGACGAGTGTTGGCGGCTGGCACGCATGAAAGGATCTACACTACATGCACGCCATATTGATGAATGTGATCATCGCCTGCTCGGTTTCGCTAGAGAGATGAAGCTAAGCGTTCGTCGGTGCGGTTGTCAGTGTGGTTGGCTGCCGGCGTGCAGCTTCACGGTTTGGCCCCTACATGGTTTCCTTTCCGGCCTAGGCGGGGCCCGCCATCGTCGTTGATGGCTCCTAGCCTTTGCCGATGCAAAGAGCCATGTTCTAGTGGCTACCGGCGACCTCCACCCAAAGAATGTCAGTATGTTTGGCACGTCGACCTTGGCACATTCATTGCTGCATTACCACGGTGTTGATGTGGGATTATCAGGGTGGTCATGTTGAAAAGATCGGTTAGGCTTTGGAGGTACCATCTCACATGCTCGTGCCGAGTTGAAGACAGACTATTCGAGGGAGTACTCACGGTGGATGGGAAGAAGATAACTCTTCACGGCTCGTTGTTTGTGTGTGGCGATGTCCACATCAGAAGCATCCACATGAAATATGTGAGTTGGACGATCCGCGGCATCGGTGTTGTCGCTGTCCGATATGGTGATGGAGTCTAGGTAGTCAGATGTAGCGAAGACGGTAAACATGAGTAGTTGCATCGAGAAGCTCCCCAAAAGCCTTATCAAATTTCTCTTGGTACAAGATCAGAGAGATGGGGTATCAGAGGCCTGCTCTCCCGGATGATCGTGCATGCAGTCGGCGGGATGGAGTCGCCGAGAGGAGCATATCGAGATGGAACGGTGGTGCGGAAGAAGGCAAATGCAATTAGAAAAGAATAAATGACTGATTAATTAACACGTCGGTTTAATGACTAAAAAGTTAAACACGATTAATCTTCCGAACAACAAAAATACAAACAACCTTCATGGATCTAAACTCGGCTCATTCACGGAGATTGAATTGAATCTTATATAACCTAAGTAGCTAAAGAGAAAATAATAATAGTGACCTCCCAAAGGTATAAATAAGTAGACATTAGTCTTACTAGTTCGGCCTTTTTCTTTTTTGTTATGATGCACATATTTCATACTTCTCAATTCTTATTTATTAAAGGGTTCGCATGTACTAAGTGACTCTAGGTCTATTCAGATGCTGCTTCAAGAGAGCTTTATTCGGCCTTTGTATGACCGTCTTCCCTTCCTGTTATCTCCTTCGGTCACGTAGTTCTACTTCCGATGTCGGAGGAGCAGGGTGGGATAGAAGGGTAGTTTATGAGTTCGAGATGACTGAGCTTGGAGGTTCCGCTTCTCTAATGTGATAATAAAGCCACAAAGCAACGCCGCTCCCGTGCGCTCACCCCTTGCTTGTTCTTGAGCGCTATTCATTCATCCCGCCGTTGGGTTCTTGGGATATCTTGATTCTCTTTATGATGATGTAAGGCTCGGCAACAATGAATAAGGAATCGATCAGAAGTTCGCGCCAATCGATCTTCTGTAGGAGTAGGAGGTAGCGTGAATCCATCTTTCTTCGTTTAGAAGAGTGTTGGACCTCCACAACGCCAAACCATAGAACACAACTCCTTTTGGTCGAACACTAGGAAAGACGACTTTCCCTTTTTCGTAGATAGTCTGAGTTCGAGCTATTGTAGTCTCCCCCGTTGACCTTCTTTTAGATAGAATCCTCAATGAGTGGAAAGGACTCCCATCCCAGACTTGCTCCACAGTACGAGCCCCATACAGAGCCGCGCCCTTGTGATATGATAAGAAGAAAAGGGGTCAGGCCGCCCTCTTTTCTTTTCCGCACCAAGCCTTCTGGTAAAATCGGGTGTATAGCTCAGTTGGTAGATCTAGCATTGGGCTTTTAACCTAATGGTTGCAGGTTCAAGTCCTGCTATACCCAAAACAAAAAAAACCACTCTTGTATTCGTAAGGATGCATAGTAGCCTTCAAAAAACACTCTTTGGTCTTGAGACTCGTCCCTTTCTCATCAACATCTCGACTTCGCTCGTTGTTTGAGGTAAGTATAAAGGAGATCAGACTGGCTCGGTCATCGATAGGTCGGCCTTCTCCTTATTCATTGGATAGGGCGTGGGGGGAAAGTCAAGTCAAGCACTAGTTAGTTGGGGTGGGACGCACAGCAGCGTTCGTTGCACTAGCGCCTTATATTTTTAAGCTAAACAGAGGCTCGAAAGACAGAGGCGATCCGTGTGCGAGGCGAACGGCGTGGAAGGAGCGCGCGTGAGCCACTCCTCTTCTCACACCTTAGTGAGCGGTAGAAAACCCTTCTATATAATGTATTCTAACGTCCTCTTACCTAGCAGTGTGAAACTAAACAATAGTGTGAGCCCTTGACATGTATGAATGAGGGATATGAAAATTTCAGAATTTTACTTGAGCTATGGGCTATAAGTCCCACTAGCAAATTCAACAATATATATTGAGGATTATAATGGTGGTACTGAACTCAAATAACCAAGTGTTTTTATAACACATTATCATTTTTCTAAATGCAATACCACTACATGAGAAATAATTTTTTATTTATTTTGTGATTTCTCGATAACATGTAAAGTACTATATTTCCCCCCGCAAAAAAAAAAAGTACTATATTTCCACATATAAAAATCCGTCCTATTCTCTTTATTCTGTTGGTTGTTATTTTTTTAAATCTGTTGGTTGTTAATTCGGCGTTCATTTTGTGATCTGTTCAACCTGTTTGGCATGAGCTGTTCTGAATTCTGTTAGACTACGTCATACTGATCGGGTCTCTGTAGTTATCTTCTCATCAGGTTGCCTGGTCTCCGTTTATCCATCCAACACATGCAGGCACTAGCACCGCTAACGGCAATCACTCTCCTAGCTTGTAGGATCTGTAGTTGAGTTCGTTCATATATTCCTCTCTCTCTCTCTCCTAGCTTGTAGGATCTGTAGTTAAGCTCGTTCAAAAGCTGAGAGGCGCTCCAGCTGAATCATGGCGGTCGTCCCGTTGGCATTCGTTGCTGGCATAATCTTCGGCGCGGTGGCAACAGGATCGCGCCATCCCCACCATGACTGTTCCAAGTGCATGTACGCTCGCGACGTCGCCGCCGGAGTTGAACTCTATCTTGAGGAGCAGAAGCAGCAGCAGCAGCAGCAGCAGCAGAGGACGAAGGCAGGGGTCAGCTGCCACGAGGAGAAGGTAAGCGAGGAGAAGAGTGCTGCAGCTCCTCCTCCAGCCAAGTAGGTGGTATCGGGTTGATGTATTCGTGATCTTCTAGTGAATTGTGTTCATGGATGTTTCAGACTTCAGTACAGCCACACGATCTACTGATGGATGCACTACTTGTGGGAGGAAATAATGATGGATTGCGGCTGCAATTCAGCGAAACATCGTTTTCCTATGCATGCCAAAGTGTGTGCCTATCGTCCTCCTACTTTCAAAGATGTCCAAATTTTAGATCCGGACGTTTTCCATCGATAGGCTTCAAATCAAGTGTTCCCATAATAATCTAATTCAAAAAAATGTTCCTAGTTTCTTCGACTGAAAACTAGTGCTCCAATGTCCTGGCCTGAGCGATTGGTGATCGCCATGGCAACACCTTCATCACCCTAGCTCTGTGCCGCTGGACACAACGAACAAAATGCAATATGTCGCAAGCACGAAAAAATCACCCTCCCTTCTGTTCCTAGCAAAGTTTAAAATAGCTGGCTATAGCTCGGCTATAGCCTTTTGAGAGCCTCGGGGCTACGGCTAAAGTCTTCGTAGGCTAAAGCGAGAATAGCCGCTAATAGCTCGGCTAAGATGATTTAGCCCCAATTTAGCCCCTTAGCCCGCTAAATTTCCCGCTCAGCTATTTCACAAAAATTACCACCCGGTCCAACTTCGCAACTAAAAGTCAACCTCGTTCTAACCTGACTCCAAAATCCCCCTTTTCTCATAGCCAACTGTTGGTTATGTAATATGTGGACAAAACTATGTCCATAATTGTTTGTTATTCGCATCTCTTACGTAATTATGTTATGCATCTCTGAATTATTGATATATATACATGAATATATGCTGCGGAATTTTATATTTTTTCATTATTTAGCAAAACGGCTATATGGCCTTAGCCCGGCTATAGCCTTTTGTAGCTTCTGAAATCACCGGGGCTATAAACAATAGCCGGCTATTTTAAACTATGGTTCCTAGATACTACATCTTTTTTGGCTATTGGCATGGTCTCTAAAACTTACTTAGTCAGTTAAGGGGCAGTTAAAGTTCCAAAACTCGAGTTATTTTACAGACTGGGGCCATATGCATGCATGTGTTCTGTCCTTAGCTTTGTTTCCTGGTGAGGTGTTTAGTTGCTCGGTGTTGATTCCGTGATCTCGTCAACCTGTTTTCCACGATATTAATTAGTAGTTTCCCAGGTGTATATACGGCAACAGAGGCTCGTTGCATATAGCCCTTTGGTTTCTTAGTTAGTACTGCAAACTGCAAAGCTGAACCTACTGAGCTCTCCAGCTGAATCATGCCTTTCGCCAAGTGTGCGTGGGCGTTTTTGATCGGCGCCATCATCGGCAGGTCATCGCCGGAGTCTCAACATCCCCACGAAAACTGTCGCCAGTGCGAGCAGGAGGAGACCGGAAAGGCAAGCGACGATAACATGGTTGCCAAGAAGAAGGTGCTCGGTTAATTAGCAGGCCCGGCCCTCCTTTCTCCAATGGTTGTAGTATCAGATGCTGTTACAGGATCAAAGTGTTGAATTTGTTCTGGAAAGAAGAAGAAATAAATTCCAGACGAATACTATATCGACTCAACACGAATCTGGTCATAATCTCACGAATCTTAATTTGGGATCCTGTTCTTGCCTGTGGGCCAACGGTTTCAGGCTTTACTTTGGTAATTTATTATAAGAGCCATGGGCCCTTCCGATAGGCCTCCCATCTTTCCAATGGACTTCCGTACAAAAGAACCCGTCACCAACGGTGCCCCCATCAGTCCGGACGGGCCGAAAACTGTCTGACATCCCCTTGTCTGCCCCCAAACCCCAGGGCGGCTGTGGGGTATCAGACAAGGCCGGACACACCCCCTATGGGGAGGTCCTATAGGGAGCTCATATGCCCCGACCTGCGCGGAGGGAGTACCGTGCCGTGTACCCCTTGTCAGGGAATGGGCCGGCCCAACTGGCTCCGCGGGCCGCGGCCGAAGCAAGTTTTTTTTTCCGGTTTTATTTTATGTTTTTCTTTTTCTTTTCTGTTTCTATACTAATACGAAAATGTATTTATATTTGTGGAATCAAGAAAAAAAATGATGTAATAAAAAACAAAATATTTATTTGAATGATATTTCAAATGTGAACTTTTATGGCATTTGAATGATTTTTTAAATATGTTTTTTTATTGTTTAAATGATTTTTCAATAAGAACATTTATATCATTTGAACGATTTTTAAAACACGAACAATTATGTTATTTGAACAAATTTCATATTTGAACAATTTATGATTTAAAAAAGTAAACGATAATTAATTTTGAACGATTTCAACAAGTGAACAGAAAAATGTCGATGAACAATAATTATTTTTGAACAGATTTAAAACGTGAACATAAATTTTTTATGAACGAAAGTTATTTTTGAACGATTTTAAAAGTGAACGAAAATTATTTTTGAATGATTTCAAAAAGTGAACAAAAAATCGGTGAACAAAAATTATTTTTGAACGATTTTAGAAAATGAACGGAAAAAGGTTTATGAACGGAAACTAACTTTGAACGATTTTAAAAGTGAACGAAAATTATTTTTGAACAATTTTTAAAAATGAACAGAAAAAGTTCGGTGATTTTTATTTATTTTAATAAGAACAAAAGAAAAACAAAAAAAGAAACGAAAAAAAACGAAAAAGTAAATAAAAAGAACCAAAAATAGAAAAAAGTTATAAAAAGAAAAAAGAAAAATGCAAAGAATAAAAATGAAAAATATAAACAGAAAAACGAAAAATAAAAGAAAAAGAAAAACGAAAAAATAAAAAGAAACAAAAAAACCGAAAAAGAAGAAAGAAAAAAGAACGAAAATGAAAACACAGGAAACAACCAAATTTACCTTAATGGGCCGGCCCATCCCCGCGACCCAGGGGTACGCGGAGCTACGTACGCCCCGCGGTACGCGGGGTATAGGAATCGCGGGTCCTATACGCCGCCATTAGCGGCGAAACACGAAGTCGCCACGCACCTTCCCTTCGTTGTTAGTTTTATTGGGCCGACCCATCGGCACTCCTCTGTTCGTTTCACTGTATTCCGTTTCTGGTGACAGGAATCGATCAGTCAATTGAATCTAGCTCGTTTTTTTTTCGTCCAATTGGATCTACTTGAACAAAATTTAAATATGACATTTTTAATCTGAATATTTCCAAAATCTGAACATTCTTAAATTAAAACAATTTTCAAATTTGAACTTTTTTATGTAAACAATTTTGATTATGAACATTTTTATTTTAAATATTTTTTAAAATATGAACTTTTAAAACTTTGAATAATTTTAATCTGAACATTTTCCGAATATGAATATTATTCAAAAAATGACTGTTGTCTTCGATGCAAGACAAGGATGCGAGACATAAGAAAAATAGACGAATGTTCCGCATTTAAAAAGTATGCTAGAACATATATTTAAATTGAACTTTTTCAGTTAGAACATTGACCTCATTTGAACGGCTTTAAAAAAAGTGAACAGAAAATGGCGGATGAACGGAATTTATTTTTGAACAATTTTTAAAATGAACATAAAATGATGATGAACAGAAACTTGAACACTTTTAAAAAGTGAACAGAAAATGGAGGTGAACGAAATTTATTTTTGAACGATTTTAAAAAGTGAATAGAAAATAGCGGTGAACGGAAAATATTTTGAACGATTTAAAAAATGAACATGAAATATCTATTTTTGAACGATTTAAAAAAACTGAACAGAAAAAATATGCTAGAACGTGTATTTTAAATTGAACTTTTTCAATTAGAATATTGACCTCATTTGAATGCTTTTAAAAAGTGAAAAAAATGGCAGTGAACGAAATTTATTTTTGAATGATTTTAAAAAGTGAACAGAAAATGGCAGTGAACGAAATTTATTTTTGAACGATTTTAAAAAGTGAATAGGAAATAGCGATGAACGGAAATTATTTTGAATGATTTAAAAAATGAACATGAAATATATATTTTTGAATGATTTAAAAAAAACTGAACAGAAAAAATATGCTAGAACATATATTTTAAATTGAACTTTTTTCAATTAGAATATTGACCTCATTTGAACGCTTTTAAAAAGTGAACAGAAAATGGCAGTGAACGAAATTTATTTTTGAACGATTTTAAAAAGTGAACAGAAAATGGCGGTGAACGGAAACTATTTTGAACGATTTAAAAAATGAACATGAAAGATTTACTTTTGAACGATTTTCAAAAACTGAACAGAAAAAATATGCTAGAACATATTATTTAAATTGAACTTTTTTCAGTTAGAATATTGACCTCGTTTGAACGGTTTTAAAAAGTGCACAGAAAATGGCGGTGAACGAAATTGATTTTTGAACGATTTTAAAAGTGAACAGAGAAATGGCGGTGAACGGAAACTATTTTCAACGATTTAAAAGTGAACAGAAAAGATCGGTGAAGAAAATAATTTTTTCAAAATCATATACAAGTGACGAAAAAAGAAAACAAAAAAAAGGAAAACTGAACAAATTTGAAATCTTCATAAATTTGAAATTAAATAATTTCGCATTTGACAAAATTCAAAATCTAAACGAAATTTGAATTTGAACAAATTCAAAATCTGAATAAAAAAAGGAAAAGAAAAATTAAAGAAACAAAAACAAAAAAATAACAAAATAAAAACAAAACAAAAATAAAAAATAAAAAAACAGAAAAGAAAAAATAAAAAGGAAATGTAAAAATAAAAAGAAATGAAAAAACCCGAATGAAAGAAAAAAATAAAAAATGAAAAGAAATGAAAAGGGAAAAAGAACATTTACCCCATTTGAACGATTTTCAAATATGAACATTTATGTTACTTGAACAATTTTTTAAAATTTATTATTTAAATTATTTTTAAATATGAAAAAATTCTCAATAAAAGCATTTTTATTATTTGAAAAAAAAACTCAAATCTAAACTCAAAAAAGACAGAAGACAGAAAAGGAAAAAATAAAATAAACAGAAAAAGAAATAATAAAAACAAAAAGAAGAAGAAATGCAAGAAGAAAAACAAAAAAAGAAACGAAAAAAGAAAAGAAAAAGTAAATAAAAATAAGAAAAAATATTAAACATAGTACAAAATAAGTAAAATATAAATAAAAGAAAAAAATAAGACATAAAAACGAAGCAGAAAAAAGAAAAGGAGAAAGAAATAGGAAAAAAAAAGTGAAAACAACCTCGCACTCACGACGCCACGCCCGCGCACACGACGCGCACACACGTGCACTCACGCACCCACCTTGCCACGACCCGCACGCCCCAGCTCGCACGACGCGCTCCAACACGACCGTCGCGGCCGGCCTGCTGCTGGACCGTGTCCTCCGGCTAACTCAGCTAACTACTAACAGAACCCACTCAACGCACGCACACATGCACGCCATAGCTTAGTGCTAACAATCTCCCCCTAAGCCATGCCTAGTACAACGCCGGCTCGTCCTCGACGTAGCCGCCACCGCTCCGACGCCGCGCCTCCGCTGCTCGACCTGGGCGCGCACACACCCGTGCCACCGTGCCGGACTCGACCTGACGCGCTCACGCCGGTCGCCACCCGCACCTCCACGGTCGCCGCTTCCATGGCCGTCGCACCGCGCCGCTGCGACCTTCGCGGCTGCGCAGCACCTCCACGCCACCGAGCCGTGCCTCCGCGGCCTCCTCGCCGCACCACCACGCAGCGCCCGCGCTTGTCGCACGCACGGCGTCATATCGCGCTCGCAGCGGACACGCCGCGCGCCACCATCGCGCCTCGGATCGACAAGGCTATGATACCAAATGACGTTGCCAAACCTAGCCCTAGCTCTCTTCTCTCTCACTCTCAGCTCACGAAGCAGGAAGATGAACAGTGGACACAGGAATTTTCAGGAGCACAAACGCCGGCGCACAGCGCCTTTCTTTTCTTCCGAGCTCCCAACTCGTTGTAGCAATGGAGTACAGGGGGTGGGTTTTATAGGCGCTCGGGCTCGCACTCACGACGCCACGCCCGCGCACACGACGCGCACACACGTGCACTCACGCACCCACCTTGCCACGACCCGCACGCCCCAGCTCGCACGATGCGCTCCAAGACGACCGTCGCGGCCGGCCTGCTGCTGGACCGTGTCCTCTGGCTAACTCGCTAACTGCTAACAGAACCCACTCAACACACGCACACACGCACGCCATGGCTTAGTGCTAACACTATGTAGACGCTGATAGGAGGATCCATCTTGTCATATGCACCCTGGTCATCTTGGTTTAAATGACGTTGCTCAACCTTCTCGACTCTCCAAACGGCGATTGCATTGCCGACTCGACGGAGGTACGGCTCCCCCACACTTCGTTGCTATTAATCCGACAGGTCACCACCCACCTGCCGATTTCCGAGCGAGCGATGCTCCCCAATAAAATATGGATATGCCGTCATGTCCCATGCACAGTTCGCCATCAGGGCATCCACTATGCAGTCTTTAGACCTATCCATAAGGAAGAAGTTGTCCATAAGAACAACTTTATACATAGTGAGGGCCATCAATAAGAAGTCCACAACGTCAAAAACTTGTGGACAACCCACAAGCTTGTAGTCCATCCACAAGGATTATAATAATACTACATTTCCAGCTACAGTGTACAACAGAATAAAATAGGCATACGGAGGTTCGTGTGAAGGAGTTGCGGTCGTTTTTCTCTTCTATCTTTTGTTGGGAATATACCCTTAAGGCAATAATAAAATGGTTTATTATCATATTCATATTTATGATAAATGTTTATTATCCATGCTATAATTGTATTAACCGGAAACATAATACATATGTGGAATATAAATAACAAAGTGTCCCTACTAAGACTCTACCGGACTAGTTCGTTAGTCAAGAGATGGTTAAGGTTTCCTAACCATGGACTTGTTATAGTCACTTGATAACGGAGTCATATCATGTGATGGACAAGACCCAATAATAAAGAGTTGTAATTGATCGTGTCACACAGTTTCATTGTCAACGCTTTTAGTATATGCCAAGTATAGTTTCCTTACACCATGAGATTATATCACTTCCGCTTACCGGAAGAATACTATGTGGACATCAAACGTCGCTTCGTAACTGGGTGATTATAAAGGTGGCTTTCAGGTATCTCCGATGGTAGGTTGTTGGGTGATATGTATCAAGAGTGGGATTTTGTCCCTCCATGTGACGGAGTAGATATCTCTGGGCCCTCTCGGTAATATAGCATCTGGAAAGTTTGCAAACATGTGATTAGGAGTAATCACGGAGATCCTATATTATGGACGAGTAAAAAGAATTTGTCAGGTAACGAGATGGAACTAGATATGGAGATATCGACGATCAAATCTCGGGCAAATTAAATATGATGAGACAAAGAAAATCGTATACGAGATTAAGAATCTCTGGAATAGTGGTTCAATCGATAAAGAACTTCATTGAATATGTAGGAGTCAATATGGGCATCCCGGTCCCGCTATTGATTATTGATCGGATCAAGTCTACATGTTCTCGAACCCGTAGGGTCACACACTTAAGGCTTCAATGTAGCTAGGTTTTTAGCGAGATAAGTAAATGGTGTAATCAAATGTTGATTCGGTGTCTCAGATGAGATCCTAGATATCACGAGGAGCTCCGGAAGAGTTCGTGGATAAAGTTTCATATAAGGAAAGTGGTTTCCAGGGTTCCGGAAAAGTTCGGCAATTTTCCGGCAGGGTACCGGAATAATTCTAGAAGGTTTCAGAGGGCCCCACCTTGGGGGCCACGAACCTAGAAGGGCCCGCATGGACTGAGGGGAGGTGCAGCAGCCCACATGGGCTGCCTTGGGGGGTAAGTTTCCTCCCTTGGCCGGCCCTAGATAGGTTTGGGCGCCCCCCACAACCCCCTCACGACTATATAAGGAGGAGGGGAGGCTGGGGCGCAGCACCCAATGAAACCCTAGCCGCCGCCTCCCTCTCCTCCACCTCCTCTCTCCCGCAGTTGCTTGGCGAAGCCCTGCCGGGATCTCCACCATATCCACCACCACACCGTCGTGCTGCTGGAATCTCATGAGCCACTTCCTCCTCGCTTGTGGTATCAAGGAGAGGAAGTCTTCATCGAGTTGTACGTGTGGATACCGCGGAGGTGCTGCTCATGCGGCGCTCCATCGGATTGGCTCTCGGATCGGATAATACGTCTCCTCGCGACTAGATGAGTCTAATTGAGGGGATCGACAGACCAACCACTACATCGACAAAAGGCTTTGTTCGTTCTTCGAGGGTAAGAGATTGGATCTCATCTTCTCTACCTTCATCTAATAGATCTAGATCCATTGGGTTTCTTCTGCCTGTTTCGTAGGAATTTTTTTGTTTTCTATGCAACAAACCCTTCACCTTTTTCCTGGTGCGTAGGGCCCAGCTTAAAGTATGTGTTCACAATATACTTAGTGGTGCAGTCCGTAAGCAACAAGCCTGTTTGGCGGGACCCATCTTAAGGTGAACTTACACTATATACATAGTGGATGCCCTCGCCAGAAAAATTGTTCACCAACTCACTACAACCTCGGCCACGCTAACTGGTTACACGCGCGCACAGGTGTCACCACCCCACCCATATCCCTCTGCCTTCCGACAACGACAACGACGAGGAGGAGGAGGAGGAGGAGCAGGATGTGCCACCATAGTTTTCCTAAGCATGTGTTACCTTATGATGTCCCATGACACTACACGACGAGAGACGGAAGAACAATGGCTGACGGGGCTGCAGAGGAGGACATGAACGTGCGTTAAGCGGCACATTCTGGAAATCTTCATCGCCACGAAGTCAAGGGAGGATGTCGCCCGTCAGTTCAAGCCGTTGAGCGGCAAGCCGTCATGGTGTTGCAAGCCCGAGGGAGGCAACACTCTCGGCTCACGGGGTGATGGAAGATGCACACCACTAGGCGGGGCGCGAAGCAACGACAAAGAGGAAGAGGAATGCACGTTCGTAACTTCTCGTGCCAGTGGCTGGCCCAAGCGAGCCCTACACAACTTCGACCTGGCGGACGGGGCGGGGGGGGGGGGGGGGTGGGGGGTGCATTACTTCGGTGGACCAGCCGCATGAATCCAAAAACTATTTCTATTCGCCCAAATGCGACGACAGTTTCCCCACTGAGCATGAGATCATGCACAACTCCTTCTGCAGAGTTGAACCGACGGAGGCGTGGGTGCATGAGGACATCAGCAAGCCGAATTACGATGACCCCGACGCCACCCAGAACAATGATGAGTTATACGTCCACCACCTTCCGGAGGAGCGTGCCCTGAGTGTCGAGGCCAATGAGGAGCTGAAAGATCATGGTTGACCCCATGTGTTGTTTTGGTAATTAATGACAATCTCTATGGAATAATGTGTGCTTTGAGTTATATTTGTAGTGTTGGTCCATAAGGAATGCTTGAACTCCATATGTTGGAGTCAAGGCTAAAAGAAGAAGATTATATGTTGATCAAGGCTAAGTGCAAGTTGATCAACATACAAGATAAGCGCATGTGAAGGTATGCGAAGAAGAAGATTATATGTTGATCAAGTCTAAGTGCAAATTGATCAACATACAAGATAAGGGCATGTGAAGATATGCAAAAGAGTGTCTCTCCCATATTAGTGTATGGGGGAGCAATATGCGAGTCTTCACCAAGCGGAGCACAATCAAGAAAGGTGATCCACTTGAGAGTAGATCAAGATTGTCATCATCTAGCTCAAGCGGAATGCGCAAGGAAAAGGTATGATCTTGATAGGGTTTCTATTTTACCGGTCTCGAGGTGTAGTTGGGAGACCGGGTTTTAGGATAGGTAACCGTACTATCAAGAGGGGCTCTCAAGTGAGCTTTAGCGTATTGGTCGTAGAGAGCTCAAACCTTTGCATCCTTGGCATCATCTTTATTGGCTCCTATTTGGCTCTTATCGTGGTGTGGTATTGGTGCTTGTCGTGCTTGTCATGACAAGGCCAAGATCACCGAAAACGGTTTTCATATGTGTCTCCTATTGAGTTTTCGGTGGTGGAGATTTTGCCGGTCCATCTATGCGGAAGATTTCACTCTTCCATTTATTAGCAAAATCTCCCTTGCTTGGTTTCAATATTCTCACCTGTTATTGGGTAGCATTTGTCGTCCTCTTTCCAACAAAGTTGGTTTCATGTCATTCGGACTTCATTTGCAAAAGATATGGTTTTCCGGTTGTCAATAGAAAGGTTTTACCTTTCATCATTGGGTTTTACGATATCTTTTTGAACAATGATGTTTCTTTGCATAATCTTGTAGTGCTCGTTGTGACGATTCCAACGAGTCTAAGATTATCGAAAACGGAGTTCGGGAGTGAAAGTTATTGCGGTTTTACTTTTGAAAGTTTTATTAGAAAATAAATAAACGGGAAAAAGGGCCGCCGGCCTCAATGCCGGCCTGGGCCGGCTCCCAGGCCGGCCCATTCGGCCAGCAGCCCGGCCTTGTCCGGTTTCCTGGCCGGCTCACTCGGGTGGGCCAACGGCCTCCCCGCCGGCCTGGGCCAGCTCCCAGGCCGGCCCACTCGGGTGAGTCCCTGGCCTTCCCACCGGCCTGGGCTGGCTGCCAGGCCGGACTGCCTCGCATGCTCCTTTGGTCCGCCGGCCACTTGCCCGAGCAGGCCGGCCCGATAGCTTTTTCCCCTCTCTATTTTTCCTCCAACGGCCATATTTTCTCCTCCTATTTAAGGGGTTCTTCCCCAAAATGAACCCTAACTTTTTGCCAACCTCTTGAGCTATTTTCTCCCCTCCATTGTTGACCTTCTCAAGCTTGGCTTTCTCTCAATCTCTCCGATAGTTCTTGCTACTTTTTGAGGGAAGAGAGAGAGGAGATCTAGATCCTCGTTTCCACCGATTGATTTCTCCTCTAAGTGAGGGGAACACTTTGGATCTAGATCTTTGGAGTTTCTTGGTGTTTTTCCTTTGTTCTTCCTCTCTAATCCCTTCCAAGCATTAGTTGCTTTGGTTGGATTCGGGTTGGAAGAACTTGATCACTTAGTGTGTTCTTGCCATTGCATTAGTTGCATCGGTTTGAGTTCTCCACGGTGATACGTGGAAGTGAAGTTGAGAAGCTTGTTACTCTTGGGTGCTTTGGTGCCCTAGAGCTTGTTGCTCTAGGGCACGTTGGTACCCTAGATGGTTGTTGATTTCTCGGAGTCTTGGTGGCTCACGGGATTTGTTGGGAGCCTCCAATTAGGTTGTGGAGGGTGGCCCAACCTTGTTGGTCTCGGAGCTTTGGTAGCTACGAAGACATTGCCGGAAGCCACCAATTGAGTTGTGGTGTGTGCCCCGGCCTTGAAGCATCAAGTCTTGGCGGCTCGGTGCATTTGGTGAAGACCCTCCAACTTGTGGAGTGTGCTTCATCCTTGTAAAAGTTCTAGTTGTCATCCTCAACGGCAACATAGTGACAAGTGCCTCGCCACATTGGTGGTAAGACACAACTGAGATACGGTGTGCCATATCAAGGCTACTCGGTGTTTCACATTGGTGAACACCGCGCCGCTCCAACGGAGACTAGCTTCCATTGGGAAGTGAACTTCGGGATAAATCATCGTCTCTAAGTGCCTCGGTATTTCTATACTCGAGCTTCTTACTTATGCTATTTACTTTGTGATAGACATCGAGCTTAAAGTCATATACCTTGCTATCACCTAGTTGATTATATTGCTTAGCATAAGTTGTTGGTGCACATAGGTGAACCTAGCTAGTTTAGGTTTTGCCTTGATAAATTAAACGTTAGTTTTATCCCGCATTTATTCAAACCTTAACCGTAATAATTTTAAATCGCCTATTCACCCCCCTCTAGACGACATCCGTGTCCTTTCAGGAGCAATGCTTGGGTATGGTGGACATAGTCCACGCGTGCGTGATGGATGCGGCGGATGTGGATTGGGACATCCTAACATTTGAGGATGAGAAGGCACCGCCTCAGCCATCGCCGACATCGACTCGAGTGGTTATTGTCGTCGATTAGGTTTAAATTTATGTTACCCTGATAAAAAAAGGTTTAAATTATGTTTATTTTATCATAACTTTCTAGTTTAGTTTAATTTATGTTGTAGTTTGAATTGGAACTATCTGTATAATTAATTTGAATTATAAAATTTGTATTTCTAAAAAGTACCCAACCGGACATCTTCATATCCGTTTGGGGATGTCACTGGATGACCGG
The DNA here is from genome assembly GCA_012064385.1 of Puccinellia tenuiflora. NCBI lineage: Eukaryota > Viridiplantae > Streptophyta > Magnoliopsida > Poales > Poaceae > Puccinellia > Puccinellia tenuiflora. Next base: position 1,021,519 of record QRDG01000482.1, on the reverse strand, counting down.
ACGGCAGTCCGTGATCACAGGTCCGACTTCTCCCAAAGGACAAATCAGGACATTATTCAGACTCGCCGTTAGAGTTTCCTTTATATTATTCAGGTGAGAGTTTGTTCTTTAATTTCTACATTTTCAAAATACCGTGAATCAAAGTGGCTCGACTTTCTGGTGACGAGATTTGCATATTCGTTCGTCCGTTTTGGGAAATTCACTTTGGCACATAGGAGCATATGCTCCTGCCACCAGATATAACATTTAAGATGTAAAAAATTCAAAATAAAAATTTGACACGTCATCTCGACATTTTGTGAGGTCACGCCAAGTTTCGCAGAAGAAGTATTTTTTATGGTATGTGTAAAAAGATAAAAATATTTTTTTGTAAAAAGCCTTTTTAGCATCAATTTTTTCCTTTTTACACACAAGACAAAAATTATCGATTTTACATGTACTGCCATGCTAACCAAATGCCGCACCTCTAAAGTGAAAACTAACCAAATGCTAGCTCTCCTAACACTAAGCATATATACTGCCATGGACGCTAACCGTGACTCCAGCCTCATCACAGACGATGAGCTCCTCCAACACAGTCCGAGCTGTGGAACCACACGTCTTCGCGTACACCTATTCTATGGCCCTCTGGTGCATTGTCGAGCTAGGCATCCCCGATGCCATCCACCGCCGCATCTGATCCGCCATAGTTCCTGACCTTGTCGTCGAGCTTTCGCTGCGCTGCCTGATGTGTTTGCTCGTGGACTTTGGTTTCTTCGACACAGAGTCATATGAGCTTTATACCTGCGGGCTCACCCTCATCTCCGCGCCTGTCATGGGGCTGGTCCTCTCACAGTTTGTTATCCCTGTTGCGCATCATGTCATTGTTTCCCCGCCCATATCACTGGTGCCGTGGTGCCGCACCACATGTTGCAAGGACGTTTGTGGTGGGTCGGGGGGTGCGACCAATGCCACCCCACGTCAAGTGCAGCGTCCTAGAGCTGCCACACGTCGTCGCAAGTGTCGTGTATCGTTTTTAAAACTTTGACTATGTATG